>CM030358.1:110085628-110429165 GCA_017893485.1 Hemerocallis citrina | reverse complement strand
TTATATATATAATTAAAATGGTGTATTAATATAAGCACAATTTGGACATTTCACGTAGTTTTTTTAGGGTTTTCGTACAGGAGTTGACTACAATTCTTAGTTGGGAGGTTTATCGCGTTAACTGATAGAATATGGGGTTTTTCTCTTTGACCCTATGGTTGAGGGATGTTTTTGATATTCAAGTTGATGGTGAGCACCGAAATGGTGAAAAATTGCAGACTGTTGACTTATGAGTGTGCACTTGTACTTCTCCAGAAAATCCTGCTCTACTCCTTCCATATTCTCATGTCTTGGCAGCTTGTGCAGCTTGGGTTATTGATTACTGACCTTATGTTGATCCATTATATCTATAATTTCCTTAGCACTGACTTGGATGCCCACCTTTCATCCTATGCAAAATCTAGCATATTGCTTTGTAATATTATGAGGAGCCCAAACTATTTTCTATTTAACACAACTATAACAAGCTTTTAGCTTTTGTCTCCAATTATTTCTTCTCCATAATAGAATCAAATATGAATTTTTTAATCCATACCTATACATAAAGAGACGAATATGTGAATCATTATTTAATCACAAACATAACATATATATAATAAATTTTTAGGGTTCTATGATTACCTTAAAAGAAATCTAAGTTTGAGCGCGGAGATGCCGACGTAGATGATGTATGAGATGACTGGGGATGATGCTTGAGATGATGAGATTATGAATTTTGATTCTAAGAGAGAAGATGCGAGATTTTGGACTTCGATTTTAATAGAGAAGACGCAAGAATTCGAACTTTAATTTTGAAAGGAATGTGAAATTGCCAACTACTAAGTGTGTTGATGGAGTTGTATGAGTGGAGTTGGAAGAGATTTGATGGAGTTGGAGAGAGTTAGGATCTAAGGTTTTGATATTTTGAGGTTTTGGTTTCATAGTTGGATGAGAGAGAGTTGGGAGAGATGAAGTGAAGGGGGGAGAGAGGAGGCCCAGATCTTAACTGGGGCCTAAACGTAGGTCGCAGTAGCCATATGTGGCCTCAATATAAGTGTAAGATTCCGCAAAATAGTATATAACTATTTTGTATATTAATCCGTGTATATTTAATAGTCGCATGTATTAATGATTTCTTCTCAATTTTGATTGAGTAAATATTTAGACATATTATTTAATATGTTTTAAAACCGATAATGGTATAATTATTGAACCAGAGTTTGAATATTTTCTTAACTAAAATTGAATGATTATCTCAATTATGAATTGAGATGAAATGTATAAATACTAATAATTATTTTTGGATAAAAATATCTTTGTTTCTTTATGCAAGCTTTTCTCAAAATATTGGGCAAGCATTGTGTTATGCATATATATATATATATATATATATATATATATATATATATATATATATATATATATGTATGTATATATATGTATAATTATACATGGAAATAAACCCTATACTACTAATCCAAACCCTAAAACCACCTAGCAAAACCTTGGGATTTTTTTGGGTGTGCTCACCACCTCTCTTATCCTAGGCTGGCCAACCCCCTCTCACTCTCTCCATATAAACCCCCAATGCTCATTTCCATCTCCTTCTTCATTTTCTTCTAACCCTAAAAAGCATCTTCTTTCAAAACTCCATTTTCTCATTTCCTAGCACTCCTACAACTTCAATTCTTCTTCAAGTTTGGCTTGGAATTGGAGAGCAAGCATACAAGGAGAAGGAGGCTAGGAGCAAGGAGTAAGGTGCTAGGAGGAGGAGTCCAAACATGGAGGAAGAGAAGCAAGAAGGAATCAACAAAAGCTTTAATTGTGGGTGTTTTTCTAAACTCTATGCTTATTTTATATATATATTGTTGTTGTTGTTTTTGATGTGGATTCTTTTGGAAACAATAAAGGCAAACCCGTTGACTTTCACCGGTGTTTGACTGGTTACTTGCCGCTGCCGTTGACCTGCAAAAAGTTTGATACACCGGGATGGATCCCGACGTTGAACCCTCCGACGCTCAAGTCAGTAATCAGGAAGATTATGAAAGAGCGTTTATGTGGAAAAAGATTGATTACCTTCCTTATGGTGGAGGAGAGGGGTATTTATAGTCACCTTTAGAGACAGTTTATAGATAATCATTTATCCCTATGTCCCAGTATTTTTGGATAAGATGTAAAGTTTAAATCGTTTCATGATAAGAGATTTGGTTTAAACCATCTCTTAGAGATAGCCATGAATTTGAATTACTCTTTAAATGACTTGGGCTGGTTTGTAATGGGTTGTCACCCTGACCCAGTAGGACAAATCTGTTTTTGGGTTATTGGGCTTTGAAGAAAGACCTAGTTCCCAATTCGGACCCGTTTGTAGGTAAAATTACCATTTTATCCCTGAGAGCTTTAAGATTTGCGCCCGATTTGAACAGTCCCTATTTAGTTCTATTTTTAGCCACATCACAAGCCCCCCGCTCTTAAACACTAAGTTTTACAGCCTTTGAGGAGTAGTTCGCTTGTTTTTAATGGCTTATAGAATTTATTGGAGTTCACGGGGGAGTTTGGATCTTGCTCGAGGTGTAACAGTATTATTCTGAGCTTGTAAAATACTCAAAATTATTTTTAGAATTTTCTAGATTTTTAGTGATTTTCTAGATTTTTTCCAATTTTAATCATTTTTCGAATTTTTTAATTCAATTTCCGACTTTAAATAATTTATTTTCCAAAACTTTAATTAATTATTATAATTTAATAATTATATTTTCAAATTTTCAAAATTATTTTCTGAATTAATAATTAATTTTAGAATTTTTAATTATTTTTTTCTTATTTAAAAAAAAATATTAACTCAAATAAATAAATAAATAAATATTTACCTAGTGACGTGGTGCGTTGATCACAACAAGCGAGCGTGCATCGCGTGGAGGCAATTTTCCTGGTGACGTGGCACAATCTTGTGCGTTGATCGCGATCAAGCGAGCGCGCATCGAAAGGAGGCAATTTTCTGAGTTTGCACGCTTGGTCATTAGGACGCTCGGATCTGGATGAGTGGTTCGCTGATAACGAAAGAGATGGCGCCACGTGGCCGGTTAACGTTGACCGTTGACCGCCACGTGGACCCCCCTTCTTTTTTCTTCTTCTTTTTTTTCTTTCTCCTTCTTCTTCTTTCCCCGGCTTCCGATTGTCTTCGTCCACGCCCCTGACTCCGTCCTCGACTCTGGCTTCGCCTCCAACCTTGCCTCCTCTCCGACCTCGCCTGGCAAGGCGCTCGGCGAACTGTAAAGCTCGACGTGACGAGGTGGAGTTTTGTTGATGGAGTTGAGCTTCGATGACGGAGGCTAGTCGTCGAGTTGGCGATGGAGGGAGCTCGGGGATGTGGAGATGAGCTCAGAGCTCAACGAAGGAGACGTCGGATCTCGGAGTGGAGTTTGGCAAGAACGGCGAGAGCTTTGAGCTCTACAATGGAGCTCGATGTCTGCGAGGAGAAGAGCTCGACATTAAGGGTGATGGAGCTCGTCAAGGGGAGCTCGCCGTTGGAGCTCGACGACTGAGGTGTGGAGCTCGACGATGGAGCTCGGCGAAGGGGAGAGGAGTTCGACGGGAATGGAGCTCGGCATGTGGTCAAGCTTGAGGATGAAGAGAGCTAGCGATGGAGGTAGTTGGACGGCAATGTGGTCAGAGCACTGGGAGGGGGAGCCTGTGCTCGGCGAGGGGAAGAGCTTCGGCGAGGAGAAGAGCTTGATTGGAGCTCGTGAAGGCGACGGGGAGCTCGACTGTGGTGGATGAAGCTCGGATGGAGAGGAGCTCGGAGTCAGTGGAGGTGAGCTCGTCGATGGAGCTCTTCGCATGGGCGGCGAGGAGAGAAGCTTGAGCTTCGGCAATAGAGGGGCTCGGTGAGGAGATGGCTCGAGCTTGGCGGTCGGTGCTCGCGACGGGAGGTCGACAAGGAGTTGCGGTCGAGCTCGGTGAGGAGGAGGAGAGCTCGGCCTAGGAGCTTGACAGAGATGGAACTCGAAGTGTTGGGTGTTTTTTTTAGGGGGGGGAGGGGGGAGATCTTTCAGGAGGAGGATGAAGAAGGGGTTGTGCGGGTCGGTTTGTGGGTAATGGATCTGAACCTGACCCGTTAACCCCTTTCTCTCTTTTCCCCCTTTTTTGGCGAATCTGAGTCGACGATCTTGATCAAGTGCAAATCGGAAGAAGGATTTCCCCCCCAATTTCACGCTCAGTTCGGATGCTCGAATTTTAGATCCGAGCTACGTGGCTCAATCAGAGTCGTTGATCAAGATCAAGCGTAAATATTGAGGCGATGATTTTTCTCATTTTCACGCTCGGTTGTTTGGATGCTCGGATTTTGGATCCGAGCTACGTGGCTTGATCAGAGCCGTTGATCAAGATCAAGCACGAATCTTGAGGCGATGATTTTCTCCATTTTCACGCTCGGTTGTTCGGACGCTCGGATTTTGGATCCGAGCTACGTGGCTCGATCAGAGCTATTGATCAAGAGCAAGCGCGAATCTTAGAGCGATGATTTTCCCATTTTCACTTTCGGCGCAGCTGTGTTGTGATCCACTTTTTCGGTGCTACGGATGTCCAATCGGGGCATTTGACCACTCGTTTCGAAGCTGGCTCAAAGATCTACAATTTCTCTTCGGAGATCAGTTGAAGAATCACTCGCATTTAGGGTCAAAATAAGCCCGTAATATCCATTTATTTTAAGTTGAGAAGAGCTTCGGTCTCCGGAATCTTCGAAGAGGAGCTCCACTCCTGTGGGCTAAGAAGATGACCTAGGAAGATCCTCGTAAGACCCATGGGAAGATCCGTTCTTGGAGGCAAGTGCGAGGAGCAACCCTCGAGGAGAGTTTTGAGCTCCAAACTCTTTCAGAAGAAGGCCACTCGGGAGGCGAGTAAGGAGAAGAACATCATCAGGCTCTAAGAGAGAGTCGTTCGGGCGACAGGTTCGAGGACCAACTTTAGGGGAGAGTTTGAGCTCCGAGCCCATTGAAAAGAAGGCTGTTTGGGAGGCGAGCAGAGCGAAGAGCATCACCAGGGTCTAGGAGATAGCCGTTTGAGAGACAAGTTTGATGAGCAACTCTAGGGAAGAGTTTGAGCTCCGAGCCCATTGAGAAGAAGGCTGCTCGGGAGGCCTAGCGGAGCGAAGAGCATCACCAGGATCTATGAGAGAGCCGTTTGGGAGACAAGTTTGAGGAGCAACTCTAGGGAAGAGTTGAGCTCCGAACTTGCTTGTTGCAAAATTTAACCAGTAGTGGGAGTAGTACGAATGTTCGTTTTGAGCCCCGAAATCGCATACTTGCAAGTTGTGAGGTCAATTCGCACTATGAATGTGAACTTCGAACTAGTTGCTACGGGGTTATCAATGAGTTGTAGGAACAATTCCGAATGGTGAGCTGCTCCGCACTTGCTTACTTGCAAGCGACTAAAGCGGCGTCGATCTAAGTGTTGGACTCTGAACTTGTTGTTTGAGAGTTTCAACGGTTGTAGGAGCAATTCCGAATGGTGAGCTGCTCCGCACTAGTTTGTTTGCAAGCAGCTAAAGCGGCGTCGAACCAAGTATTGGACTCCAAACTTGTTGTTTGAGTGGGTTTCCACGAGTCGTAGGAGCAATTCTGAATGGTAAGCTGCTCCGTACTTTCTTGTTTGCCAGCAGCTAAAGCGGCGTCGAACCAAATGTTAGACTCTGAACCAGTATTTTGAGCTTAGTAAGTTGTGGGGGCAGCCATGTAGGACAAGTTGGACTCCGAACTTACCGTTTAAAGAGTCGTAGATGTGACTAAGAGAGATAGAAATGAGGCAAATACAATAATTTTCAATAGAAAAAAGCTAAGTTTTATTGAGACAAACTAAGTGGCCGCTTCAATGGGGCGAGCCATTATTACATGCTTTTGGTCGTGTTACAAGCATCAGCCTTATTGAAAACTGAAAACCTACTTCTACGATAGGGTGAAGGCCTCTCGGGAGGAGTTTTATTCTCCCCCCATTGAACCTCCATGGATAAGGTGGAGGATGGCCCCAATTTCGGAGTCTTGGAACTCGTTGGGCCTCTCGGTTCGATTGTTGGCTCTTCGGGGTGGAGGATCGGCCTCGTCTTTTCTAACGTACTTGGCCAGGTGTCCCTGTTGTATGAGTTCTTCGATCTCCTCTTTGAGAGCCCGACAATCATCCGTGTCATGGCCATGGTCCCTATAAAATCGGCACCACTTATCCCTATTCCTTTTCTTGCCAGGGGTATTCATTCTAGGAGGACCGCGGAGTAGCCCTTCCTTGTCCACCTCCATAAGAACTGCTGATATACTAGCATTCGGGGGGGGGGGGGTGAACTTCTCAAAACGAGGAGCTGGGCGGCGCTGGCCATTGTCATCTTTCTGGAATTTTTGGGGTCCTTCTTCACTTGTATTCTTCTGTTTGTTCCCAGAAGATGACCCCTCTTGACTGGGGGGTTGAGAGCTTCTTCCTCTCGGATGTACTTCTAGCTCCTAAGTAGGAGTTCTGAGAAGTCCCGAGGAGCCTTCTTGGCAAGGGACGCCCTGAGGTCGGCGTTAGTAACGTTTTGCCTGAATGCCGCAGAGGCTACTGATTGGTTGAGGAAAGAAATATACCGGGCTTCGATAGTAAAGTGTCGGACATAATCTCTTAGGCGTTCACCCTTTCTTTGGTTGAGGGCTAGCAATAACGCACTCGTTTTCTCAGCTCGGTGACTACCCACGAAGTGGGTGAAGAAGAGCTCATCAAACTGTTTGAATGAGAAGATGGAGGCTGGAGATAGATGGGAGTACCACTCTTGCGCTAGTCCCCTCAACATTGCTAGGAAGGCCTTGCAGATAGACGGGAGTACCACTCTCGCGCTAGTCCCCTCAACGTTGCTAGGAAGGCCTTACAGAGGAACGCATCTGAGGCTTGATGAATCATCGTGAGAGTTTTAAAACTCTCGATATGAACGGCCGGGTCTGACTCTCCATTGTAGGATTCAAAGTTGGGGGGGGGGGGGGGGCTAAAGGCTTCAGGGGCCGGAGCTTCCATGATGGCTCTTGTAAAGGGAGGTCTGCTTGGGTGAAAGTTGTTGGTCCGTTGTTCTTCTTCAAGATTGATCTTGTTGAGGCACCTCTCCATCTCGTGGAGATGGCGGTGGACCGAGTCATCCCTTTGGTCGGGTCTAGTCGACCCTCGGGACTCTCCTTCATGAGTGGCGGTATGGTGAGGGTTAAGGGCACGCTGATACTGACTCGTGGCAATATTAGGAGCTCACATGATATCTTGTTTGAAGTTCTGGAGCTCGGCCTGATTGACTGGTGCCCCTCCAGCTCGGCGATCCCTAGGTGTGGCTCGGCTTACTGGAGTATGACTTCTCTGTCAACGACATGGAAGGGACTCTCTTTGCCTCCTCGGGGGAGGGGATCTTTAATCCTCGGTCTATGGGGTTCCGGACTCTCGGGGCCCCTGGGTACTCGGGTTGATGGACTCCCTCAAGGGCTCGCCATTCATTCAAGCAAGTTTGGAGGTCAACCCCGTGCTGGCGGTTAATAATTACTTGATGGAGATCCTGGTCCGGAGGGCTTTGAGAAGCCACAGAGTTAATTGAAGGATTGTGGACCAAAACATGGTCATGAAGAGGATGTTGCTTTAGACGACCTCGACGAGAGACCCCCAGGGCAGCCCCCCGAGACCCTGGAGGGGCCTATTGAGGAGGAGGCTGTTGAGGAAGAGGCTGTTCAGGCTGCAGTTACTGAACTTGCTGATTGAGTTGAGGAATGACATCTTGGACTGGAGGAGGACGAGGAAGAGGAGTGGCTCTTCGGCTGAGGCCGCTGCCTTCCCCTTCTCTTTCGAAGGCATGGCTTGAAACTACTTTCGCTGATGAAGTAAGGTTGGATTGCTTTTTCGGTTTTCCACAAACGGCGTCAATCTGTTGCTACTATTTTTGGTGTGGGAGCAAACAGATGAATTTGTGGATTCTTTTGGAAATAATAAAGGCAAACCTATTGACTTTCACCGGTGTTTAACCAGTTTCTTGCCGCTGCCGTTGACCTGCAAAGTTCGATACACCGGGATGGATCCCAGAGACGAACCCTCCGATGCTCAAGTTAGTAATCAGGAAGATTATGAAAGAGCGTTTATGTGGAAAAAGATTGATTACCTTTCTTAAGGTGGGGGGAGGGGTATTTATAGTCGCCTTTAGAGACAGTTTAGAGATAAATATTTATCCCTATGTCCCGGTGTTTTTGTATAAGATGTAGAGTTTAAATCGTTTTATGATAAGAGATTTGGTTTAAAGCGTCTCTTAAAGATAACCATGAATTTGAATTACTCTTTAAATGACCTGGACTTGTTTGTAATGGGTTATCACCCTGACCCAGTAGGACAGATTCGTTTTTGGGTTATTGGACTTTGAAGAAAGACCCAGTTCCCAATTCAGACCCGTTTGTAGGTTAAATTACTGTTTTACCCTTGAGAGCTTTAAGATTTGTGCCCGATTTGAACGGTCCCAATTTGGTTCTATTTTTAGCTACATAATATATATTCTATAATGAGTGTTAGTTACTGATTTGGCTTGCTAGATATCATGAATGGAAATTCCTATGTGTTTATAATCTAATACTTGTGCTAAGAATATTAATTAATTGAAAAAGGTTGAATCTTATAAAGTTATAACATGAGATGATTAGAAATTCATAACTTTGTGCCATGATGGAATTTAGACTTGAAATTTTTATGGTAGCATCTTGACTACGTCTCTGTCAACTCCACAAAATTTCGTAAGTTTTAGAAATGATTTGATATTTTAATAAATTCGAATATGTTGCTGGTGTGAGATAAAATTTATGAGTTGTGTAAATTTAACATGCTTGACTTACAAAAATTATAACTCCATGATTACTACGAATCTAGAGTTGAAATTTTTAATGAAGGTTCTCTTACATGTCTTCATCAAATCCCCAAATTTTCATAATTTTTGGAGGATGTTTGAAATTTTTATAAAATGCGAAACCGACACTGGTTTTGGAAAAAGGGCTGAACTGTTTTTGGTTTTGTCTTGGTATTTTTGTCTAATTTGATAATTCATAACTTCCTAAATACTTGGATTCTTGAGATGAAATTTTTATGTGGGGTTTTTCTATGTGTTTATGACAACTCCACTAATTTTCGTAATTTTTTAACAAGGATTGATATTTTTAATAAAATTATTTTAATTACCGCATCAGAACCCTTCTATTTTCTTGTCTTGATACACATGCCTGAGTTCTGGAATTCATAACTCTGTGATGAAATAAAATTTAGAATTGGAATTTTTACAGTAGTGTCGGAGGTCATTATAGAACCTTTCCACCAAGTTTCATGATTTTTAAGTATCATTTCATATTTTTACAAAATACATCTTGCTACTATTGTTAGGAAACGATGCTGTTGCTGTCTGAAATTTTACATCCAATTCAAAATATGATATCTTCTTGTATACTTGGAATTCTTGGTTAAATTTTGGTATATTATGATTCTATGTGTCTAGAACATTCCTACCAAATTTTATAGACTTTTGAGATCATTTGGTATTTTTAATGAGTTTTATTGCACGACTGGTTGATACTTCTATCAGTTTTGAAAGTTTTGCATGCTTCTCAGTTCTGGCTATTTTTCTTCATCTAAATGAACTATTTTGAGGAAATCACCAACTGAGAAGTTAAAGTAGACCTGATGTCCTTCCCAAAGAATCCAAGAACATGAAATTTCATTATGCATGTGATTTATGATGATTTTTCCAAGCTGCACCAGCTGCAAGACATATATATATATATATATATATATATATATATATATATATATATATATATATATATATATATATATATATATATATATATATACACTAGGGCTTTAGAATAAGAATTAGAATGATGTTTTCTGACTTTTGAGTCGTATTTGATCTTGTGGGTGTTGTGCTTGTTTACACCTAATGTGTTTTGAGATTTGAACAACTCTTATCTTATTTTTGCCTTAGTGCACTTGTTTTTGTTCATCTCTAGTTGTTATTGACCTAGTTGGGTGAACAGTACCCTATGGCCTATTAATATCACATGATCTTTTGTGTTGTTGATAGCCCTTGTCGCCTCGAGTTGCTGTTGATGAGAAACTTTTTATGCGCCGACGGGATCGCTATCTGGTGAGGGATTGATCGCGGCCGAAGACAGGGTCGATTTCCAAGCAAGAGGGCGAACGACGATTGACGAAGGTCGAGTCGCCATTGTCGCTGGGTCAAGTTGGGCCAACTCTTGAGCTTGGTATGGGGGCCGTGTTGGTTTCCCCTGGGGCTTTGTGAAATTGGATAAAAAACTAGGTTTATTTTACTAGCAAGTAATAGGCTAGTATTCAATAATCTCTACACAAATAAGATCAGTAGTTGCTTAACCAGGACTAGTAGTAGTACCTTAAGACCAGCATGTCTCGATTTGTTAGGACATGCACTAGTCGGATGGTTGTACTCGCCTGTCAAGGGGACACGTGCAATGTCTTCCCACTGGTTGGTAGCACGGGTTCGGTGATCTCGTATGCTAATTTCTGGGGTCTAGTGGTAAGAACGGGAGGTGCTCTTGTTGGGAGTAAGGAATGGACCCTATGAGTCCGTCAAGTTCTATGTTGTTAGGTACGGGCAGGGCACTAGAGTAAGACTCCTAAGTGTGAGTATGACTGTATGCGTCTCAGTGAGCGGGGGTTACCGCGGGACCACCTTTATGCTCGTAGCAACTTTTGGGTGAGGTCCGGAGCAGTGAGACTGCGAGGACCAGGTTGTAGTAAAACATGGGGACATCACTACTGACTGCATAAGCAGATACGGTCCGAACAACCGCAACCTCACCAGCCACTAAATGAATGTCAAAAACTGGATTGAGTACAAGATTAGGATGCACGCGAGGGATCAAACCCTACAATCAGGAGAAAGCAAACTCTTTGGGAAGTATGTAGTATGAGATGCATACGTTTCCATTGCAGTTGTGTTAGGAAAGTATGTAGTATGAGATGTATACATTTTCAAATGGATTGCATTAGAGTAAGTGCATTCTGTGCATTTAGAATTGTGCATTAGATTCTAAGGCATGACATACACTAACACTTGTGATTGACTACACATTTTTCTTTTGCATCAAATATTGATTGTCAAGTTTGGTGAGTCATTGGTTTTATTAGTATTGCGTTAGTTGCATTCAACTGACATGTCCACAGTCTATTTAGTTACAGGACTACTGGATCGTGGAAGCAGGAAGCTCGAGCTGCGTGGAGTGTTTAGTGGATGTTATAAATTTGTACAACAAATTTATTTGATTAATTTATGTAAATTCATGATGTAATTCTATAGTGTACAAATTGTACTTGTAATAACATTTATGGCAATATAAGTTTATTTAATTTCCTATGATTTAACTGTGTTTAGACTCCTTTGAAGGAAGAATTATGGGTTGTGTCTCAAGCTCCCGATATTGAAAATTTGGTGCGTTACAATAAGAAATGCCACAGTTGGGGATTGTAGCCTCTGTTATATATAGGCTGCAGATGGCTACTGCGGCATAAGTTTAACACATTTTAATTTAACAAATTTTGTCTAAGTCTCAAAGTCTCTATAACTCAAATATGAAATGAACTGATGTCGCAGTTGAGAATAACAGCCTCGTAAAAAAAGTTTGTGAAGTGGCCTCCGTTGAGAACTATAGCCTCGAAATCGAAGATGCGACAATCGGGGACCGTGATCTATGCTGACATGTCTAAAAGTAGGTCACCAATATAATTAGTTTTGGAAGTGGGTTAGTTGGAAAAATAGTTTCAAAAAAGTATGTTAGTTTGGGAAAAAATCCCTTGTCGAGTCTGATTAAGAGCTATAAAGGTTTTTTTATTATTTTTGTTTTGTTTTTATTATTTTTGTTGTGTGGTAATTAAACAAAGTCACAACCACACGTACTCTTATTCCTTAGTATAAAATTTGTACTAATAGAAATTCGATTCGTCTTTGCTCCGCAGTGAAAAATTTTACCTATAGATTATTTGGGCCACTTGGTGAAAGGCTATGAAGTTGAAGTAACTTTGTGCTACTACATGAAATTCCAGTTGAAATTATTTGGCTAAGATCATCCACAATCGTTTGCTATAATATATGGCAAAATGAGAAATAGAAAATAGCAAAAAAGCTGTTCGCTGCATTGGTTCGTTTCTCAAATTTTGAGATTTTTTTTTTACGGATGGAACATGTTGTTCCGTCCGAAATGTATTTTTATAATTTGTAGTAAAATTAAATTAGTGTTTAGTTATTAAATAGTAATTAGTTAATTAATTATTGATTAAAATAATACTAAATATATATTAAATACTTTCTAAACTAAGATTAGTGGGTTAGTTAATGGTTAAACCTCTTTGAAAGCGACATTTGGTGAACAAACGGGACATGTTGTCCTGTTTGTGGGTTTTTTGAGTCGGACGGGACATGTCCCGTCTGATACATTTCGATTTTTTTCCTCCTCCGAAACGAAACAACTTGTTCCGTCCCTCGCCATTAAAAAAAGAGACACATGTTCCGTCCTCTATAATTTGAGAATCGCCAATTCATTTCTCAAACATGAGAACGCACTGTAGCTATTTTGCCAAAATATGACAAAATAGCAAACCACTGCAGACCATCATTTATCAAAAAACGAGAATTAGACAAATGTAGCAAAGGACCATGGATGCTCTAAACACATTCTAGTACACCATCAAATAAATATATCGTGATTTGACAATCGAAGCCAGCACTATCACCTCATCCATATTTATAAAATTAATTTTGTTTTATACCACACACACAACCCCTCCTCCACCCCCCCCCCCCCCCCCCCCCCCCCCCCATATTTATCAAATTGACCCCCCCCCCCCCCCCATATTTATCAAATTGATTATGGTATAATTTGATTACTTATCAACAAATATTTTGATTAAGTAATTGAGTCAGATTTTCCATTAATCTTATTAAATGACAATACTAATTAGGATAACAATATCAAAGTGTGTTGATTTTTTCTGGCTAAAGTATGTCCATTTTGGCATTGTAGAAAAATGTATGCACAACGTACTGATCTTCAAATTTTGTAAGATTTAACTTAATCATCAATTCATCATGAGAGATTTAAGAATTTTTCCTTTTTAGAATTTAATAATTTTAAGTTTCATAAGCCAAAGTAAATCCGTGCATGTAGTAGAGATGCATATATGACGGGATATTGAATGATTACTTCACCTCATTTTTAGGATGAATTATTATGTAGTCTCATTATATTCACTTTTGTACCCCTTAGAGCATCCGTAGTCGTTGCAATGTAAAAATATCCATATATGGATAAATAGAAATAGGAAATCCACTTTTGCTGCACTCGTGCAAAACTAATTTTTAGCTATCTATATTAAAATATTAAGCGACGGCACATGAAGTACCGTCGGAGAGAAAAAAAATTTTAAAAATTGAAAAATTTTGTGGGACGACACTTGAAGTGCCGTCGGAGCGCGTAAATAAAAAAATAATTAATTTTAAAGAACGGACGACACATGAAGTACAGTCGGAGAAGGAAAAAAAGAAAAAAAATAAAAAAAAAAACTCAAGCCATATGGACGGACGGCACATGAAGTGCCGTCCAAGAGCCATATGGACTTTTTTTTACATTTCCCACTTTTTTCGAAATTACAAAAACATTTCATTAATTATAAAAAAATTTCAAAAAATTACAAAAACAATTTAGAAATTGCAAAAAAATTAAAAAATTGCAAAAACATTTTCACAAATTGCAAAAAAAAAATAAAAAAAAATACAAAACCCTTCGGACGGCACTTCAAGTGCCGTCCGATGATTTGGGGGAGCGCTGGGATTTTTTTAATTGGGAAAAAAATATAAAAAAATCAAAGGACGGCACATGAAGTGCCGTCCGAGGGATTTGGGGGAGCGTTGGGATTTTTTTAATTGGAAAAAAAATAAAAAATCAAAGGACGGCACATGAAGTGCCGTCCGAGGGATTTGGGGAATTTTTTAATTGAAAAAAATTATAAAAAATCAAGCGACGACACTTGAAGTGTCGTCCCTCAAATATCGATAAAAGCTATATCGATTCTCATTTATAGCAATCGACTGTAGCGATTTATCGATAAAATGGATATTTGGCAAACGAGTGCAGCACGTTCGTTTGCCAAATATCCATTTTATCGATATATATTTGGCAAACGACTACAGATGCTCTTAGAAGTTCCTAGTTGTAGTAATTTGCAAGTCAGGTGGCTTAATCTCTATCTCTAATCTCTATCTCTAATATTATAATGGGAGAAGACCTTAGTATCATTTGTCATTTTATTATTCCGTCAACATGTGTAACGCACGTATATAACTAATATAAAGGAGGTTTTCGGTTCAAATCCTACATAGTCAGAGTTTTTTTTTATTTTGAAATTATTAAAACATGCATCGCACGTATAAATTACTAGTTTATTATAACGAGTCTCTCTCTCTCTGTAACTTTTTATTCTTACCATATTCACCCTACTACAACAATCCAACACGAGTATACTTGAAACATGCTTATTTTGCTAGCTGGTTGAGAGAGACCGAAGAAAAATCAAGTCATCTTTTTCATGTTTTTTCCTTATATTTTTCTTCATGACCCCTCTATCTCGATTCCTTTCACTTTCCTCCACCAACACCTTTTCGTCCATTCCTTATGAAATTGACGTCGAATCCATTATTTATAGAAACCTAATTTTCCAATTATTCCTTATTTCTTCCGTGCATCATCAGGAATTTTTAAGAAAATAGTTGGTTTGATCAGAGTTCAAGAAATAAAATAATAATGAAGCGATAAGAAAAGGGGATTTTTTTTTTGACAAAAAGTAAATAAATACAAAACAAGATAATATATAATCAGCATCATATCAAATTTTGGGAAAACAAAAAAAAAAAACAAAAAAAAAACTTAGGTTGGCTATTATATTAAGCCATTGATATGACTAAAAATCGAACCGAATCGGAAACGTTTAAATCGGGCACGAATCTTAAAGCTCTCAGGGGTAAAACGGTAATTTTACTACAAATGGGATCGAATTGGGAACTCGGTCTTTCTTCAAAGCCCAATAACCTAAGAACGGATCTGTTCTATTGGGTACGGGTAGCAACCCATTACAAACCAATTCAGATATTTAAAGAGTAATTCAAATTCATGATTATCTCCAAGAGATAGTTTAAATTAAATTTTTTATCATGAAACGATTTAAACTCATTATCTTATCCAAAAACACCGAGACATAGAGATAAATCATTATCTCTAAACTGTCTCAAAATGCGACTATATATACCCTCTTCTTCCGCCATAAAAAAAAGTAATCAATCTTTTTCCACATCGGAACGTTCGTCGCTGGAATTCATCCCGGTGTATCGAACTTTTTTGCAGGTTAGCGACAGCGACAAGAAATCAGTCAAATGCCGGTAAAAATCAACATATTTGTCTTTATTATTTTCAAAAAGAATCTATAAATATATCTACTTGCTTCTACACCAAAATTAGTAGCAACAGCCATCAACTTTAAAAAAAAAAATTGCAATAGCAAATACTGAAAATTCATTAGTGGAGTCGAGCCATCGCTGCAAAGGACAGCCATTTTTCTACAACAGGGTAGTTCCTACTTTCTACATTTGCTTGATCCTTGCTGTGTTTCTGGATGGTGATTCTTGCTGTGTTTTTGCCCTCTGGGTTGTTTATTGTTATTGTATTTATTTTTTACTCGCTTTATTCTGTTTTACCTCTTGTAAAACCATTAATGCTTGTATGTTTTATTACTGTTTTATTGATTAATATATTCTTGATGACTGGAGTCTTTTGGCTCTATCCGATTCATAAAAAAAAAAAAAATACATTCTCTTGATCCCATCTGGTACTTCCGGTGTACGCATACACCGGTCCCAGTATAATCAGTCAAACAAACTGACTATTCCTTTCCCTCACTTCATTGTTATTAGTTTTAGAATAGAAAAAGTCACGCGTTTCAAGTTGGTTCACCCTCTCCACTCTCCACGTGTCCAAAACTGGCCAATCGCTAACCAATTTACAAAACTACCCTCCAACTATTCCCATTCCCGTCTCAAGTCATCCCAATCTCCGGTCAAAAGCAAACTGGTCGGAACCCGTCCTGTTTAAAATCCGCGCCCACCCATCCAACGGCTTAAACCTTCCGTCCCATACAAAACCCAGCCCCATAGAATCATTTTCTTAATCGCATTGGGACCGATTCAATTCATTTATAAGGTGGGAAACCACTCTCTTTTTCTTTGTCATCTCCCCTCAATCAAACAGAGAAAAAAAAAAAAATTAATAACACTTTCGTTCTCTCTTAGGGTTTCTCTCTCGATACGCTAAATCGTCCTCTTCTTCTTCGCCAATTCCGCCCCTTTTTCAAGAATCTGAGCTCTGTTTATTGATCCGGATCGATTGAGGTAAGTTTCGGCGTGTGCCGTCTCGCCGTCTCGTCTAGGTCGGGATCGGTTGATTCTTGATTTGCGTGCTTTGTGTTAAAATTGATTCTTGATTCTTTTCTTGGATTAGGGTTAGGGGGTTTGGGATTTGTTGGAATTGGGGATAAAGTTGACAACTTTTATTGTTTTTTTGTGGTTTAGGATGGATGAGAGTTTGAAGATGGAGAGTCAATTGCAGTCGGCGGCTGCGTTTGTGGAAGGGGGAATTCAAGATGCTTGCGATGATTCGTGTAGTATTTGTCTTGAGGCGTTTTGTGAGAGTGATCCTTCCACTGTATGTGATTGATTTTGTTAGCTTGGTTTAGTTCCTTGTGTTTATGGAATTATGGTTGGTTAATGTTTGTTTCGCTTTTTGGTTTTTCAGGTGACTGGTTGCCAGCATGACTTCCACCTCCAGTGTATTCTTGAATGGTAAAACTCTTCCTTTTTATGAATTTCATGTACTATTTGAATTGTTGTTGTGTTGATTACTTATGCATAATCTTATCTGAAGTGGTGAGTAATTTTTGCTCTTTTCGGGTTTCTGGTTTAGAAAATAGGTTATTTTACTCCTGTTCTCGTAGTTTTGTTAGATGGCTTGATGAACACCAGAAGGTTTCCCCTAGTTAAGGTTATTGAATATGTTTGCTATCAGTTAATAAATGGATTCATGTTTCTGAATTTCTTTGAGTTTATTTTAGAGGATACATGGGGTCCTATCCTGCAGGAAGAAATTTCCTCCTATGACGCACTAAAAACCCATTCTATGCAATCAAAATTCATGATCCGCACTGGTAAAGTTGATATTCATATCAGAAAATACGGAGTGAAGAAAAAATACGAAATTTGAATATGTTTAGTCCATTCATCTTGAGGTTGCAAAATGAACGGTTTTTCAGCAATATAACTATTGCAATTATTAAATACATGGGCAAAGCACATTCAACTTTGATAATATTTCATCATTTTATGTTTTATGATATGTTGAACGCTGTGATCGGTGTGGATCATGCATTTGGGAGGAGGGGTAGAATTTTTTAAGGTGCCATAGGAAGAAATTTCCTCCCATGCCACCTTTCTCTAAGTCCAAGAAGCAGTCCAAGAAGCAGACTACAGTATCTCGTTCTAGTTCAGAAGCTGAACTTCATGCTCTTGCCGCAACCACAAGAGAAGAATGGTTACGATGGTTACTAGAGGATCTTGGTATTGTTTGGAAGCCTACTCCCGTAATTTGTGACGGTACTAGAACCATAGAATTGCCTCTGATCCAGTCAAGCATGCTCTCACTAAACATATTGGTGTTGATGCTTTGTTCACATAGGAACGCGTTCCTAAGGTCATATCCCTTCATTATGTGCCTTCCGAAGCTCAGTGTGTGAATTTCTTCACAAATGCTCAGACGAAGGCCCAAAATGAGGCGTTGCTTTCCAAACTCACTTTTTTTTATATCAACCATGAGTTTGTGAGGGCTGTTAATATATATATATATATATATATATATATATATATATATATATATATATATATTCTCTAGTCTAGTGCATGTAGGACACATGCTTATCATATTTTGTATGTACTCATATAGTCATATATACAGTTGGCTAATGTGCGGCCTTTAATAGACTGGTTGATTTCACTTTCTCTATCTCTATCAATATCATGTGGAAATGTTTTACGGTTAGAATTTATTAATAACTGTTGAGAGCATTTTATATGCAGGTGCCAAAGGAGCTCTCAGTGCCCGATGTGTTGGCAGCCCATCAGTCTGAAGGATCCCATCAGGTTATACCACCAACAGAATTACTTTGTTATATGTCCAGTTGTTACTTGATTAGGTTTGTAATTGTTATAATTTGCAATTATGATTCTTGCAGCCAGGAATTGTTTGAAGGTGTCGAGCGTGAGAGGAACATTAGGAACAATCAAACACGGAATACCACCATTTTTCATCACCCTGCACTTGGTGATTTTGAATTGCAGCATGTGCATAATCTTCCTAACATTAATCCATTTTTGCTTCTTTCAGTTGGATGATATACAATAATATCTTTTAGGATCATCTAAGAACTTTCTTCTTTTTAAACATGCACTTCAGTTGCCAGTGGGAGTAAATGATGCTGAACTTGAAGGGCGTATAATCCAACACTTGGCTGCAATGGGCAGATCACATAACATTGCTAGAAGAGAGGGTCAACGGGGCAGGTCCGGAGTTCAGGGTCGCCCACAGTTTCTGGTGTTCTCACATCCAAATGCGCCTTCTATTCAAAGAGGCGAAAACGGACCAACTCTTACTGCATCTGCTAGTCACTCAACCTTAAATACTACAGAAGATGAACATCCAAGTGAAGTCGAGGACTTGCATGTGTCTGAACCTGACCGAGTTGTTCTCTTGGCATCTGGGGCTACTTTCCCCCATGCCAACAGACCAGTTGCTTCGAATAGCCGGTAATTCTTCATTGCCTGCTTTGTCCTTTTTATAAGGATTTTTTTGGTGGAAAAAGTTCTTATGTGCTTTTTTATATCATTGGCCATTTTGTAACAGAAATTCTGCTGGCCGAACTACTCCTGTGGGTCAGGATAGGGCAGGACCATCAGACTTGCAATCATTTTCTGAGTCTCTGAAGTCTCGTCTTAATGCCGTCTCAACGAGGTAGTTCTTGATTTTCTTTGGTGTATTTAGGGACTGCATTGCCTATGTGTGGATCCGAGTCTCATTTTTTCCCCTGTTGCATATCAGATACAAAGATTCTATTACGAAGAGTACGAGGGGATGGAAGGAGAGGCTGTTTTCACGCAATAGTTCAGTTTCAGATATTGGTTCTGAGGTCAGGAGGGAGGTCAGTGCTGGAATTGCTACTGTTTCACGCATGATGGAACGTCTGGACACAAGAGAAAGTAGAACAACATCCACTGATTCGGGCCAGGATAGCGCTGGGGCTTATTTAGTCACACCACCAAATAATGAGATAAATTCAGAGAATAACACTAGTACTCCTCCAAATGACAATAATACATCTGCTTCTCCTGCTGCAACTACAATTTCAAACTAAAATAGAAGATTTCAAGAATCTAAATGCCTCCTCTATAGATAAATTTCAAGGTATTTGCACAAATTCCTTCAGTCCCATTTTGGTATTAAATACGTGAGTCTTTACCGCCAGGAGATTTCCTGACTAAAATTGAAACTGTACGTTATAGGAAAATGCAGAATATGGACCTCTCACCTTGTTCGAGTTTATCTATTTAATTCCTCAGCAAAATGATTACCTTGTTGGAATGTTCTTTTTGCATCAAGCTTTTGTTTCGTTTGGAGTTAGTTGACTTTTGTATCATCTGAGCTTTTTAAGTTTGCAAGGGTAAAGGTGGTTGTGGAGTGTCATGCCTAGAGAGTTCTAGCAAAAAGAGTTGCAGGATAGCTTTATTTTTGGGGGTTGGAGAATAGCAAAGAGTTTTGTGGAACTAGAAGTACAGAAGCTTCTGTTCATAAGTTGTGTTCTGTTAGACACCTGTCTTAGGCACAATGTTCTACAAGATGCTAGCTTATCAATCTAGTTTCTAAGAAATTTTTGTCAGTTTGTCATGCAGCATGTGCCAACATTGTTGTTCCCATGTCAGTGCTTCTTAGTTGTGGACCTTATATGGGAGATGTTAATGGTTGTTTCTGTTGAAAGATTGGTCATCTGTGAAGGATGGACTGATTGGTATAACCATTTCTAAGGTAGGTGGACAAAGAAGTAGAGAATTCCTAGTACAGCTCCCTGGCAGCTTGCTCACCAAGAACTACAGGTCCCATCTGTCCAAATACTCACTCGGAAATCAGGACACAGAACTAATAGAGTAGTTTCCCATTGTCCCGAAGTAGAATTACTTTAGTTGGTGCCTGTCATCTCGTTCTCCTATCTTTGAGACTTACGTAACGGTATCAAAAAATGGAATGGAAAGGCACCTTCTGTTGTAAGGTTCTTGTTGGGGTATATCAATTTGCTGTAAATGAGTGTTCATGTTGAGAAATACCCTTGTATAAAACATAGCTGAGTACCTGCTGGAAATTTTAAAGAAATTTTATTAATAAACAAACAAACCGGTAGTTATAATTGTGTGATCGAAGGATCTATGGTTGTCATTAACTCATTGATCTCACAAAACCCTTTTGCTTATTAGTTATTAGAGCATCTGTAGTCGTTCGAAGTCAAATTTTGGGTATTTGGCATATAGGAATAGAAAAAATGGGTTTCAGCTGCAGGCGTTTTAACCCAAATTTTGGGTTCTAATTTTAAAAAAAAGAACGGACAAGTAATGATTTCCCGTCTGTTATTTTTTTAAATAAAAAAACAACGGACGGGAAATTTCTCGTCAGTTGTATTTTTTTTAAAAATAAAATTTTAAATCCTAATTAATTCCTAAATTATTGTTAAATTAATCCTAATTATATCATATTAAAGTTTAAATAAATCTTAATTATTAATTAATTTCAATTAAAATCTAATTTATACCCATAAAATTTTTATAGGGTGTATTCTATAGAAATTTTTCTATGGAAATGAGAGGAAATGGCTGGGACGGGGCTTCATTTCCCGTCCCTGCTCATTTCATTTTTTTTTTTTCTTAAATTGAACGAGGCTTCATTTCCCGTCGTGTGTGTGTGTGTGTGTGTGTGTGTGTGTATATATATATAGGGTAAAAGGGATATGAACAACTTGCTCATTTAGTAAATAAGCAATTGATTATGTACCATGCATGTGATACATTGGACAACTAACCCTTTTAAGGATTTTCCAATCACATGTATGCCACATCATCAATTGTTTATTTACTAAATGAGCAAGTTGCTCATACCCCTTTTCCCCATATATATATATATATATATATATATATATATATATATATATAAATTAAACGGACGGGAAATCATTTTCCGTTTAATATTAAAAAAAAGGAAAAAAAAAGCAGCGACGAAAGATCAAAGATGATCTTTCGTCCGTTTGAACGGACGAAAAATCTTCTTTCGTTGGCTATTTTTTCCAAAATCCTATATCGTTTCCCAAATATAGTCGACCACTATTCACCCAAAACCCAAAATTTGGGTATATAGCCAACAACTGTAGCTCCTTTTTTCTATTTTTTCCAGAAAATGAGTAAATAGCCAACGACTACAGATGCTCTTCGCAACTAACTACATAAGCTATATGGGTGAAAGACTTCATTCTCATGAGAAACACTTGAGCTTCTGGTTCTTACCGTCTTTAGCTTTGGACATATTTTCATCACGTAAAGTGTAATACCCCGTACTTGAGGAGTATGTACATATATGGTATATATATATACATGTGGCCTATAGTTGTGGTAGTGTGTGGTTGGAGCCTATAGAAAGAGAGAATTAATTACTATGGGGCCATGGTGTTCATGGTAGGTGGTGGTGACTTAGTCCCACATGGAAGGTGAGTTAGGATTGTGTGTGTATATAATAGTTGCCTAAGATCAAGGGGTATCTAATAGTCATGACACCTTTTGAGAGGCAGCATGTGGTAGACAGTTGTTAGAATTTGTTTGAGCGGGGCCCGGAGCGTTACAAATGGTATCAGAGCCGACTTCGACACCGATTGTGGGTAAGAGTGGGTGAGATGTACGCCTGGCTGAGGACATTACGCTGATAGAGAGACCAGGGGCAGTTCGCTAGCAGGGTACTCCACTCTACATCGGCTAGAAAGGCGATCCTGTATCAGTTTGCGGGTCCCGGGCTCAGCGAGGACGCTGAGATCTCAAAGTGGGGTATATGTAATACCCCGTACTTGAGGAGTATGTTCATATTGGTATGTATATACATATGTGGCCTATAGTTGTGGTAGTGTGTGGTTGGAGCCTATAGAAAGAATGAATTAATTACTGTGGGGTCATGGTGTTCATGGTAGGTGATGGTGACTTAATCCCCACATGGAAGGTGAGTTAGGATTGTGTGTGTATATATAATAGTTGCCTAAGATCAAGGGGTACCTAATAGTCATGATACCTTTTGTGAGGCAAGCCTGTGGAGGACCGTTCTTAGGATCTGTTTTACGCGTGTGCTCGCACGCGTAGTCACGGGCGTAGCTGAGCGGGGCTCGGGGCGTTACAGTAAGACATATAAGTAACTTTGACCTCAAGTATACTACATCAGGATTATTAGTATAAATTCACTTGTGCTCCTTTCTTGATCATATTGTCAACTATGCCGCTTCATTGAACTCTTTCATAGAACCTTTGGTCCTAATGGTTGAGTTGAGATTTATAGAGGCTTAATTTTCATATGACATCTCGAGTATCACTCACTGTTTGAAATCACAAACATGTATAGTAATGTTCTTGGAGCTGTTTGACATATTTTTATCCCATCTGTGAAATTCTTTTTTATTTTCTTAGTTGATTTTTTTTTATTAGTAAAATAGTATAAACCTTGAATGACAGTATATTCTTGTAGCTGACATAGGCCAGTTTTGATATGTATATATACATTTCTTACTCATGTAATTCAAGACGAACTTTATCCGATACAGTTAATTACTTAATTCTACATCCATAATGGTGGGGGCAATTTGTCTTGAATTTATTTTTCTAAAGTTCATTTGTATCCTTCAACTTTACATTTAGGGGTGAATTAAAAATCTAAAATTCTACGTTGGAAGTGGTAAAGTTATTATCAGACGATGATGAGATGTAGGATGAAGAATTCCAGTTTTGAAAGGAAATATGGTCCCAAAGAATGTGGCGTCACCTAGTGTCAGTAATAGCATTGAAATATCACTCTTAACAGAATTAATAAATAATAACTGGGTTTTGAGCCTATTTTTCTCCTGTTCTAGAAAGTCCTAATTTGGCTAAAGCAAGTACAAACTCTAGTGTAATCTGAAGTTGGAGGTTTTCCAAGCCAAACTCTGAGTTCTAAAATTATTATGTTTGGGAGGAATTCGGTTTAGTTGTTGCAAGCAGATAGTAAAACTTCTCTTCACAATATGTCGCTTAACCTAAACGAATAATGTACTGATAATTATCTTTTGGTTTTTGTTACACCATTAGATTGGATCGATAAGGAGTAAGGACCTCATGTTTGATTTCCAATTCACTCACTCATGTTATTCCCAATACCTTACATAATTTATTAAAATCGTCAGGGTATATTCTCTTCCCCTTTCACATTTAAGGAATTCAAAGTTACTATTCTATATGAATCTTGAAATCTTTCTCTAATTTCATCTTTAGATCTTAACAAGGCATAAGCTTTAGAGTTAATCCATAGATTATACTGAGTAAAAGTTTCCACTTTGTATGTTCCTCATCAGGGTCACAAACATCTAAATTAATATGCTTTACTAACTTTTATATGTAGGTGTCAGATATATCTATGAACCCTTGGCATCATTCAAGCCAATAGTTTGGCTTTAATGTTTTAATTTACGATGTCAAAAGTATGTTAAAAACAATTGGATGACATCCATCATTCATGCAGTTTAAACAATTCGTCACGAATTTATCCTTTTGTCAACCCAGTCAATAGTGAAACTGTGCGATGAGTGGTTGAATCATAGATGTGCATACATGTTCACGGATTACAGCACTATTTCCGTTACTTCAGTGCTTCCCTATTTAACTTGATTTATCGTTGCCATCTTTTTTATTCACTTTTCTATTGCTTGTATCTGTTAAGTAGAATTCAACACTAGTTTCTTTTCATCAAAATTTTGCTACATATACTAACAATAAATTTGATTGTGGATTACAGGTAGCGAATTTTTCGAGTTTGGGAGCCGAATTCTCTGTTTATTCAGTTTTCCTAGCAGGCTTGAATAGTGTTATGTGGGAGGAGAGGGGCAGGAAGATCTACAAAGTTTGAAGAAGAATTTTTATTTATGCATTCCCTTTTCTTTTTCCAGATATGTATATCTCTTGATAAAATATAACTAGTCATAAATAATTTATATGGTCAACTTATATATGTATATGCGTTGCCCCAACTGCATACATGTGGTGGCAGTTAATGAGATAATATCCTTTGTAGCCCAGTCCCACCCAGCTTCGAGTTGAGGACTGATGTACGCTTTCAAACCTTGTTAGATGAAAATATCCAGTTTTCTGTTATGTCAAAGATATATGTATTTGTTATTCAGATTTAAGTTTTTTCAGTGAATTCAGTTTAGGAAGATAATATGAAAAATATCATCCTGTGTGCCGAACAGAACCTGGATAATACTCTGAAGTGATAACTTTTATATCATTTTTATTGTAATTTTTATAGGTATTTTGAAAGCATTCACAACAACACCGAGGCACAGTATCATTTTTTACCAACACACATTATTATTTTTTACATCAAAATGGTATAAAAGTTACATCAAACAAGAATTGAAAAATGATATAAAAATCACATCAAACAGGAATTCATTTCCAACCCATAACAATATTTCTAACACAAAAAAAAAATATTCTCTGCATATTCTTTACTATCTACTTTTTATATAACTTTTTCCTATTTTGATAATAAAATATAATTAATTTGGTCATAAATTATACAATTGGAGTCAAAAAATACAATTAACTAAACAATGAGATTTTAAATTTAAAAAAAATGACGGTGGTGAACAGTAGCACGCCAGATATAGCGTGGTATTGTTCCACGTCGCCAAAAAATGGCGTTTTGGTGTGGAAAGTGACGCTGGGTTGGAGTGGGGTCTGCACCAAAAATGGCGTTTCACACCATTTTGGCGCAGGCCTTGGAGATGGTCTGAACAGTGCTTTTCTCCAAGAATGAAAAGAAAACACTGACCAGTGCCAACTGCAGAGTCCATTTTGGAGGAGAAATTAGTAGCTATTGAGAATTTGTTGGATGTGTTAGATGTGACTGTGAGCCCTCGCGCACATTGCTAATGCGCGCATGTGTGTGGGGGGCGGGGGTGCACTTGCAACTTTGCAAGTTGCAAGCACAAGGTGAAATTTAAAATCTCCCTCCGATCTTAGAGCCATTGGCCAAACTAACCTCTAGTCTGTTTGCCTTTTATATTTCACATCTGCTACAAACATTATTTTCATTAAAAAAAAAAAGTAGGGATTTAGTCTAATTAAAAAATAATAATTTGGGGAGCGATTCAAATTTCATTTTGCAATTACAACTTGCACTTGCATGGAACCAAACACAAACACACACACCCCTTAAGAGAGATAAGTGCAACTTGGATGCAAATCTGGATACCATCGACGACAACTTTGTCAATTGTGATGACCACCCACCTTGTTGGGCGTGCAAGAGAGATAAGTGGGTCACGTGCTTGTGATGTGGACTCTCTCCAATACTGAAGGTTAGCTTTCCACTAGAAAATGTTGATGCAACAGTTGTGACATTATATGTCGGGGCTCAAAGTATTGATGGATGCGTAATAAGTTGATCAGATGAGATTAATTATCTTAAAAAGTTGTGACGGATCCAAATCTCACATGCCAGCCAGAGGAAGCCCTTCAATTAATTCATCTACTTGTATTTTAGGGCACTTGTCTACAGCATGAGATCTAACGAATGGCCTGCATATTCTCTTTATGTTTCTTGTACTGTAGGGCACAGTACGCTGCTACGAGGAATGACCAAAGACCCGCACCTCATTTACAAGAATGACATATATTTGCTGGAGCGCCAGTGCATCAACTTCCCTTCTTGATGTTTGCAAGATACCAGGTATAGTTTGGATTGGTAGGTTCAGTAAGTTTGTCATCAAAGATAGACATAGCCAAATAGCCACTTCATTTCATTACTGAGAAGATATAACTTATTAAGGGAAGTACAAGATACATGGGAAGATATAAAAGGGTCAGTTTGTTTTCATGCATATTTGCGCACCTGCGTCACATCAGAACATGTAACATATGCAAGAAAGCTAGTTTCACAATTTCAATCAAATTAAATAGCTTTCACTAATCTCTGATATTATCTGTCTCATGTGAGAGTCAGAATAACAATCAAAGAACCATTAGATTGCCACTAAAAACTTTTACTGTACCCTCCACACTTCCTGACTTTTGTGGGAATATTTTCCTTTTTACGTAATGAACCTATTCCTCTTGCTCTCCCCCTTTCCAAAACATGCAGTTTAGTTCAAATCTGGGTCATCGAAAAAATTATCTCCCGTAAAAGAGAAATCCATATTGCCACCAATACCCAGAGATCTGACACTGCAAACCACAAATTTTAGCTGCTATAATCTCCCGTGCTTCTATATATCAATCTTTTCTGATGGCAACATATCAACCTTTTCTGATGGCAGCATATGTCTCACACAAACAAGATCATCTAGTTTATTTCCATCCATCTTATATAGGGAAACACCACCAATCTGGAAAAAGTGTTCTTGTGCTTCCTTTCTTAGGCTCTTAAATGGCAAGAGTTCCCATTTAGCATAATTGGAGCTTTTTCTTGTTTTGCTCATATTTGGAGACCCTGAGATTGGTGCCTTACTATTGGGGTCTACTTCACCCCATACCTTACAACTAGCAAAGGGTCCTAAGTCATCTGCTTTAGCAGACGGACCTTTCTTCAAGCGTAACGCAGCAGCATGAGCATTCATGACGATTTCTTTGTTTGGTATATCTGACCAGTCTTCTTTCCTCTCGGCTCTCATGGGAGAATGGATTCGAATTACCTAACAAGGCAATTTTGATGAATAATCAGTAAAGGGAATATTGCTGTGTGCAAGTATTGTGAAAGGAAAATAGGAGGTATGAAAATATCTTACACCGAGGCACTCTAGAAGTTGATAATAGGCCCGCCCTTGCAGTGGGTTGTGTCCCTTTCGTGGATCAGAGAAGTAACGAGTCCTAAGAAAATAGAGAATATGATATTATATATGTATCAGCAGTTCAGGAATTGGAGCATTGCATCTGAAATGAGTGAATTTAATTGGGCAAAAAAAGAATTTGACAATTAGTGAACCACTGCAATTCTTTTTATCCAAAACTATGTTGGCCAAGAAAGGCATATAACCTCTTGTATAGCTGAGGTCAGGTGATAACAATTTTAATCAAAAGATATAATTTGAAAGGAGAGAAACAAGAGTTAACGAAATTCCACGTGAATTTAGAATTGAAGGCTCTCATTTAAAATGCAACCATATAAAGAATTAAATATTCTCAAAATTTTATATGATATACAAAGATTTAAACTAAAGTATAATAATTTTGGGGAAGAAAAACTAACCATTCTGTATAACCAGGATCCACTGTGAAACCATATATGTCAACAATGTCACACATGGAGAGCGCTAGTTCTATAGATTTCATTCCAGTTCCTTTAGCACCTCGTCTTAATACAATACCTTGGAAAAGATATACAGGATTTGGAATTTCCTGCATAATACCAAATGCTATATGATTACCTTAAACTGTACAACATAGACATATTTGTGTCCCCAAAAGCTTCACTTGCACATGGGTTCATGGTAATAAGGATCACATAAAAGTACATGGAAACAACTAAAACCTATCCCAATACATAAAAGTTATACCTGAATCATTGCGTTGAAATCTCTATGGGTAACACTTTTAATAACGAGTATCTCATCATCTGCAGCAGACATATTGTTGATTCAGTTATCTAAAAGATTTTTAATTGTTGTTAGATCTGAAGAAAGATTATACTGCCAGTCACTCTGAACTTCAGGAAACAAAATGTCAAGAGTACTTTATGTGTTGAATCAACTGTGACCTCTAGTTTATATACATATAAAGTTTGCATGCCCACTGAAAATGGAGTACGCTAAAAGAGCAAAGACCAAAACTTCACCAAGAAGAGATGCACAATGCAACTTTTTCACACTAAAAATAATATTTTTAACCATGAGCAAACAACAAACAAGCCTCTTCTAAACTTTTGCATCAAAATTATCGCTCATGGCTATACCCTAACCCTTACCATAATTCTTCAGAAGCCAACATTTATGCCAAACTTACAAAATTTAATATAGCATCAACTATCAATAGCATTTTGATGTATTGCCAATTTACAAACAATATATGGCACCCTTGGTTGATGCGTTAAATATGGAATGTCCAATCAGTCAATGAAGGGTTGTTTTACATTGAATAAGTCACTGGAAGGACATCTAAATTTCTGTTACTAGCAATATTTGAATTTAGTGGAACACATTTTGGGCCTTAGAGAGACAAGGCAATACGTATAAATAAGTACCTAAAGAGAGAGTGCGATGGTACTATTTATATCTACTAAAATCCTGTAAACTTATATAATAATCAAACAATACATCCACCAAACATCATTAGCTGCTATGGTTTTGCAGTTGAGCATCACAAAGCTCCAATTATGAAGTGATGAAAGTTGCCATGTATTCTGCCTTGAACTATCAATATTTCAAGAAGGGCACACTGAGGACAATTTGCATTTCTTATAGGTACATACAAAACTACTAGTTCAGTTCATAAAATCTGAACTTACCAGATCCCTTAAGAATGGCAGCCATATTACGAGCAGCACCTCTTACTACAAGCCTGAAGTCCCTTTTCAGACCAACATATTTAGCATATTTCTGCAGAAAATAGAAGAATTACTGTCATCACAAATACAATATGTGTTCCACTGCAGTGAAATTTAGAGTTTAAAACTTACTCAGTTCTCTTTTTGGGTCACTATGCAAGAGGGAAAAAAATGTTCAATAATTTAAAAAAAAATTCTTAAAAGGAAATAATTTTTGCTTAGCAGTTAGAGTCAGAAGTTAAAATATGATTTATTTAGAAGGCTTATTTGAATTCACATGGTAATGATGGGTAGCTAGGGAATATTCTATCAAACAAATCAAAATCTTTCAACTCAGAGTGGTTTCAGAAGTCTTTAAACCAATTAATACAACATGGCCCTGCTAATAATTTTATGGTTCATTTGTTTTTCAGCAGTGTTCTCTCATCTCTTAACATCTCCAATATGGTTGCTTCTTTTTTTTTGCGTAATTGCAGCCAAATATCTTGAATGTTTACAGACACATGTCCTGGATTTGCATCTTTATCAGAAACTACATGTTGGAGACTACTATAAACCAAGAATAAAATTACTATTGATGAGTAAAATTTATATATGATTTTATTACTCTTTTTACACATTAAGGTTGCGAGTTCTCGATTATTTCTTTAAAGTTGATCTTCTTTCCACTTATTTTATTTTATTTTTGTGATTTTGAAGGAATGAGATTTATAAGTGCAAAAAAAATGCATTTCGGTAAAATCAAGGAAGAAAATAAGGATAAAGATTTTAAAATTCAAATTTACTTTATGTGATGATTTCTGAAAAATTAGAGCACTCAAATACATATTTTTACAAATTAATCACATAAAAAATCAATAGAAAATAATATGACCAATTGGGGGGTTGAATGAAATTGTGTAATAAAATTTTAAAAATAAAAATAAAAATAAAAATAAAAATAAAAATAAAAAGATATGGAAGGAATTGTGTTTGATTTAAGGATGGATTTGGTTGATTGATTTAAAATCAAAACATTAATTTTAATATTAATATGTTAATTAATTAACTAAATAACTAATCATAATCTTAATTAACTAACCCTAATTAAATTAAACCTAACCTACTACTATTGTTGCCTATATAAACAGGAGAAAGAGAAAAGAAATCATGAGGGGGGTAGGTGGGAGCAGCGAGACCAGAAGAGAGAAAAGGATAAGGGGTGGCGCGAGAAACGAGAAAGGCCAGAGAGAGAAAACAGGAGAGAGAAAGGAGTGCGGATTTCGAGACTTGGATTTTTGGCAACAGCGAGTTCTTTCTTCTCTTCTAATTTTTATTATGCAATCAAAGAACATGTTTGTTAGTTGCAAATTTAATTTATTATGAACATTTTATTTTTCTAGCCCTTTGATGTAGCCTGGTTTTGAGAACACAATTTTAGTTTCATATTATTTTATTAAACTATTTTTCCATGGTTGTGTGTTTAATTTTTGTTCTTAATGTCTACAATTGTTTGGCCAACTATTGTATGATTTATTGAATCATGGAGAGACCGAGAGGTAATTTGTGATTTAGAACTATAGAATTAAACACCATTGATTGATCGAAAATAGAGATAATTTACCGCGATTAATATGACTATACAGAAATCCATAGAACTTAATGAGTCTTCAATTAATTAAATTTGCATGGAGATATGACGAACTGTTAGCTGGGGATATTTTTGGTGTTGTTCGAGAGAAAATATTGAATAATTAAGGGATTTTGGTCTACAACTTGGAAAAGTAAAATTTCTTGTGACATGGAATTATGAATTGTGTGAGATTAACTAGGTGAAATCAAAAGCCCTAGAACTAGTTTTTGCAATTAATAAACAACAAAATTTCAGATCTCGTTCTTTTTAATTAGTTTAGTTAGTTATTTAGATTAATTTAATTTAGTTGCTTTCTTTATCAAATTTCAATTTTTCAAATAGTAGTTAAACTAGTTATTTCGGTAGTCAATAGAATAATTAGTCCTTGTGGGTTCGACACTCTTTTCACTTAAACTATACTACTTGTTGCGAATTTGTACACTTGCAAATACATCCCATCAAGTTTCTTGCGCCGTTGCCAGAGACTAATTATTCTTTTATTGATATTAATAATTGCTAAAGAATATCTAATGCAGTAAAAAGAAAACATGGGTTGCCTCCCAAGAAGCGCTAAGTTTTAAGTCTTCAGCCAGACGTGGTAGCTGAGATGGTTGGGATGTCAAGATCCAGCAGCATAAGAACATCTTTTCTAATACTTCTCTTCAGGTGTGGATTAGGTTCAAGCTCTAGTTTGAGTCGTTTCTTTCTTCCCCATCTCTTTGAATTTTAGCTGAGAAAATGGATGAATAGCTGGTGCAGCATCCAAATACATAACATATTCAAAAACCTCGTCTTTCTCAAATTCACGAGTTGCTGAATATGTTAGACATATTTTTACAGGTAACTTTTCAGCTTCAGCCTTATGTTTCTCGCCCACAATTAAATCTGTTTCACTTACTTGAAAACATGAGTGTACTTCGGCAGAAAACTTCATGGATTTAAAAACATCAAACTTTACTTGCTCATCCTCAACCCTCAAATAAGTTTTTCTTATTTAACATCAATCAAAGCTCACCCCGTATCTAGAAAATGTCGCTCCAAAATTAACGGAATTTAATCATCTTCCTCCATATCAAGCACTACAAAATCAGCTGGAAATATGAACTTGTCTACCTTTACCAAAACATCTTCAATTATTCCTATTGGATACTTGACAGATATGTCTGCAAATTGTAAAGAAATTGTAGTAGGTTTTGGTTCTCCAAGATCAAGTTCCCTGAAAACCGAAAAAGGCATAAGATTAATACTTGCTCCTAAATCACATAAAGCTTTATTAAAAGAAGAATTTTTAATAGTGCAAGGAATCGTAAAACTCCCTAGATCTTTAAGTTTTGGAGGCAACTTCTTTTATAAGATTGCACTATTCTCTTCAGTTAGCATCACTGTCTCATGCTCCTCCAACTTCCGCTTATTTGATAAAATTTTCTTCAAAAATCTAGCATATTTAAGCATTTGTTTCAAAGCTTCAATAAGAGAAATATTAATATACAATTTCTTAAAAATACTTAAATTTTTGAGATTATTCTATTCAAGTTTTTGCGGAAAAGGAATCGGTGGATCATAAGGATATTTAGGATAAGTTTCAGAATTAAACTCCCTGAAAACCGTGGTATTTGAAGCTCTTTTGCATTTCTTAGAATTCCCAATATGGTAGTTGGTCACCTACTGCGTTTGTTCCTCCAAAATTGGTTCGAACTCATCTTGTTTTTCAACCACATTTTGTTCGGCAGTTTGTTTTTGTGGCTGCTAAATTGTTCGCCCACTTCTTATTGTTATTGCTTTGACATGCTCATCGGGATTGGTCACGGTGTTACTGGGTAAGGTTCCTGCTATTCTTTCTGTAAAAATATTTGAAAGTTGACCAATCTGAACCTCAAGGTTGCGAATTAAAGCTGTATTATTTTGTATTGCCAAATCTATCTTCTGCATGTATTGCATGGACATCTCTTCAAGTGTCGGCTTCTTTTCTTGCTGTGGAAAATTTTTAGGTGGTCTAATTGCTCCTTGGTTGTTGTTCCATGAAAATTGTGGTGGTTTCTCCATCCTGGATTATATGTGTTCGAATAAGGATTGTTCTGATGTTAAAAATTGGACACGTAATTTGCTTGATAGGAATTTGGTTGAGCAAACGGATTTCCCACTTGGCAATCAATACTTGAGTGATTTCTTGCACAATGATCACAAATAATATTAGTTTGAATAGCATGAACATTCATATTACCCAATTGTTTGTGTAGTCAATGTGATAATAGGATCAAGCTTAAAAATTCTAACTGCTTTTCTTGGCATTGTTATCTCTGAAGTCCATTGGTAATTGTTGGATGTCATCTCCTCTAAAAGTTCATAGGCCGCTTCTTGAGTTTTGCTCATTAATGCACCTCTAGCTGCTGTATCTACCATAGACTGATTTGTAACTCCCAAACTATTATAGAATATTTGAATTTCAAGTCATTTCGGTAGTTCATGATGAAGACACTTTCTCAATAAATCTTTAATCAAACAAAGACTCGCACTCAAATTGAGTGAATATGGTAATGTCATTTCTTAGCTTTGCTGTCTTTGCCGGCGGAAAATACTTAGCCAGAAATTTTGTGCAAGTCCCTCCCAAGTAGTAATACCACCAGGTGATAGAAAATTTAGCCAAGCCTTCGCCTTATCTCTTAGTGAAAAAAGAAAGAGTATCAATCGAATTGCATCATCTGATACTCCATTGTGCTTGAAAGTGTCACAAATTTTTCAAAAGTTTTCAATGTGAACATTAGGATCCTCGTGCGATAGTCCCCCAAATTGAACACTCTGTTGAATCATTTGAATGATTGCCTGTTTAATCTCAAAATTGTTAGCTTGTATAACCGGTTTCTTTATGCTTGATATTGCTTCATTAAGTAAGGGCATAACATAAATGCAAGTAATGGAATAAAACAAACAATACAAGGGAGGAGAAGCAACAAGAGGAATCTGGGATCTGTGGGTTAAGGGCCCACCACACTTCCGTTGCGACACTCTAATGGTGACGTTCCAAGCTCCAGACATGTCGTTGTAGTCCACGTGACACCAAGCGACGATCCGAGCAGGACGAAAAGAATGAGGCACCAGGATCAAAGAGAGTATGGGCTCCAAACAAATAGAGATAAGCAATCATGCAAAATGGGTATAAAGCTTGAGCTTCAATCTAAATAATTAAAAGATATAATACAGATCAAAACTAATGGCTTTAACAGAAATAATAACAACAACAAATATCAATGATAATCTCTCAAAGCCTTATTTTCTTCTCCATTACTCTCATTTGTCATGGTAATACACTTGTATGTCCTGAAATATAGCTGTTAAATAACAGAAGAAAAAACTAAAAGATAAAAAAAAAATATAATAATAGTAATAAAAAGAAGAAAAGTTCAAATTAGTAAAAATCTTTCTTTTAGTTTACTTTAATTTTAATTTTTGATTTTATTTTATAGGATTGCATAAGTTTGGGGGTTTCCGGCGAAGTTTTTTTTTTAGACCTATTTTGATAGTTGTTTTTGGGCGAGATGGAGTTTGAATATGGAAAAGTGTTTCGAAAAGCGACTGAAGGAAATTTTCTTTGCTTTCCAGTAAAAAAAGAATCAGGTGATTTGGACATCTACAACTCCAGATATGACTGAAACAATGAACGCCACTCAACCAAAATTTCAACATGAATTAGGAGAGTAATTCTGAACTTTTTTCATTATTTTTGTTTTTCTTTTTCTTTACCCATCGAGGACAATGTGATATTAAAGTTTGGGGGAAGGGGTACAATTTTTTTTAATTATATATTTGAAAAGAAAAACACAAAAAAAAATGATTGCAATTAGGCTTACCATTACATTTTTGAGTTCTTTATTGTGCTAAAGCATTGCAAATTTTTTTTTTTAAAGGATTGACAATATCTTGTAAAGCAAGGTTAATGATGAGGACATCGGTTCAAGACGATTCGGGCGTTTCTATCAGCGCAGGCGTCGTCTTCGGCAGCTGCTTATTTAGTTTAGAATGTTATTTCAGTACCATATTTGTTTCCGGCAATTATAGCCATATGTAATCTTTTTTTGTATTTTTAGATTTTGAGAATATTTTAAGATTTGTATCAAGATATATTTTGAGCCTATTTATAGACCTTGAGATTAATGAGAAAGCTTGTCACTCTTGATTAAAGTTTATCGTGTTGAGTTTTTTTGCTCTTCCCCTCTCCTTTGTGTGATACAACTGAGATCTAAATTATTAGGGTTTGTGATAAATCCTAATACAATTTTAGGGTTAGTGATTAACTCTAAAATCTACTCCAAATTAAAAATTCCTAACCCTAATTTCCCAAATCCCCAACACAAACCCTAATCCACTATTCTTCTCCTACACCAGCCGCCATCCCCCTTCTTCATCTTCCTCTTCCCCAAGTCCTCAATCCCGATCCCCCACCTCCCGTTCACGTCGCCCCCCCAACTCCACGCCATCGCCATCGCCCTCGTCACCACCCGACCCATCACCACAACCCCTTCAACCCCATCGTCTTCTTCCTTCTTCTCCCGACCCCGACCAAATCCCTCACCCTAAATCGACATCGCACCTTCTTTCCCTCTCCCCCGTCGACCACCCCCTCTCACTTCCACCTCAAAACAACTCGCCCGTCTCCCGACGACGTCACCGCCGTCGCTCGCGCCGCCCACGGCCGTCGTCAACGTCCACCAGTGCCGATGCCGACCACCTTGTCCCTGCTATTGAAGTTTGCTGTGTACCATTGCTATCTCTTGGAGTGTTGTGTTCTTAGTTGCTTTCCAACTCCGAGATCTACGCTGGTTTTCTTCGCATTCGGTATACTTTTTCCATTATTAAATATTTGTGTTGTACTGTCCTATTATCTATTATATTATCTGATTTGTCTGTCGTCCACAAAAATAACTGAGATTGAGTGTTCCACATGCCTGAGTAAAGTACCAATCAATATTGAACCTATTACTTGCTAAAACACTTAGGGATTTACTTATTGATTGTAGGGTTAAATTATTAATTGGGACTGTTAAACTTGATTCAATTCTTGAAAACCCATCAAACCTATTAACTATTAAAATTCCCAACTTTGATCCGCACTTACATGTAACTTTGATCCGCACTTACATGTTGGTAAAATTAATCCTTTAATATTTTTGGAAATTCTCTATTTAGGGTTAGTTTTGCACCATTTTGGTATCAGAGCAAAGGTTCTTTAAACCCTAGTTCTTGCATCGTAGGCATCAATTTTTGCATTCATTTAGGATTGTGTAGTCTTTTATTTTTTTTCTTTCGTTCTTTTATTTTAGGTCATTTCAGATTCATTTAAAATTAAAAAGAAAAAAAATTAGGACACACACGACCCCTAATTTTCACTTTTGGTGAATGCGTCTTCGCAGCACCATCACAGATCCTGAAGAGCCTTCCTTATCCTTCCCAAATCACCCAATTAGGAACTCTAGACTTTCCCGACCTGAAATAGACAACCCTGATATCTCCGCTATCCTAGCTGCCATCCAAGCAACTCATGCCAATATCAATCAGAGGCTTGAAAAAGTGGAGTTAAATCAAACCATTGTCCCTGAACTCCATGCCAATCGTCAGATCCCTCAAGGAAATGTTCGTGACAATCAACGTCAAGAACGCGACCCTGACGAACAATATAAGAAGAACGTTAAGGCTGACGTTCCCCAATTTGAAGGCCACATGGAACCCCAAGCTTACCTCGATTGGATCCATGCCATGGACCACTACTTTATGTGGTTTGACATGAGCGAAGCCCTAAAGATTAAATTTGCCACTATGAAATTGACGGGTAAAGCTCAACAACACTGGACCAATCTTAAACATGCCCACAGAGGCCGAGGCCTGGCACCCATAGCCACTTGGGAGGCCATGAAAGAGAAGCTCACTGAGAGATATGTACCGTTATCGTTCCATACCCGATTGCTAGATTCATGGAACCAACTTTATCAAGGAAGTAAATCCACACAAGAATATGTTGATAAGTTCGATGACTTCTTTATTCGATGCAATGCTTTAGGTAAAGAGAGTGAAAAACAAACTCTCTCTAGGTTCAAAGCTGGACAACGAGCTGACCTTAGGAACGAGCTAATCTATAGAAATGTGGACTCAATAGCGGCAGCCTACGCCCTAGTCCTCGATATGGATTCCCTTAAAGCTAGTTCTCATTCTAGGTCCAGCGACTCGAGAGATCATTCCTCTAGAATGACCGCTACTGACCCACCTAGACCTAAGCCTCCCTCTCAGCACCCCAACAAATCTTACCCTAGCAAACCTAATTCAAATTTCAATCCACATAGAGATGAACATAAGGGTAAGAACACCGAAAGAGATTACACTAAGATTGACCCTCTCACTAAGTGCTATAAATGTAAGGAATATGGTCATGTTGCTAGCAACTGTCCCGGCCCCAGTAGGATCAATATGGTAGAGGGTACCGCTGTCATTGCAGACGACTCTGACAATGAGTTTTCGTATGAGCCTATTGAAGGCGATGACTTCGGTGAAGAAGAGGATGACCAGTATCTCCACTGTATTCGGTCTATCCAATCATCTCACTTGAATATAGTCAGATGTGCCTTGTCCCAACCAAAAGAAGAAGATGATTGGAAGTGCATTGCTATATTCCACACCTTTACGACTATAGGTGGCAAAAACTGCAAGGTGATTATTGACAGTGGGTGCTGCATCAACGCTGTCTCTTCTGCGGTCTTAGCTAAGACCGGACTTAAGGCTGAACCCCATCCACGCCCATACAAAGTATCTTGGATTGATGCAATAGCACTCCAAGTAACACATCGATGCTTAGTCCCTGTGGACTTCAAAGCTTACAAAGAGGAAATTTGGTGTGATGTGCTCAAAATAGAGGTGGGTCAAGTCATTTTAGGGAGACCTTGGTTATACGATCACAATATGACCATATATGGTTGATCCAACCAATGTGTGTTCCAGCACGATGGACTAAAAATAAAGCTCATACCCGTGAGACCACGAACTAGTCCAGCTAAAACAACACCGGCTCCCTCGAGAAAGGACAAGGAAGTAACGTATATGGGTGAAAAGGAACTTACAAAAGAAAATGACAAAGGGGCTACCATTCTTTTACTCACAGCGAGAGAAGTCCCTAAAGATCCTAAATCACTCATCTCGCCCCAAGTTACTCCAGTCCCACAGAAATTTGCAGATGTGTTTCCTGCTGACCCCCCCAACCAGTTGCCCCCATTGCGTGACATCCAACACGCTGTTGATCTGATTCCGGGAGCGAGTCTTCCTAACTGCCACATTATCGGATGAATCCGACAGAGCATGCTGAGTTGAAAAGGCAAGTTGATGAGTTATTGGCAAAGGGCTTCATCAGAGAAAGCTTAAGTTCTTGCGCTGTTCCTGCTTTATTGACGCCAAAGAAAGATGGAACCTGGCGTATGTGTGTGGACAGCCGTGCCATAAACAAGATCACGGTGAAATACCGTTTTCCATTCCTCGTTTGGATGACATGTTGGACATGATGTCTGGTACCACAATCTTTTCCAAGATTGATCTTAAAAGTGGCTACCACCAAATATGTGTTCGTCCTGGTTATGAGTGGAAGACTGCCTTCAAGACGAAGGATGGCCTGTACGAATGGATGGCCATGCCATTTGGAATGACAAATGCCCCGAGCACGTTTATGAGAATCATGACGCAAGTACTCCGTCCCTTTATGGGCAAGTTTCTTGTGGTGTACTTTGATGATATTCTTATTTACAGCCAATCCGTTGGGCAACATCTTGACCATTTGAGACAGGTCTGCGGTGTTTTGAGGAAGGAACAGCTTTATGCTAATCCTACCAAATGTACCTTCCTCTCCAATCAAACTATCTTTCTGGGATTTATTATGTCTGTCAGAGGAGTATCTACTGACCCAGAAAAGATACGAGCTATTACAGAGTGGCCTGAGCCCCGCAGTATTCGTGATGTGCGAAGTTTCCATGGCCTTGCCACCTTTTATCGTCGGTTTGTGCAAGGATTTAGCACGATCATGGCTCCAATAACCGACTGTTTGAAGAAAGGTGAGTTTGTCTGGTCGAAAGAAGCCACGAAAGCCTTCGAAGAGATCAAGAAGAGAATGACGCAGATACCTGTCATGAGGTTGCCTAATTTCACTAAAGTCTTCGAAGTAACGTGTGATGCTTCTGGTATTGGTATAGGTGGAATCCTCAGTCAAGAGAGTCATCCTGTTGCTTATTTCAGTGAAAAGCTGAACGAAGCAAAACAAAAATACTCCACCTATGACAAGGGTCATTCAGTCACTTCGCTATTGGCGACATTATCTCCTGCCACAAGAATTCATTATTTTCTCAGACCATGAGGCCTTAAGATTTCTTAATTCTCAACAAAAGTTGAATCCGAGACATGCTAGATGGGTAGAGTTCTTACAAGAATATTCATATACCATTAGGCACACAAAAGGAATTGATAATAAGGCTGCGGATGCGCTAAGTCGTTGTCACATGATCTTATCTACTCTGCGCAACGAAATTATTGGTTTTGAGAGATTGAGAGATGAGTATGCCTCCTGCTCAGATTTTCACGAGATCTACACTTCTTTGAAGGATGGCATAACTCGAGTGATAGATGATTATTTCTTGAAAGATGATTATCTCTTCTATTGCTCCAAACTGTGCGTTTCTAGTACATCTTTACGAGAGTATCTTGTTTGGAAAATGCACGTTGGTGGCCTTGCTGAACATTTTGGACATAGCAAGACCATTGATGCTGTGGAACATAGGTTTTACTGGCCGAAGCTAAAGAGAGACGTTGTGAGACTTGTTAACAGATGTCACATCTGTCAACTTGCCAAGCAACAAAAACAAAACACAGGCCTGTATACTCCATTACTTGTTCCCAGCCGCCCTTGGGAAGACGTAAGTATGGATTTCGTGTTAGGCTTACTGAAAACACAAAAGAAACACGACTCCATTCCTGTCGTCGTGCACCGTTTTTCTAAAATGGCCCACTTCCTCCCGTGCTCGAAAACTTTCGATGCATCCCGTGTAGCTCAAATCTTCTTTGATAATATTATGAAGCTACATGGGTTGCCAAAAACCATTATCTGATAGGGATGTGAAATTCACGAGCTATTTTTAGAAGACCCTATGGCATAAGTTGGGTACAAAATTGAAGTTTTCGTCAGTGTTCCATCCACAAACAGATGGACAGACTGAGGTTGTCAATCGGAGTCTTGGCAATCTCTTACGTACTCTTGTGGGAGAGAACTTGGGGACATGGGATTTAAAATTAACGGTTGCTGAATTTGTTTATAACACATCTAGGAATAGAACCACTGGCATGAGTCCACACGAAGTTGTACATAGTTATCGTCCTAGACAGCCCATAGATCTTGCCCCCATGTTAGAACATCACCGAGTCTCCGAGTCTGCATCTGCATTTGCATCCCGCATTCATGACTTACATAGAGAAATTTTCAAGAAAATTAATAAAAATAATTTTAACTACAAGTTAAGAGCTGATATTAGAAGGAAGTTTAAAACTTTTAATGTGGGTGACGAAGTGATGGTTCGGATTCGTCCGAAACGGTTTCCAACGGAATCCGTTAAGAAATTGAATGCACGTGCTGCAGGCCCATTTAAAATTCTTCATAAAATCAATGATAATACCTATGTTGTTGACCTCCCCGAAGGCTTTGGCATCAGTAAAACTTTCAATGTTGAGGATCTAGTACCCTATGAAGGTCCAAAATTTAACCCTAAAAATCCTCTTATAGATGAGCCTACCTTGCAGCCTAATGGTGAGATTCCCCAATTACCTCCACTACCAGATACTACTTACCCATCGACAGAAGAATTGGATAATATTTTAGATGATCAGATAATCTCTACTAAAGATGGTGGTACTCATAGATATTTGGTAAGTTGGAAAAACAAGCCGGAGTCGAAGAACACTTGGATAGATCGTGGAGAGCTCCAGCGCTTGGATCCAGACCTTTTGGAGCACTATGACAGGAGGACTGGTTTTGACTCGACTGGGTCGAGCCCTCTCCCACCCGGGGAGAATGATGAGGACATCGGTTCAAGACGATTCGGGCGTTTCTATCAGTGCAGGCGTCGTCTTCGGCAGCTGCTTATTTAGTTTAGGATTTTATTTCAGTACCATATTTGTTTCCGGCAATTATAGCCATATGTAATCTTTTTTTGTATTTTTAAATTTTGAGAATATTTTAAGATTTGTATCAAGATGTATTTTGAGCCTATTTATAGGTCTTGAGATTAATGAGAAAGCATGCCACTCTTGATTAAAATTTATTGTGTTGAGTTTTTTTGCTCTTCCCCTCTCTTTTGTGTGATACAACTGAAATCTAAATTATTAGGGTTTGTGATAAATCCTAATACAATTTTAGGGTTAGTGATTAACTCTAAAATCTACCCCAAATTAAAAATCCCCCAAATACAAATCCTTAACCCTAATTTCCCAAATCCCCAACACAAACCCTAATCCACTATTCTTCTCATACACCAGCCGCCATCCCCCTTCATCTTCCTCTTCCCCAAGTCCTCAATCCCAATCCCCCACCTCCCATTCACGTCGCCCCCCCAACTCCACGCCATCGCCATCGCCCCCGTCACCACCCGACCCATCACCACAACCCCTTCAACCCCATCGTCTTCTTCCTTCTTCTCCCGACGTCGACCAAATCCCTCACCCCAAATCGACATCGCACCTTCTTTCCCTCTCCCCTGTCGACCACCCCCTCTCACTTCCACCTCAAAACAACTCGTCCGCCTCCCGACGTCGTCACCGCCGTCGCTCGCGCCGCCCACGGCCGTCGTCAACGTCCATCAGTGCCAACGCCGACCACCTTGTCCCTGCTATTGAAGTTTGCTGTGTACCATTGCTATCTCTTGGAGTGCTGTGTTCTTAGTTGCTTTCCAACTCCGAGATCTACGCTGGTTTTCTTCGCATTCGGTATACTCTTTCCATTATTAAATATTTGTGTTCTACTGCCCTATTATCTATAATATTATCTGATTTGCTTGTCGTCCACAAAAATAACTGAGATTGAGTGTTCCACATGCCTGAGTAAAGTACAAATCAATATTGAACCTATTACTTGCTAAAACACTTAGGGATTTACTTATTGATTGTAGGGTTGAATTATTAATTGGGACTGTTAAACTTGATTCAATTCTTGAAAACCCATCAAACCTGTTAACTGTTAAAATTCCCAACTTTGATCCGCACTTACATGTTGGTAAAATTAATCCTTTAATATTCTTGGAAATTCTCTATTTATGGTTAGTTTTACATCAGTTAAGCATACTTATTTTCTTTAGGATTATTGAATTTCAAAATTCTTTACAAAATTGTGAAAGTCATGTGATTATATATATAAAAAAAATGTGATGTTTTTTCTTGTGATTATCCCCTTTAATCTAGTCCTAAACAGAGTTTAAGTAAATAAAGTGATAATGATCAAATAATTGAATGAATAAAGTTTATTTACTCTAATATTTTGAGTTGCTTAGTAACTAGGGGTATTCATCACCAATGTTTACTTTTATGACAAACGGCAACTTGAAATATGAGTATGCAAAAGCACTCTAAATTTGTGACTTGTTGAGTAACCGGGTGAATTCATTACAAATGTTTGCATTCTCGTCAGAATGCAAGTGACAACTTAGAAAGAGCTTAAAAATAAAAATAATTAATAAAAAGAACTCTAGCTTACTACTCGGTTTGCAGTAGTGAGAAGGGGTAATCACAGATGGAGTTGTTACATGATATAATTACATTAATTGCATGACAAATATGATTGGGTTGGAAAATATATATGAATAATTGCGCTGTTAAAGTGAGTAAGATTAGTTTAACTTTATTTGCTATTATTTATGTATTAAGTTAAAATTTTGATGTTTGCAAGATAAGACATTTTAAATGTGAGTTGAGCCTACTTATGATTATTATTCTTTGATTTATGGTTATACTTTTAGCTCGAGGACAAGCAAAATCTTAAGTTTGGGGGTTTTTCATTAGTAAAATTTATATGATGTTAGTACTTTACGCATTAAAGTTTAGAGTTCTCAATTATTTCTTTAAAATTTATCTTCTTTCCACTTATTTTATTTTATTTATGTGATTTTGAAGGAATGAGATTTATAAGAGCAAAAAGATATTCATTTTGGTAAAATCAAGGAAGAAAATAAGGACAAATATTTTAAAATTCAAAATTATTTTATGTGATGATTTTTGGAAAATTAGAGCACTCAAATAGATATTTTTACAAATGGGTCACATAAAAAATCAATAGAAAATAATATGATCAATTGGGGGGTTAAATGAAATTGTGTAATAAAAAAAAATTTAAATAAAAATAAAAATAGAATGATATGGAAGGAATTGTGTTGGATTTAAGGATGGATTTGGTTGATTGATTTAAAATCAAAACATTAATTTTAATATTAATATGTCAATTAATTAACTAAATAACTAATCCTAATCTTAATTAACTGTAACCCCCGTTCCCGCCAATACGTATTTTCTGTGTATTTTCGATATTTCGATGTTTGCAAATTATTTTTCCGCTTTCAAATTCTTTTTGTTAAAATGTATTGTTGGATCCTCTATTAAAATCTATTTTTAATCAATGATTTTATTTGTAACTAGTTTCCAATGATTTTATATTGTAATACGAATCTTATTATTATTATTATTATTATGACTTTGATACATATTATGATTATTATTATTATTGTTATTATAGTTATTATTGTGTCTGTTATTATCATTATTATTAGTATTATTAGTATTAACTATTATTATTGTTATTGTTATTTCTTGATTGTTTATTAAAAATTCAATTCTATTCATTAATCGTATTTGCAGTTATTTTCAAATAGTTTTCATATAATCCTATTTTTACATATGACCTTGTTAATGTTATTGTTATTATTATTATTATTAATACTGTAAAATCCTATTGTATTTGTTAGTATTTGAGTATTAACCTAATGTATACTATTTGATTTATTGTGCTATTATAGTACTATCTATTTATGTATTTATTTATTGATCTAAATCTGTAAATCCCTATTTTATTGATTATGTATATCTCCTATTGGATTTAAAACCCAAAACCCATATATCTCCTAATGTATACTATTTGATTTATTGTGCTATTATAGTACTATCTATTTATGTATTTATTTATTGATCTAAATCTTTAAATCCCTATTTTATTGATTATGTATATCTCCTATTGGATTTAAAACCCAACCCAAGATTTTTTCCTAGTGGATACTACCCAATAACCCAAAACCCATTTACCCTATTGATGCGGTTTATTTCTGGGAGACGTGTGGATGCACCAGGTGTGAGTTCGGACTCAATTTGTATTTGAAGGAGAATGCTGCTCGTCTGACGACCCTTGGCTGACCGGGCGGAACCTGTGGCGACCTCGGGGTGACTCGGAGATCTGGGCTCGGATCAGAGGATTCGGATCCGAGATCTTGTGTACCTGCAGACGGTCCTGAAACACCGGGGTTTGTCCCGGTGGCGGACCCTCCGACGATCTAGTCAGTCTCTGTGAGAGAGTAGCAATAACTAGGTGAATTTAAGTGAAAAAAGATTGATTACCTGAAAAGGTGGGTGAGGGTCTAGTATTTATAGGGAATCCCAACCGGGTTTGGATCCGCTTGGGGGCCGGGTCTGGACCCGAAAGCCCATGGGCCTGACGTGGCAGAGGGCCCAGGGGGTTTAGGGCAGACGTGGCCATACCTGGAGCGGTATAGGGCTGACGTGGCAAAACCCAGGGTGGTATTTGGAGCTGACATGGCTGATCGTGGGTCTTTTGTGCTTCTGGGAGAATCGGAGGGCCTAGGCTGTGCCAGGTCATCCCCCTGCTTCGCCAGAGAGGGGGGGACGGCCAGTGGGGCTGTCACGGATCGGAGGCCGAGGACTACTGAAGCCCATCGGATACGAGGAGGCCAGTTCTGCGGGGGTGAACGTGAGGTTCGGCGCCGACCCTGCGGTGGTTCGAGGCCGAACTAGATTGCTATTTTTACCTTTCTTGAGTGAGAGTTGTATTGGGCCCTGGTAGGGCCTCCAGGCCATTTTTACCCTACCACACAAGCCCCCCACTCCTGCGGGGGTGCGGGAGCTAGCCGGGGAGTGTTCATGGTCGTGGAAATGGGATGGCAAATCGTTGAATCTTTCGGAGGAGAGTACCCTGGTGCTCGACCCAACCTCGAGATGACGAGGGATTACGTGTCGACAAGGGCGATGCGAGCCGTTGTTTCTTCCTGAGAAGAGTACCCTGGTGCCAGACCGAACCTCGAGATGAGAAGGGATTATGGGTCGGTAAGGGTGATGGCGAGCCGTTGGTCTTCCTGGGAAGACCACCCTGGTGCCAGACCTGACCTCGAGCTTGGCGAGGGATTACGGGTCGGCAAGGGCGATGGCGAGCCGTGAAGCCTTCCTGAGAAGACTACCCTGGTGCTAGACCTGACCTCGAGATGGCGAGGGATTACGGGCCAACAAGGGTTGTGGCGAGCCGTTGGCCTTCCTGAGAAGACCACCCTGGTGCCAGACCTGACCCCGAGCTTGGCGAGGGATTACGGGTCGGCAAGGGTGATGGCGAGCCGTGAAGCCTTCCTGAGAAGACTACCCTGGTGCTAGACCCGACCTCGAGCTTGGCGAGGGATTACGGGTCGGCAAGGGTGATGGCGAGCCGTGAAGCCTTCCTGAGAAGACTACCCTGGTGCTAGACCTGACCTCGAGCTGGCGAGGGATTACGGGCCAATAAGGGTGATGGCAAGCCGTTGGCCTTCCTGAGAAGACCACCCTGGTGCCAGACCTGACCTCGAGCTTGGCGAGGGATTACGGGTCGGCAAGGACGATGGCGAGCCGTGAAGCCTTCCTGAGAAGACTACCCTGGTGCTAGACTTGACCTCGAGCTGGCGAGGGATTACGGGCCAACAAGGGTGATGGCGAGCCGTTGGCCTTCCTGAGAAGACCACCCGGGTGCCAGACCTGACCTCGAGCTTGGCGAGGGATTACGGGTCGGCAAGGGCGATGGCGAGCAGTGGAGCTTTCCTGGGAAGACTACCCTGATGCTAGACCTGACCTCTAGCTGGCGAGGAATTATGGGTCGGCAAGGGTGATGTCGAACTGTTGTGCCCTAGAGCGTTTTGAGCGGGGGTAGCCCGCCGTTCCTGTGGGGCATTGAAGGCTCTCCGGAATCTGTGTGATGGTCCAATTCCCTAGGGGCATCGATGGCGCCGTCTGATAAATGCAGATAGCGCATGGGCTTCCGCCGATTGGCTTTCCCAGTGTCATAATGGTTGGTCTATGGGGGAGGCTATAAATACCTCTCCCCCCACAGTGGGTTTGATTACAGCAGGGGTGGTCTATTGGCCATCAGAGGTGTCTGCTTCGGCGGGCGCCTGTCTCTTGCAAAAATTTTCAACCCTGGCGGTGTCGGAGAGGTGGTTACTCTGCCGCCCGGATCTTCTCTTGGATCTGATGGCTCTTGACACGGTAGTCAGATCCAGGGGAGATCAGGGCGAGAGGGGTAACGGCCGAAATCCGTACTGGTAGAAAAGGAGCCTCGGATTGGTGGTGGCTGTGCCGTCTGGATCCTTTTTCGGGTCAGACGACCCTGACACGGTTGTTTGGCCCGAGAGAGAACTAGACGGGAGGGGCACCAACCGTATTCCGGTCTTGGGGCTGAAGAGTCTCAGATAGAGGGGTCGCCTCCGACCAGGGGTTGGCCACTCCGTCTTCCGATAGGGCTCCGGGCGATGGTGGTTTCTGTCCCACCCTCGATCAGTTCGGGGTTTTCGGTCATCAACCCGAGGCTGTAAGCCCCGAGCTGCTCGGGGATGAGAGGGGAACCGATCGAATGCTGGAGCCCGGGGCGTCTGTCGAAGGGCGGCGCCTAAGACCTTAAGTAAAGCGTTTTCTCCGTCGCATACTCCATCCGAACCGACCTCTGAGCCTGGCCGCCAGTCTGGCACCTGATGACGTCAGCAGCGCACGCTTCGAGGATGTGGCGCGGTTTTCCAGGCGGTAGTTGTACGTCAATCGGTGAATAGTAATTGCGGAAGTCGAGGAGCCGTTCTTATCCTCTATAAGTATTCCCCCCTCCCCTTTTCTCGTCCACTTCTTTCTTGCTGCTTTCTTTCTTGAAAAATCTTCCAATCATTCAGCGCTCGTTCTTGCAGTTAGCTGTACTAGGCTCGTCCTCCCGAAACGTCACCCGGTTAGTCGGTAAGTTCTTTTGGTTTAGGCACAGATGGATAGGGCTCAGTCTGGCTCGTCAGCATCGACGTCCAGGGGGGAAGTGAAGCGCGTCTCCACATCGACGTCGTGGGAGGAGCCCGTGCTTGAGGAGTCGGTGCACGCTGCGGAGCCTTCCGATTCAGTTTCGTGGGAGGAACCAGTAGGTGAGGGGGAGGTGGTACACAAAATGAGGCCGTCACGCTCCCGACGTCCCTTCGTGGTGGAGAGTAGCGAGTCGGAGAAAACTAGTGATAGTTCGGACGACATCCAGGTACTGGAGTTGTCTTCCGAGGAGGAGGAGGGCGAGGGCGACATGATGAGGAGATCCGCTGTTCAGGGTGCGGGCTCGAGTTTCACGCCGACAGGCCTGGGGCCCTTACCTACTCCCTCGTCGGAGCGAGCCAATAAGAGGAAGAGGGCCTCGAGGAAGGCGGGGTCGAGGACTGGTGGTTCGAGCCAGGCGCCTGTTTTCCGCAACTTGATGACAGGTTCGCCCGTACAGCCGAAGCCTTTCCGTCAGTATCCCGACGATCTTTCTGACAAGGAACTCTTCGGTGTGCAGCCCTCTTCGCCGAGTCGGAGGAGGGTGATGATGGATGCGATCCCGACTGTCTTGGAGGGCGGGGACTTGGAGGTTCTGCAGCTGGCGTATCACATAAGGCCTCGCTACGAATTGTTGCTGCCGAGCTCTACTCTGCGCCCCACCGATCCCCTTTCTGCTTGGTATTGCGTCTTCCCAGTGGACGCTTTCATCTCCGGACTGAGGTTGCCGGTTCACCCGTTTGTTCGGGATGTGCTGAACTGGGCCTCCTTGGCCCCCATGCAGTACGGGCCGAACTCTTGGAAGCAGATTATCTGCTTTGTGTTGATGTGCGAGGAACAGAAGGTACCCCTGAGGCTGAATGTGTTCCGTGCGATGTTGATGATCAGCTCGGCGTCCGAGGGTGTTTACTACATCTCTCCCCGGAGTAAGGGGAAGGTCGTTCACAGTCACCCGGACTCCATCAAGGAATGGAAGAAAAAATATCTGGTGATCCGGAGTGAAGAGCCCTGGGACATTCCCACTCGATGGAATCACTCCAAACCGAACTATCAAGCGCCGAGGCCGAGGGATTTGTCGGCCGAGGAGTGGGGGTTTGTCGAGCGCCTCTGTTCGTCACCCAGTATCGATTGGACGAAGGTCACGGAGGCCAACTTGGCGAGCGTTGGACTGAGCCCGGCCGTCATGTGTATGTAGTTGTTTCTTTTCTTTCGGTCCCTTCGTACTTTCTTGCTCATTGCTCTTAATGGCTTTTTCTGCAGATATGGACGAAGCATCGATCAAGGCAAAGAGGCTCGCCATGAGGAAGGAGAATGCCGAGAAGAAGGGGGAGGCGGCGAAGAGGCTAAGGGGGTCGCCCCTAGTCATTTCTGAGGTCCAGCCCGAGTCGGGGACCAAGAGGATCCGCTCGGAGACGAGCGAGGGGGCGGCTGCTTCGAAGGGCCAGAGCCTGGCGAGGGCCTCCGTTCTTGATAAGGGGAAAGGTCCCTTGGTCGAGGTTGAGGAAGAGGATCCGGTGGCGGAGTCGCTGCGACAGCGGTGGGCTCCGGACTGGTCTGTTCGGACGGGGGACCGTCTAACCGACGAGGCCCAGGCCGTCGAGGTGGTGGAGAAGTTGGCGACCCCTCGTGACCGCAAGGTGATGGAGGGTGAGCCCGTGGAAGTGACGTTCACGCGTCTGGCGCAGGCCCTCGTGCAGGTAATTCCGTCGACCCTATTCTCCTTGTCCATTTTTTCTGCGGAAGTCTTTTTCTTATCTGCGCTCGTCGGTCGCAGGCTTGCATGCAGGGGGCTAATATGAAGAACCTCTACGAGGCGTCCCTGGCACAAGAGCGAGCTCGGGCGGAGAAGAGCGAGCGGGAGATGAAGGAACTGCGGATCGAGCTCGAGGGTTCGTACAAGAGGGAGCAGCAGATGAAGCTCGAGCTCGAGGCCAAGGATGCGGAGTGGGGGAAGAAGGTGGCCTCCTTGAAGAAGAAGTTCGCCAAGGAGAAGGAAGAAGTGACGATTACGGGCCAGATGATGGTGATCAAGGCCCAGGACACATGTTATGCGAAGGCCCTCAGCCATGTGAGGCACTTTTATCCGACCATCGACCTGTCCAATTTTGAGTACGACATGGAGATTGAGGGGACGTCGAAGACTCCTGGCGAAGAAGGGCTCGCTCTCGACCCGCCGGCCAATCCATCTGTGGATCCGTCAGTCGACGCTGAGGTGGGACGATAAGCTGTATTATTCTGTCTTTCTTTTCTCCTCCTCTTGACTGTATTTGCCTCCCGCGGACTGGCCACCGCCCCCCTTTTTTTTGTAAGGAGTACTTAAATTTATAGGGAGAAAAAAAGTTTTTTGACCGGCCAAGTATTTTGAACTCGGACTTTTCTGAACCTTTTCGCGGGTGTGTATTGGGTTGGCTGGTCTTCCTGTAGGTTGTGGCTCCCCTTCCCGAGGTGGACCCCCGATGTTCCGATGTGGCGTGGCTCCGGAGCAAGGTTGAGGTCCTGGAGGCCGCGTTGGTCTGCCACCGAAGGGGGGCCCGTGACACTGACGCGGCTTTGAATTTTTATTGGTACAAGTCTGAAGCTTTAAGCGAGGAGGCGAGCCGGCTGAGGAGGGCGACGCTGGATCGGGGACTCGGCGGTGCGAGCCTTGGGCAGGCGGTGTTGGGTGCCTCGGCGCCGAGGCCTACTTCTGAAAGGTTACTTCGGGATGTCTCTGCGGAGAAAGTAATGGAGATATATCGTTTCAATACTATGCTGGGTGCCTCTGCGTCTTCCTCGCTGGGTCGGCAAGCGGAGGGTGTTCCCTCTGCGCTGCTGCTGTTGCAGCGTACGCGACCAGGTGACGCCCAGAGCTCCGTGGCTGGGGAGTCGACCATGGCTGAGTTCCAGGACCATCCTAACGAGCAGGGGGAATTTTTAGCCGTTCGTTCGAAGTAATCCCGCCCTCCAGCGGACCCGAGGGGCTCTAAGATGGCGACTTCCTTCAGTCTGAGATGAGTGGAGTGGTCCTGTAACGGTCTTCGTTTATTTTCTTGGGACGAAAATAGAAGGGTACGAATAAAGAATACTGTTCCTTCTTTGCTTCGGCTAGTAGTGTAGTGAACGATGGTGGTTTTTTAGGGAGAGTCCACTGATCCGCGAGGGATCGAAGTGGGGCCTTAGGGAGGGTCCTCAGCTTGGATCCGGTTGGAGCCTACCGAGGTGTGGGGGACGATACCGGAGTGAGGACTCAGGCGCCGATCTTATTATCTGGCGTTAGGATTTTAACAAAAAGAGACCTCTTTTGCATAAGATAATGAGGGCCGCTAAGATGGTCCTGTACATAAGAGTGTTTACACAAAAACGGGTCTATATTTAGCCAGGCTAGAGCTTATGTCTGTCCCTCGAGGAGTGTCATTAGGTATTTGGCTTCGACTGAGGTCTCCTCCCGCTCGGCGTCAGTTTGGAAGCAGGGCCGTCCCTCTCAGGTTGGGACTTCGACGGCGTCGAGGGAGAACACACCTCCCCCGACGGTGGTCATGTAGCACGATCGCGCTGCTTCTTGGCTACCTCGGACGGTGCCGACTCCTTGCGGGGTGGGAAATTTGAGTTTCAGACAGTGTTCTAAATGGCGTCCGCCTCGGACGCCTAGGCGGCGCCTAGGCGCTCAAAAAGAGGAGAACGAACCGCATATGCAATAGGCGGTACTCTAGGCGTTGAGATGGCAGTTAGGCGTACTAAGCGTCAATATGGCGGTGCCTAGGCGGCCGAGGCGGATCAGGCGGCGCCTAGGCGGATCAGGCGGCTGACAGATTTTTTTGTAATTTTTTTTCAAATTCTTTAAAATAGTCCCTTCATCTTCAACAGAAAAAAGCCTCTTCATCTTCAACAGTAAAAAGCCTCCTCATCTTTACATTAAGGTGTTACTAGTTCACGTTATATTTGAAATTTTATATAACTAATTATTGTTTATGTCATTATGAATCTAAAGTTTACACCATAATCGTTATTAAACTTCTAAAATCATTCTGGCCTAGCATCACTTGTGAATTGTGATGCATTTAATCCCATAATCCCATGGCCTGGCCATTTTCTTCAGGAAGATTAGTTGTCCTTGATTGCAATAACTCCAATAAATTGTTTGTTTCATCCCTGCAACCTCCATTGTCAAGATTAAGAATCATTCAATCATATTAGGATAAAGATTAACGAGTTCACAAAATGATTTAAATTACAAGCACCAAAGTTCCAACTTCACAAAAAGATTTAGACTACAAGCAAAAATAGAGAAATGTAACTTTTAAAAGGTTAATATATTAATATTTAAAAAATAAAAACAAAACGCCTAGGCGCCGCTTAGGCACCGCCTAGGCGTCCTAGGCGGTAGGCGGTCCTTGGCCGAACCGCCACCGCCTGACGCCGTTTACAACCTTGGTTTCAGATGGTAAGCCGAAGGCACCGCTTGGAGGAAGCAAAGTCCGGGTCGGCCGAGTATGGCGTTGTAAGCCGCCTTGACGTTGACCACCATGAAGTCCATGGACTCGGTCCTCTTGACCGGAGCCGATCCTGCGGTAACGTCGAGGGTGACAATCCCTTCTATCATGACAGGGACGCCGGAGAACCCATGCAAGGTGTATCCGGCCGGTTTGAGTTTGCCTTTAGGTAGCTTGAGATTCTCGAAGGCTTCGAGGAAAATAATGTTAACCGAGCTGCCGTTGTCGACGAGGATTCGGCGAACTTCACAATTAGCCATGTGGAGATTAATGACTAGGGCATCGCAGTGGGGCAGGCGAACGCCTTCGAGATCCTCTCCTGAGAAGGAGACCGGCATCGGTTGTAGCTTGGGCGAGGGACTGTCGTGGACAGCATTCACCTCCCGGATGAAGGCTTTTCGGGAAGTGTTTGAATTTCCTCCCATCGGCCCTCCGTGGACACAGTGCAAGATGAAGGGCGTATCTGTGGCTCCCTCGGAGTCGGGATCCCGACCCCGGATGCGGTTAGGGGTGGGGTTCGGAGGTGAGGACCTCCGGTTCCTAGTATCTCGTCGATCCCGCGGGACTTCTTGGGTGAATTCTCGGAGGTACCCCCTGGAGATGAGTTCCTCAATTTCGTCTTTCAGGGCCCGGCACTGGTCGGTTTCGTGCCCGTGATCTCTGTGGAAGCGGCAGTAGAAGCGTTGATCTCGATTCTTGTTGTTATTAGATCGGGGGGGGAGTCGGACAATGCCTTTGTCTTCGATTTCTAAGAGGATGGCGGATACGTCATGCGTCAAGGGAGTGTACCTTTCGAAGCGGGGGACCGGCGGGACCTTCTTCACGGCCCCCGCGTCCCTCGGAGCTTTCTTTGGTGGTTCGACGGCTTCGACCTTCCGCTTTCCCTTCCCGATGACCTCCCTGGTATCTTCGGGGTTAAGGGCCTCTTCTGTCCTAATGTATTTCTCGACCCGGTTGAGGAGATCGGGAAAGTCGATGGGGGGTCTCTTTGCCAGAGAGGCTTTCAGCTGTCCATGACGGACGTTGTGCCGAAAGGCCGCAGAGGCGACGCCTGGATCAAGAGAGGAGACCGACCTCGCCTCCGTGGTAAATCTCCGGACGAAAACTCTGAGGGATTCTCCCTCTATCTGCTTGAGCCCAAGTAAAGAAGCGCTAGTCCTTTCCGCCTTCCGGCTGGTAACGAAGTGGGCGAGGAAATTGCCTTCTAGTTGGTCGAAGGAGTAAATGGAGCCGGGGGTGAGTTTCGAGTACCATTCATGAGCCGGGCCCCGAAGCGTGGCGGGGAAGGCTCGGCATAGCAGGGGATCCGAGGCGCTGTGAATCATCATGAGGGTTTTAAAACCTTCCATGTGATCAGCAGGATCTCCCTCGCCGTCGTAGGTCTCGAACTGAGGTGGTCGGAAATTCCTTGGTATTTCCGCTTGGAGGATGGGGGCGGAGAAGGGAGGTCGGACAGGTCTGTACCCCTGAGCCGCCCGTCGGTCGCCGTTTCCCATATGATCGAGGCGATCCTCCATTTCTTGGAGGCGTCTTAGGAGTATGCCATCGTCTTCTGGCTGGTGTGTTGAAGGGCGCGATACGCTGGTCTCGACATCCGACCCTGTTTGGGAGCGGAGGGTTTCCTCCCCGGGGGTCCGTCGGAGGGCCCCGAGAATTTCTCTCCGGAAGTCTTGGAACTCCTTGTGAGTGACGGGGGCTCCCTTGATCCGGTGGGGTTGGTCTGGAGGTTGCCTTCCGATGCGGCTGAGTGCCGATCTCCGTCCCTCGGGCGGCGGTCTTGGATGGTTCGGGGCCGGGTTGGAAGCGGCCCTTCGCCTGCTGCGGCTAATCTGTCGGTTGACGATTACTCCCCGTAGGTCGGGCTGGACTGTACGGGTGGCGCTCTGCCGGGATCCATGATGGGAATCTCCGTGCCTTGATGCGTGTGGCCCGGCATTGGTGTTTGGTGGGGGTGTGCCCCGTCGGTTGACGGAGGAGGCGGCCCCCTTGCCCTTGGAGGCCATGAAAGTTCGGCTGTCGAGGTCGCTCGATGGTCGGGCTCGGGTCGGCTTCTGAAGCAGTGTTCCCACAGACGGCGCCAACCTGATGCGGTTTATTTCTGGGAGACGTGTGGATGCACCAGGTGTGAGTTCGGACTCAATTTGTATTTGAAGGAGAATGCTGCTCGTCTGACGACCCTTGGCTGACCGGGCGGAACCTGTGGCGACCTCGGGGTGACTCGGAGATCTGGGCTCGGATCAGAGGATTCGGATCCGAGGTCTTGTGTACCTGCAGACGGTCCTGAAACACCGGGGTTTGTCCCGGTGGCGGACCCTCCGACGATCTAGTCAGTCTCTGTGAGAGAGTAGCAATAACTAGGTGAATTTAAGTAGAAAAAGATTGATTACCTGAAAAGGTGGGTGAGGGTCTAGTATTTATAAGGAATCCTAACCGGGTTTGGATCCGCTTGGGGGCCAGGTCTGGATCCGAAAGCCCATGGGCCTGACGTGGCAGAGGGCCCAGGGGGTTTAGGGCAGACGTGGCCATACCAGGAGCGGTATAGGGCTGACGTGGCAAAACCCTGGGTGGTATTTGGAGCTGACATGGCTGATCGTGGGTCTTTTGTGCTTCTGGGAGAATCGGAGGGCCTAGGCTGTGCCAGGTCATCCCCCTGCTTCGCCAGAGAGGGGGGGACGGCCAGTGGGGCTGTCACGGATCGGAGGCCGAGGACCGCTGAAGCCCGTCGGATACGAGGAGGCCAGTTCTGCGGGGGTGAACGTGAGGTTCGGCGCCGACCCTGCGGTGGTTCGAGGCCGAACTAGATTGCTATTTTTACCTTTCTTGAGTGAGAGTTGTATTGGGCCCTGGTAGGGCCTCCAGGCCATTTTTACCCTACCACACCTATATATAAACCTAATCTATTCTACCCTAGAACCCTAACCCTACTCTCACTGTTGAACCCTAGCCGTCATCTCACCCCCCTCTCATGTTCATCACCCCTACCTCGCGCCCGGTCGAAATTCACCGCCTGCCTCCTTCTCTGTCGACCCTCACCATGTCTTCGCCCCCGTCGACTCCTCGACCCTCCATCGCCTCTTGGTCGCGACTCCAACCACGCGACCACCAGCTCTACCCTCCGTTACAGCGATCCACCTTCGAGCTGCAGATCCCGATCACCAACAACAACCCACCTTCCCTCGCGCCTTCGACCGCCGTCCGCCAACCTCGAAGCTCCACCACTGCCGCCTTTGTCCACCTCGCAACCCATCCTGCTCTTGTCCCTGTTCCTCCCATCGCCTCGCCATCATCCTCGTCACCTCGGCTGCGTCCCCGTCCTTCATCCTCTGCCTCGCAACTGAGCCGCAGTCGACCTCGCTGCACTGCCACTGCCTTCTCCCCATCACCGAAAAACCCCAGTGCTGCAGTCCCTGTCCTTCCTCGCTATTGTGATCGGCACCCTCAGTCGCTTCCACTTGCGCCGCCCTGCAATCCCTGTGCATCGCCACTCCCGTTCGCCGAGCCGAGCCGCAGTCATCGTGGTCGCTGTCGGCCATCGCTGTTTGCGGTTAGTCGATCTCACTGTCCGCCGTTGCTCTTGGAGTTGTTGCTGTGTTCTCTACGTGTGTTGCACGTGTAGTGTTACTACCCTCTTGCTGTGGTTGTCCGTGCTACGTGCTTTGCACGTGTGATCATCTCCGGAGTTGCACGTGTCGCGCACGTGTTGGTTGTGCGAGATTACACGTGTCGCCGTCGGGACGCTCTTCCCGTTCATATTCAGAACCATCGTCATCGAATCAAGGCAAGTAACTTGTACGATTCTTTTGTTTCCCCGTACAAGCACTTTTTTTGGAAATGTCACAAGTAGATTTTAGTTGTGGCTCACCTTTTGTTTATCATTGATACATCTTGGCCCTACTCGTTTGTTCGTCCCTATCATTTCCATAATCATAAAGGTCACAACCTTTCGTCAATACACTCACCTCACAACAAGTTAGATCTAATTAATTATCTAATTATTTGCATACTTGAATTTATGAATCACCACGACTTGTAGATGTTTGGTTGTATGATGCATATGTTGATGTTGCTTCTCTTGTTATGAGTTGAGAATAGACATGGGTGATGTTCGAATGGTTATTACACCATAACTTGCATCACACATTAACTTAGATCCATGGTAGTTAATAATCGTGTTACATTTCATGCAAAAGAAATCTGAGAAAGCTGTTGTCCTAGTCTTGCTTGATAATTTCGACCCTGTTAATGATAGAATTTTGAATTAATTTCTGAATATGAATTGTAGCCTCATGTGTCTACTTTTCAAAATATCTGACGAAATCGAATTCCGAGTTATGAGTTGTGAGATATTGCTGTTTTAGTACTGTTGGGTCTGGATTTCCAGATTCACAATTTCACCTGTATCACCCTGCTTTGCAATTTAATTTGAACATGTTATCAGTAATATAATAATATGAAATTTATGTTGCTGAAACTAGACATGCTAGGGAATCACCCTTAATTTTCCTGGATTTAATTGATGTGTTTTTAGACCTGATTCATGCATGTAAACATAATTTTAATAATTCTGCTGAACACAAAATCTGTGTAGAATGTTGATTTGAACCCAGTTGCTGTAACTTTTACATATCGTGTGTATATGTGCTGGAACCGGCAGAGAGCCTAGTTTCTAGAACTTCTAACGGATCTAGATTTGCATTCCTGTAGCAACGGAAATTCCAGTTTTGGTGCAGCAATGTCCTGCTGTCCAGAATTGGAGTTCTTATTGATTTTAATAATTATAAGTTTATTTGACATCCCAATGTATTTCCTACCCAACCCGAACATGTTTCCCTTCATGTTTACCTGTCCTTGTTTGTGCATCTTCATGTCTATTTTGGTCAAAATAATAAGTAATCAAGCCGGAGTTTAAGAGAAAGATCTAGTAGTGGACAATATAGAAAAGTGTACTCGGAAGGGGGACCCGTGTTTTCTACCTGTTTGCATGGATACATGATTACAAGTACATGGAGTAAGTGCCACGTCCTGGATGACGGGGGCCACCTCTAGAATCTACGGGGGCCACCTCTAGAATCTACATGATTACATGATTCATGAGTATGTTTTCCTATTTACAAGTTATATAGAACTAAGTGCCACATAGAGCTAAGTACCACGTTGTGGGATGATGGGGGCCACCTCTAGAATCTACGGGGCCACCTTTAGAATCCATTACCTGATTACATGACATAATATGATTCATGTTACATGATACCCGAGTACATGGCCATATAGAATCCACCACTATGCCTAAACATAACTTGTTTGTATGCAACAACCATGTGGTATATATATGGGACGCATGAATGATGCATTAGATCGGATTAAAAACAATAGACTTAAGAATAACATGTTTACCTGTGCACACCTGTTACATGTTCACTTGTTTACTTGATGCCTGTTACAAATTACATGTTCACTTGTTACATGATCCTGTTACTTGACTCAGTTTACCTGCTTGCTAGTTTCGTTGGACTCTATCACTAGTTGCATTCCTGCCATGATATGCTGTATGTTCTTGGTTCCAGTTCCCTGTTCTATACTTCTTGTATTTGTCCCTATACTCGTTGTTTGTACTGCTTGCGGCCCGTAGCTTGCACTAACAGGCATCTTATCTCTTGTTTCTCTATTTCTTCCACATGATAAATATATAGATTTTGGAGATCAGCTACCTGAAGGAGTGAGTGACCAAGTATTTAGAACTTGGGCCGGACCATTTTATGCTTTAGTTTAATTTCATGTTTTGAGTTCATTCATTCCTTGTTGCTACTTCACTTGCATTGGGCATGTTGTCCCAAGTTTTAAAGTTTATTTTTGTTCCAGATCTTGTATTTATTTGAGGATTATGTATTGTTTTCAAATAATTCTGTTGATTATGAGTTTTGTTTCATGCATGCGTGGTTGTATATTTCTTGTATATTCCTGTTGTGTTGTTGAGTCGATCCTTACAGCTTGTGAATGATGAAAATTATTTGCTGGGCTTTGTCACGTACTCGTATTCCGTATTCTTTTGAGAAGCGGGGTGTGACATTAACTAACCCTAATTAAATTAAACCTAACCTACAACTACTGTTGCCTATATAAACAGGAGAAAGAGAAAAAATGAAGAGGGGTTAGGTGGGAGCGGCAAGACCAGAAGAGAGAAAAAAAAAAGAAAAAAAAGATTTGGCGGCTGGGACTTGCGACGGGAGAGAGAAAAGGATAGGGGGCGGCGCGAGAAACGAGAAAGGTCAGAGAGAGAAAACAGGAGAGAGAAAGGAGTGCGGATTTCGAGACTTGGATTTTTCGGCAAAAACAAATTCTTTCTTCTCTTCTAATTTTTATTATGCAATCAAAGAACATGTTTATTAGTTGCAAATTTAATTTATTATGAACTAATATTATTTTTCTGGGGATTTGATGTAGCCTAGTTTTGAGAACTTAATTCTAGTTTCATATTATTTTATTAAACTATTTTTCCATGGTTGTATGTTTAATTTTCGTTCTGAATGCTTACAATTGTTTGGCCAACTATTGTATGATTTATTGAATCATGGAGAGACCGAGAAGTAATTTGTGATTTAGAACTATAGAATTAAACACCATTGATTGAGCGAAATTAGAGATAATATTACAGCGAATAATGTGACTATAAAGAAATTCATAGAACTAATGAGTCTTCAATTAATTAAACTAGTATTATACACGTGTTGTGCACGTGGAGAAAATTGGGGGAATGAAAAGGGCAAAGAAAAAAATCTATCAGCACGTGCGTTGCACGGGTTGGGTTAAGGAGAAATTACACTAAGGCCTTCTCTCATTATAGTAGTAGAGATTTGCATAGAGATATGACGAATTGTTAGTTGGGGATATTTTTGTGTTGTTCGAGAGAAAACATGGAATAATTAAGGGATTTTGGTCTACAACTTGGAAAAGTAAAATTTCTTGTGACATAAAATTATGAATTATGTGGGATTAACTAGGTGAAATCAAAAGTCCTAGAACTAGTTTTTGCAATTAATAAACAACAAAATTTCAGATCTCGTTCTTTTTAATTAGTTTAGTTAGTTCTTTAGATTAATTTAATTTTGTTGATTTTCTTAACAAATTTCGTTTTTCAAATAGTAGTTAATCTAGTTATTTCGGTACTCAATAAAATAATTAGTCCTTGTGGGTTCGACACTCTTTTCACTTAAACTATACTACTTGTTGTGATTTTGTACACTTGCAAATAAATCCCATAAACTATCAAGGATTATATATTAAATAAACAAGTTAAGAAACAGTTAGTTTGGAAAGGTAATGAGCGTCGATACACCTCTTTCTAACAAAAAATTGTATAAATGCTATTAATAAACTAATAAGTGCAAGAGGCTACTGTCTTTTTAAAGAAAATCGAAAGGAAAGTTTTGTATAACATAATTAAAGATATTTTCATTTAGAATCCATGTTATTACAGAACCAGCCATTATTTCCTCTTGCTCTTATCATTTGAGAGCCTGTAAGAGCCATGGATATGAATGAGTCTGCGTGAATTTGCTCATTTGGCTCCACCTTGCACTAAAGTGTCATACTCCCCTATATGGTCACAGCCAAAGGAACAATTCTCAGAATCTTCTCTCCAATGTTAATTATGGGAAAAGAGAATTAACAGAACACTAGCCTGAGGATCACGTGGGTTTGACAATCTGTGTAAGCCGATGGAACACTAGCCAAGTCCATATATATCCTGAATTAGCATTAATTGTACACAAAAGTAACTGGCTAGGGATAATAATACATCTCTACTACTATAATGAGAGAAGGCCTTAGTGTAATTTGTCAATCTACCAACCCGTTCAACGTACGTACAACCAAAATTCTTTATATAAACTCATCAAACACGTAAACTACTCATACAAACTCCCTATCTCTCTCAAAAAACAAGATGACTGTTCCTCTCCCTCTTTCTCAAAACCCACGCACCCTTTCTTCGCCCTGCCGTCTAAGTTTTTACTTTAAAAAAATTATATTTATTAAAACGTGCATCGCATGTGTAAATTACTAGTATATCTAGAATTGATATAGGTTTCTTTATGGGTCAATTGACATTTTAATTTTCAAGGTTTGAGGACTTGCAAGGTCAAGCTTCAGATATGTATGAGTACAGGAGTAGTTCCTCTCTATTTTTATTTGCTTTGTTAACTCATAACGTTTAGACCCTCCTTCATCTGTATAAGTCAGCAGTTGAGTGAACATGAGATATGTCTAACAAAGCCCCACAGCCTCAAAATTTTATTGGAAGGAAAGAACGAACTAAGGACATTGAAATTTCAAACACTAATACAAAAGACCTTAAAGGTCAGCCTTTTGACAACCTCACCACAAAAAATACCCACTATGTTAAAACAAATTTTATTGAAGTGAACCTAAGAGAAATAGGAGCGCCAATCGGCATCTGGAAACCAAATCATGTTGGACCATGTTGGAATGTAAATGGATAAGCTTCTTGCATTAAATTCAAGCAATAGTCTCTTCCAAGTATAATCTACCTTGACGAGAAGGAAAGAAGTAGCCAACAGAACCTCAAAATTCATTAAAAAAAACAGTTTTGGGGAAGCCTGAATATTTCTGCCAGATGGTAAGATAATAGCTTATGAAATAATAATCAAATAAATGATATTAACAAGCTTACATTCTATGTCCAATGTGTGTTCATTTCCCAGCAATTTACACTGATCTAATATGACCACGATCTACACAGTCAATGAGGCATTAAGCCCAAGCCAAAATAGCACAAGACCCGTTAATTGCTTGCTACCATATAATTAGAAAGACCCACAACTCAAATCCAAAGGGAAGTCCTAAATGACGCGAGTCAATGATACTTTTTTAAAACTCACGAGGATAATTGCAGTGAAGAATTTAGAAAAAAATACAGATATTTGTTCATCTATTTTTAAATAAATAATTAAACTGCTGTCTCAACTATCATTTGTGATTCATGTTGGTCCCTAGGGGAAGACAAAGTCTCTACAAGAACAGCATATATTTGAGTTACAGACTTGCAGTTTCATTTCAGGATTTATAAATTTTACGTAATGGACATAATAACTATAGGGGATTATGCCACCACATAAGTTTACCATCTACATAGCATGGGAAAGTATTGAATAAAAATTAAAAGCAATTATACTCCAAGATGGACAAAAAAGTTGTAGTTAAGTAATACATGCGATGATTTACCTCATTAACAGGAGCCTCATTGTCTCGAAAAACAGCATCATGTTCATCAATTTCTTGCCCAAATTCTGTTTTTAGGAGATCTCCTGAGTTCCCGACAACGGCACATGTCTTAAACTGGCGTGGGTGAAAAGGAGGCTTTGATGGTAAAATCAAATTAAGATGCTCCTCACACAACGAACGATTGTAGCATCTATCTGCACCCCTACAACCCAAAAAGATAGTGCCTATTAATTACCAAAAAAAAAAAAAATTAGCAAATGATAATGCAAACAATGATACGCAACCTTGAAAGGTTTAACAACTTACAACTGTGCTATCCTCTTTGCAGCATAGTCTAGCCACCCATCTGGTCTGACATCAAGATATTCCCTTGTCAAGACTGTAGTCATGTTACGATACTGGCATTTCCATCAACATTACTGCATTACTTATCTTGCCAATCATTTATGATTTAAAGAAGAGTATAAACAAAACCAAACCTGTTCCCATAGTAGGATGGCTTCACATATATCATAATTGTATGCCAGTGGCTCATAAACTTTAAATTGTGCATTATACTGCATAAAATCAAGAAAAAAAATGAGGCCAAACTTATATAATCTGCCCCCAAAGTAGAAAAAGAAAAAGAAGTTCAAGAACACAGAACCAATATATGGAGCAGAGCTTTACCCAAGTGCTGTTTGTGTCGGGTGGATATTTGAGAACCAATTTACAGTGATCGATTATATCAGTAGTCAGCCCAAGTCCTCTGTTGGCCTAAAATAAGTTTTAAGGTCAGTCTCCTAAAAAAAAAGCTTTAACCATGCAAACAATTCAACACAAATCAGTATAAATAAAAGTAAGAGACAATGCAAACAACTACGAGATTCTTCAATTATAGAAACTAGTATAATACACGTGCTGTGCACGTGGGGAAAATTGTGGGGGTGGGGGGAATGAAAAGGGCAAAAAAATAAATTTCTACCAGCACGTGCGTTGCACGGGTTGGGATATGGACAAATTACACTGAGGCCTTCTCCCATTATAGTAGTAGAGATAGAGATAAGCAAAGAATTTAATAATTTAATTTAGTAATAAAAGTTAGTGATTAGCAATTACAGTTTTTTGTGCACCCTTTTGAGGAAATCATTCAAGTGATTTAGAGCTTAGAAACATTTGCAATTCCACTACCAGCAAGCTTCCATACAAAGATTCATTAGTTCATACTTCTTCGCAGTTGTATTATTTTCCTAATTAGATACATATGGAAAGTTTTCACATTTTCGAACAACTTTCCATATTTAGCATATTATTACACAATTATCCAAATTCTTTATTAAAATTGACCAAATTTTAAATTTTAAAAAAAAAGAAAAGAATGTAGTTAGCATACCACGCATTGCTGAACCCTAGATTGAAAATCCGATAGGATCCGGATCTCCTCAGTGCCCTGATTCGATCCGCTGTTTCCTAAAACAAAAAAATAATTCAACAATCACTAATCCTTCACTTCCATCATTTCAAACAAATCAAGAACTGCTCTTTGCTTCTTTTTTTTGTAAAAAAATTAATTCAAGAATCATTACTTACGAGTGAAGGAGGATTGGATGAGGATGACGATGACTGTGAAGATCAAGACGGATCCGAGGAGGAAGACGACGTTCGGCTTTCGGTTCTGAGAAGACGATGACGAGCTCTTCAATCCACCTCTCATATCTCTCTTCTAACCGGAACGGATCGAATCGGATTGGGCGAAAACAACACTTCCACTTCCAGGTCGAATCTCCTTCAGTTCCAGTTCATCGTCTTCGTGTTTTTTTGTTTTTATTTTTTTTTTCCGGTCCCTTTTGGAATTTTTTGCCGTACTAGGCCACTTTTTAAATATATTTGCGATAATGGGCCAATTTCGAAACTATTAGCGCTCGTAGGCAAATTGGTGTCGCATCAGCAGTGGCTGCTATTCTCATTAGCAATCTGTTCTATTTAGAGGTCGCTAATGAGAATAATGCCCTTTACTATTAGTGACCAACGCATATATGAAGTCGCTAATGGGATTAGCGTCCTTCAATAGACTGTATTCCAACACTTAGAAAAAATAACAATCAATTTATTTTTGAAACTGAGGTCACTATTCGGAATAGCGATCTTAATTGTAAAAATATCGCTATTCGGAATAGAGGACTTTATTGTGCTAAGATCGCTATTCTGAATAAAAGTCTTAGTTGTATGACTATTTGCAAATTTTTCAAAGAACAAGAAGATTGAGTTTCCTACTGAGGTCGCTATTGCGAATAGCGACCAAGGTATAAGGTCGTTATTCCCAATAGTGACCTTAGTTGGGTAATTATTTTGCAAATCTTACCAAAAGCAAGGAGATTTATTAGTCTTCTACTGAGGTCGCTATTCGGACTAGCGACTTCAGCTATATTTTTTTTTCTTTCAAAAAGAGCAAAAGTTCTCTAGAATTCGCTAAGTGTCTCAATACATACATTTGAGGTCGCTAATCTCATTTGTGGCCTCATACATACTTCAGTCGCTACTGGGAATAACACCAACACACAAAAAATTTCAAACATTTTAAAACATATGCTGCTATTTTTATTAGCGATTTTCAAAGTGAAGAGGCCGCTAATGGAAATAGCGGCCGCTGCTAACGTGGCACCAAATAGCTCAAGAGAGCTAATAGTTTTGAAACTGTCCCATAATTGTAAATATTTTCAAAAAGTGGCCTAGTACGGCAAATAAGTCGTCTTTTTGTGTGTGTGGCAACTCTAGGCCGAGTGAATTCTCGAGTGAGATAGGCCCACTTAAGCTGTTATGGGCTGGGCTTATTATAGCTGTAATTAGTTATTTTATTAGGCCCATAATAGTTCCAGGCTTAAGTTTGGATTCCGCCCAGTAAATTATTTTGAGAGTGAAGGTGAAGTTTGTTTTGTTGGGCTATTCACATTGTCTTTGTCATCAGATATTTAAATTTGGTCAGAAATTAATAAAATAGGATAATAATAACAAAGTGGAGAATGAGATGTCACGTTGAACTTGCTGTGATCGCAGTGTAAATAAAGCTTCCATTCTCCACCTCCCTTTGCTTGTAAGTTAACTTTCTTCATATCTATATGCGAAAAGAGAGGTACTTTGGTAACGTATATTGAGTTTAGTCAAGCTCATTTACAAAAGTGTAATAAAGGAAGACAAATGGATGCTTCATGTGGTGCTAAAAGGAAAATTTTGCCGTACTGACCCACCTTTTGAAATATTTAGCACTCTGACCCATTTTCGAAAACAATTAGCAAACTGACCTAATTTTGAACACGTCAGCAAAACCATTATTAAAAAACGGCATAGGTTATTTACATGCCGTTTTTTTCAATAACGGCATCTATATTTTAAAAAAATGTCATGCCGTTATTTGAAGTAACGACATAGGTTATTTTGTTTTTCGACAACTTGTAATCTCCACTTAGAGAAAAAATTGCAAGTGTGAAAACTTTATAACATATGCCGTTATTTCAAATTACGGCATTCTCAATACTGACGCTGTTATTTGGAATAACGACATCAGTTATAATTTTTTTATTATAAAAAAATAATTTATTATTCATCCTTTCTGACGAATAAGTTAATTATATATATATATATATATATATATATATATATATATATATATATATATATATATATATATATAACTAATGTCGTCAGTTATATATATTTTTATTATAAAATTAACTTATTATTCATCCTCTCTGTTTCCAAACAACGGCAACAGTTCATTTATATATAACTGATGCCGTTATCTACAATAACGGCATCAGTCATTCGAATGCCGTTATCTCCAATAACGGCATCAGTCATTCGAATGCCATTATTGGGGATAACGACATTATTTATAAGTTTTTTTCACACTTAGAATTTTTTTAAAGTTAGAAGATTCACACTTATAAAAGAAATATACTTATACCGTTATTCCAAATAACGACATGGTAAAAAAAATGTCAAATAGATGCCGTTATTGAAAATAACGGTGTGGTAGGGTAAAAATGGCTGGGGGCCTGTGACAGTGTAAAAATGGCCTGAGGCCCATCCAGGGCCCAATACAATTCCTACTCAGAAAAGCAAAAATAACAACCTGGTTCGGCTCCGGACCACTTCAGGGTCGGCGCCGAACCTCGTGTTTGCCCTCACAGTGCCGGCCTCCTCGTACTGGCGAGCCTCAGCATCCCCCGGAGTCCGATCCGGAGCAGTCCCTCAGGCCGTCCCCCCTCTCTGGCGGGGCAGAAGGATGACCTGGCGCAGCCTAGGCCCTCCGATTCCCCCCAGAGGCACAGAGGGCTCACGATGGGCCACGTCAGCTCCAAATACCGCCAAGGGTTTCGCCACGTCAGCCCTATACCACTCCTGGTATCGCCACGTCCGCCCTAAACCCCCTGGGCCTTCTGCCACGTCAGGCCCATGGGCTTTCGGATCCAAACCCGGCCCCCAAGTGGAACCAAACCCGGTTGGGATTCTCTATAAATACTAGACCCACACCCACCTTTTGGAGGTAATCAATCTTTTGCCACTTAAATATACCTAGTTATTGCTACTCTCTCACAGAGACTGACTAGAGCGTCGGAGGGTCCGCCACCGGGACAAACCCCGGTGTTTCAGGACCGTCTGCAGGTACACAAGATCTCGGATCCGACCCTTCCGATCCGAGCCCAACCTTCAACATCTTCCCGAGCTCATCGTAGGTCCCAGAAGGTCAACTGAAGGTCGGCAGACGAGCGGCAATCTCCTTCAATACAAATTGAGTTCGAACTCACACCTGGTGCTTCCACACGTTTCTCAGAAATAAACAGCATCAGGTTGGCGCCGTCTGTGGGAAACAGCTGCTCCAGAAGCCGATCCGACCCAGACCCTCAAAGGCCATCGACAGCCGAATCCTCATGGCCTCCAAAGGCAAGGGGGCTGCTCCCTCCGTCAACCAACGGGACCCGCCCCCACCCTCTGATGAAGCCAGGCCCCGCACGTCGAAACACAAGGCTCCCCCTCGGGAGTCCCAAACGAGCGTCGGCCGGACAGCCCAGCCCGACCTACGGAGAGTAATCCTCAACCGCAAGATTACCCACAACTGGGGAAGGGCCGCTTCCAACTCGGCCCCGAACCATCCGAGGAGGACCCACAGGGATGACGGCCCACGGGGTCGGCAAGGTGATAGGAACCGGGGATCACCAACCCCGATGCCTAACCCAAACTGCACCCAGGGTCAGGATCCCGAATCCGAGGTATCCATGGATACGCCATTCACCCTACACTACATCCACGGGGGACCGGTGGGGAGAGAAAACGATACTTCCCAAAGAACCTTCACCCAGGAGACGAACGCCATTCAGTACAGCCCCTCTCCTGAGTTACAACCGCGGCCAGTCTCCTTCTCAGGAGAGGGCCCCGAAGGAGTTCACCTCCCCCACTGCGAGGCCCTCGTCGTTAGCCTCCGCATGGCCAATTGTGAGGTTCGCCGAATCCTTGTTGACAACGGCAACCCGGTAAATATTCTCTTCCTCAGAACCTTCGAAAGCCTCAGATTATCCAGAGGGAAACTCAAACCAGCAGGATGCACGTTGCTCAAACTTTCGGGCGTCCCGGTCGTAGTGAAGGGAATTATTACCCTCAACGTCACCGCTGGACCGGACCCTGACAAGAGGACCGAGTCCTTGGATTTCATGGTCATCCACGCCAAGGCGGCCTACAACGCCATCCTCGGCCGACCCGGGCTAAACTCCCTCCAGGCAATACCTTCGGCCCACCATCTGGAACTCAAATTCCCCCCCCAAGGGGTCAGCATCGTCCGAGACAGCGTCGAAGCAGCACGGTCATGTTCCGTTACCACCGGGGGAGGGGGCGTACTCCCCCTCAGCACCGTTGAACTCGAACCCGAGAAAGACGGCCCCGCCCCCGAGCCCGTGGACGAACTGGAGAAGGTCCTATTCGACACTAAGGATGAGTCAAAATGGTTCCGGGTGAGCTGCTCACTCGCCGAAGACCTGAAGGCGGGCATCATCGCTTGCGTCCGCCGCAACGTTGATCTCTTCGCTTGGAAGCCCTCCGATATGCCCGGAATCTCTGAAGACTTGATCATGCACCGACTGAGCGTCCTTCCTGACTCTAAACCGATCGTCCAAAAGAGGCGCAAAGTCGCCCCGGAGAGGCAACTAATTGTAAAAACAGAAGTGGACAAGCTCTTGTCCGCTCGATTCATCCAAGAAGTCACCTACCCCGAGTGGTTGGCCAATGTCGTCATGGTGAAGAAAGCGACAGGGGGTTGGCGGATATGCATTGACTTCACGAACCTTAACAAAGCGTGTCCGAAAGATCCTTTCCCCCTCCCGCGCATCGACGCTTTAATAGACGCGACCTCAGGGCACGAGCTGCTGTCCTTCATGGATGCTTTCTCGGGGTACAATCAGATCCGGATGTTTCCGCCAGACATCTCCAAGACCTCATTCGTCACCGACCAAGGTCTTTATTGTTACCGTGTCATGCCCTTCGGGCTGAAAAACGCCGGAGCCACGTACCAGCGACTCGTCAACGGAGTCTTCAAGGACCTGATCGGCCGCAACGTAGAAGTTTACGTCGACGACATGCTTGTCAAGAGCCGGGCTGGGCCGGACCACGTCGCCGACCTCGAGGAAGCCTTCAGTGTCCTCCGACGCCACAACATGAGGCTTAACCCGGCTAAATGCGCCTTCGGCGTCTCCACGGGGAAGTTCTTAGGATTCATTGTCAGCCAGCGCGGCATTGAGGCAAACCCCGAAAAAATACAGGCCATCATCAACATGTCCCCGCCCCGGAATGTCAAAGAGGTTCAGAGGCTCACGGGTCGGTTGGCGGCGATCGGCCGTTTTCTCTCCAAATCAGGGGAGAAATCTCTCCCCTTCTTCAAAGCCTTGCGCGGAAAAGGGGGCTTCGAGTGGGGTACCCATCAACAAGAAGCCTTCGAACAGCTGAAACGGTACCTCGTCAACCCGCCTCTCCTCAGCAAGCCCGAACCAGGCGAGCTGCTTTGGCTCTACCTGTCCGCCTCGGACCACGCCCTCAGCACCGTCCTCGTCCGAGAGGAGGAAGGAGTTCAGAAACCCCTGTACTATGTGAGCAAAGTGCTACACCCGGCCGAGACGAGATACGCGAAGATAGAAAAGGTGGCCTATGCCCTGGTTATGGCAGCCCGAAAACTCCGACCTTACTTCCAGGCCCACTCCGTCCAAGTTCTGACCGACCAACCACTGAAGACCGTCCTCCACAAGCCCGAAAACTCCGGCCGATTAGTCAAGTGGTCGATCGAGCGGAGCCAGTTCGACATTAGCTATCATCCCAGGGCAGCCATTAAAGGGCAGGCCCTCGCCGAGTTCATAACTGAATGCACTGTCTCCGAGCAACCTGACGTAGAAGAACCGGATCCGACCTGGGAGGTCTTTGTTGACGGCTCATCCTGCGAAACGGGGAGTGGGGCGGGCGTCATCCTTCGTGGCCTCGACCAATTCCTACTTCAATACTCCCTGCGCCTCAACTTTCCAGCCTCCAATAACGAGGCAGAATACGAGGCCATGATCGCCGGACTGACCCTCGCCCACCGAGCCGGTGCCAAGCGAATCCGGGCGTTTAGCGACTCTCAGTTTGTGATCCATCAAATCAACGGAGAGTACGAAGCCCGCGACGACCGAATGATGAGGTATTTGGCGGCGGTCCGACGACTCTTGGCGTTCTTCGACGACGCTACGGTTGTCAGAGTCCCCAGGGAACAGAACGCCCAAGCCGACGCGCTATCCAAACTCGCCTCTTCTTCCTTCGAAGGCCTCGATCGTACGGTGCTCGTCGAGGTCCTCTTGGAGCCAAGCATCATTAGCCCAAAGCCGGAAGCGATGTGCGTGCAAGAAGGAACCAGCCTGGACGACTGGACCACTCCCATCCGAAAATTCTTAAACCGGGCCGAGCTTCCTGAAGACAAAGCCGAGGCCAGGCGAATCAGAATCCGAGCTGAGAGGTTCGTCATAATCGATAACATCCTCTTCAAACGCTCGTACACCTTGGCCGACGGCAAACCCTACCTCCGCTGCCTCACCAGGGACGAGGCCAGCTACGTCCTCAAAGACCTGCACGAGGGGATCGGCGGATGCCACATGGGGAGTAGGACACTTGCCCGAAAGGCCCTGAATCAAGGGTACTATTGGCCCACCATGCTCCAAGACTCACAAGACTTAGTCAAGAGGTGCGGCCCCTGCCAAAGATTCTCCCCCATCAAAAGGCTTCCTCAAGCCAACCTCCGATCCCTGGCAAGCCCTACGCCCTTCGCCATGTGGGGTATGGACCTTGTGGGGCCCTTCCCCCCAGCGGTAGGGCAAAAGAAATTCCTGATTGTCGCCATCGACTACTTCACTAAGTGGATCGAAGCCGAACCACTATCCAGCATCACCGAGCGCCAAGTGCAACAATTCTTTTGGAAGAACATCATTTGTCGATTCGGGATCCCCCGAATCCTCGTCACGGACAACGGAACCCAGTTCCAAGGGCAGAACTTCCAATCTTTCTGTCAGGACATCGGCATCCAGCAGCGTTTCTCCGCCATTTGCCACCCTCAGTCTAACGGCCAAGCAGAGAATGCGAACAGGCAAATCCTCGACGGCCTCAAAAAGCGCCTTGACAATTCCCCCAAAGGGCTTTGGGTGGAGGAGCTGCCCAGCGTACTATGGGCACACCGAACCACACAGAGGATCCCCACGGGGGAGACACCATTCAATCTGACCTATGGGACTGAGGCAGTCATCCCCGTCGAAGTCGGATTGCCTTCTCCCCGGGTCATAGCCTTCGATGAAGACGACAACGCGTCCGCCCTGAGGGCTAACCTGGACCTCGTCGCCGAAGTACGAGAAAAGTCCGCGGTCCGAAGGAGCATTTATCAGCAACGGATCGAGAGATTTTACAACAAGAAAATCCGCCCCACCAGCATCCAGGCAGGGGACCTTGTTTTGCGAAAGCTATCTGTCTCTGATCCAACCAAGAAGAGGAAACTGGCTCCCAACTGGGAAGGCCCATACCGCGTAGTCGAGGCTGTACGCCCTGGTACATACCGACTGACGAATATGAACGACCGACCCATCAGCCGACCCTGGAACGCTGAGCACCTCATGAAATTCCGGGGAGATCAAGCTTAGGTTCTAGCGTGGCTTAAGTAAATTAAAACTTTTGTAAACATTCGTGTGTAAAGGGCCGCTTCAGCGACCCCCCCCCCCCCCGGTCTGGTATAAAAGAAGTCTCCTTTTGTCAAAAGTTAAATACCTCGGCAACGCCGACCCAGTACCGGGCAATGGGGGCGGCATCTGGGTTCTCCCTCGGGTCTCATCCCCAAACGCCTCGGCAGGTTCGACCCAACTCCGGGCCGGAGGTCTCCCTGTCGCCCCGCATCGATCCCTCACGAATCGGCGGAGCCCGACCTCGCCTACACCGCCCTTCACCACCCCGATAGCCAGAGCAAAGAAGGAAAAGAAAGCTTTATTCATACTCTTTTATTTTTGTACGGAGAAAACAAGCAAATACCGGTACAGGACCACTCCACTCATCTCAAACTAAAGGGGATCGCCGACTTAGGGCCCCTCGGACCCGGTGAAGGGCGGGATCACTCCGACCAAACGACTTGGGACTCTCTCTTCGTCATGACGGTCCTTCGGTTCTGCCACCGTCGACACCCCGGCCACGGAGCTCTGGGCATCCACGGATCGAATGCGCTCCATCAGTGGCAACGCCGAGGGAGCCCCCTCTGCTCGCCGACCCCTCGAGGAAGATGTCGAAACACCCAACATGGTCCTATAGCGGTGTATCTCCATCTCCTTCTCCACTATCACATCGCGAAGAAGCTTCTCGGAGGAAGGCCTCTGCACCGAGGAACTTGACATGGTGTATCCAAGACCAACGCCCCCTAGCTCCCGATCCACCATCGCCCTCCTCAGCCGGCTCGCCTCCTCACTTAGGGCTTCAGACTTGTTCCTGTAATAATGGAAGGCCGCATCAGTGTCGCGAGCCCTCTTTCGATACCGAACCAAAGTGGCCTCTAAGGCCTCGACCTTGCCCCGAAGCCACGCCACGTCGGAACGAAGGGGGTCCACCTCAAGAAGGGAAGCCGTGACCTACAAGAGAACCAGCCCGCTCAAGACATATAAGCAAAGAGGTTCAGAAATTTTTCGAAGTTGGAACACTTAGCCAGCCAAAAAACCCTCTTTTTATAAATTCAGTTTCCCCATACAAAAAAATGCGGTGGCCAGTCCGCGGAAGGCAAATACAATCGAGAGAAGGAAAAAGAAGGACAAAAATTATACAGCTGGTTTTCCCACCTCGATATCAGCCGGATCCGTTGGAGGGCCGGCAACCGATTTATCATCCGACCCTTGTCCGCCAGGGGTCTTCGGTGTCCCCTCAATCTCCATATCATACTCGAAGTTGGACAGGTCGATAGTCGGATAAAAGTGTCTCACATGGCTGAGGGCCTTCGCGTAACTGCTATCCTGGGCGTTGATCACCAGGATCTGACACGACTTAGTCACCTCATCCTTCTCCTTCTCCGACCTCTCCTCCTGAGCCGCCCTCGCCTTCGCCCATTCCTCCTTCTCCTTGTCAAAAGCCGACTTCGTCTCCGCCTCCTTCTTACGAGAGCCTTCGAGCTCTCCCTTCAATTCCGTCACCTCCTGCTCGGCCTTGTCAGCCCGATCTCGCTCTCGCTGCAACGCCGCCTCGTAGAGGCCCCTCACATGGGCCCCCTGCACGGTCGCCTGCCATGACCAGACACTACTAAGAAATCTTCCTTAAACAACATCACCTGAAAGCCAGGAGGTTCGATCGACTTACCAGCACAGTGGCCTGCGCAAGACGCACATACGCCTCGTCCAGGGTCTGGGACTTCATATCCGAGCGGTCCCGAGGGGTCACCAGCTTATCTGCAACCTCCACGGCCTGGCGCCCCCGGACCAGGCAATCACCCTCGCGGATCGACCAATCGGGCACCCACCTTCGCCGAAGTCTCTCCTCTAGTCCGAGATCCACCAGGGGACCCTTCCCCTTATCAGGCTCGGCGGCCGCACCCTGATCCGAACCCCCCTGGACCACCGCGTCTCCACCCGTCTCTGACCGAGTCCTTTTCATCCTCGGCTGAATGGGGGCCTCGGAGACCACCTGGGACAACTCGGTGGTCTTCACCGCGACATCCTTCTTCTCGACCTTCTTCTTCTTCATGGCGAGCCTCAGCGCCTTAATCGACTCCTCATCCATTTCTGTAAAAAGATCCATTAAGAACAAATGAGCAAAAAAGTACAAGAAGAGTGTGAGGAAAGAAACAACCACGTACGAGGCACGGCCGGGCTAGGGCTCAGTCCGACGCTTGCCAGATGGGCCTCCGTCACCTTCCCCCAATTGATGCTATACGACAGACGGAGGCGCTCAACGAGTCTCCACTCCTCCGCCGTCAAATCCCCCGGCCCCGGTGCTGCGTAGCTCGGCTTAGAATGGTTCCACCGAGTAGGGATAGCCCAAGGATCCTCACTCCGGATCACCAGATACTTTTTCTTCCAGAACTTAATGGAATCTGGATGACCGTGGACAACCTTCGCCTTACCTCGAGGCGAGATGTAATATACTCCTTCTGCCGATGAGCCAATCAACAGCATCGCTCGGAACACGCCCAGCCGCAGGGGTACCCTCTGCTCCTCGCACAACAGCACGAAGCAGATGATCTGCTTCCAGGAGTTCGGCCCAAACTGCATCGGCGCCAGGGACGACCAATTTAACACCTCCCGAACGAATGGGTGGATGGGCAGCCTCAGGCCGGAGATAAAGGAGTCCACAGGGAAGATACAATACCTGTCCGGCAGGGGATCGGTCGGTCGAAGAGTAGAACTCGGCAGCATAAGCTCATAACTGGGCCCTATGTGGTAGGCCAACTGCAGAGCCCCCAAGTCGCTTGCCTCCAGAGCGGTCGGGGAGGCGTCCACCATCAACCTCTTCCGGCTTGACGACGACGGCTGGACCCCCGAGGACTCCTTATCTGAGAGATCGTCGGGGTAGCAACGGAAAGACCGGGGTTGTGCAGACGACCCTATCACCAAGTCGCTCGGGCCGCCAATCTTCGATTTCTTCTTCTTCGGAGCCCTCCTCCTCTTAGTCCGTTCCGGCGAAGGTGTAGACAAACGCCCCAGAACGGGCGGATTCAGAGACCCTGCGGAGCCATCTCCCTCGGAGCCACCCTCCTCTCCGGAAGCCGACCCTAGGGTCTGGACTTCGTCTGAGCTGCCGCCCCCCTCCTCAGAGTCGCTGCTTTCTACCACGAAATGCCTCCGAGATCGCAATGGCTTCACACTGTGTACGACCTCCTCCTTGCCTACCGGCCCCTCCCCAGAGGTCGACGCCAACGAGCCGGACTGAGCCCTATCCATCCGTGCCTAAGTTAAACGGGGTTACCAACTAACCTGAAATCACCTCGGAAAAACGACCTTGCTGCCGGAAGCTGAAGGGGCGAGCGCTGTAGAGTTGAAGGATTTTTTTTGAAAAGTAAGAGGCAAGAGAGAAATAAGCGATGGGAGGAGAGGGGGGAACATTTATAAGGAATAGGAACAACTCCTCGATTTTCGCAGTCACTATTCACCGATTGACGTGCAACTACCGCCTAGGAAATCACGCCACGTCCTCGAAACATGTGCTGCTGACGTCACCCAGTGCCAGACTGGCAGCCCGATACGGGGGTCGGTTCGGGCAAAATAACGGCTCGCCTTCGCCAGCACTAAAGTACTCTTCTTCAGAAGATCCACCGGCTGGCCATCACCCTTACCAGCCCGTAATCCCCCCTCGTCTCGAGGTTCGGCTTGGCACCGGGGTACTCTTCCCAAGAAGAAACAACGGCTCGCCTTCACCCTCACCGGCCCATAATCCCTCGCCAGCTCGAGGTCCGGCCCGACACCCGGGTACTCTTCTTCGGAAGATCCACCGGCTGGCCATCACCCTTACCAGCCCATAATTCCCCCTCGTCTCGAGGTTCGGTTTGGCACCGGGGTACTCTTCTCAGGAAGAAACAACGGCTGGCCTTCACCCTCACCGACCCGTAATCCCTCGCCAGCTCGAGGTCCGGTCTGGCACCTGGGTACTCTTCTTCGGAAGATCCACCGGCTGGCCATCACCCTTACCAGCCCATAATTCCCCCTCGTCTCGAGGTTCGGTTTGGCACCAGGGTACTCTTCTCAGGAAGAAACAACGGCTCGCCTTCACCCTCACCGACCCGTAATCCCTCGCCGGCTCGAGGTCAGGTCTGGCACCTGGGTACTCTTCTTCGGAAGATCCACCGGCTGGCCATCACCCTTACCAGCCCATAATTCCCCCTCATCTCGAGGTTCGGTCTGGCACCCGGGTACTCTTCTCAGGAAGAAACAACGGCTCGCCTTCACCCTCACCGACCCGTAATCCCTCGCCAGCTCGAGGTCCGGTCCGGCACCTGGGTACTCTTCTTCGGAAGATCCACCGACTGGTCATCACCCCTACCAACCCATAATTCCCCCTCATCACGAGGTTCGGTCTGGCACCGGGGTACTATTCTCAGGAAGAAACAACGGCCCGCCTTCACCCTTACCAGCCCGTAATCCCTCGCCAGCTCGAGATCCGGTCTGGCACCCGGGTACCCTTCTCACGAAGATCCAGTGGCTCACCATCCCATTTCTACAACCATGAGCACTCCTCCACGGCTAGCTCCCGCACCCCCTGCAGGAGTGGGGGGCTTGTGTGACTGTGTAAAAATGGCCTGAGGCCCATCCAGGGCCCAATACAATTCCTACTCAGAAAAGCAAAAATAACAACCTGGTTCGGCTCCGGACCACTTCAGGGTCGGCGCCGAACCTCGTGTTTGCCCTCACAGTGCCGGCCTCCTCGTACTGGCGAGCCTCAGCATCCCCCGGAGTCCGATCCGGAGCAGTCCCTCAGGCCGTCCCCCCTCTCTGGCGGGGCAGAAGGATGACCTGGCGCAGCCTAGGCCCTCCGATTCCCCCCAGAGGCACAGAGGGCTCACGATGGGCCACGTCAGCTCCAAATACCGCCAAGGGTTTCGCCACGTCAGCCCTATACCACTCCTGGTATCGCCACGTCCGCCCTAAACCCCCTGGGCCTTCTGCCACGTCAGGCCCATGGGCTTTCGGATCCAAACCCGGCCCCCAAGTGGAACCAAACCCGGTTGGGATTCTCTATAAATACTAGACCCACACCCACCTTTTGGAGGTAATCAATCTTTTGCCACTTAAATATACCTAGTTATTGCTACTCTCTCACAGAGACTGACTAGAGCGTCGGAGGGTCCGCCACCGGAACAAACCCCGGTGTTTCAGGACCGTCTGCAGGTACACAAGATCTCGGATCCGACCCTTCCGATCCGAGCCCAACCTTCAACATCTTCCCGAGCTCATCGTAGGTCCCAGAAGGTCAACTGAAGGTCGGCAGACGAGCGGCAATCTCCTTCAATACAAATTGAGTTCGAACTCACACCTGGTGCTTCCACACGTTTCTCAGAAATAAACAGCATCAGGGCCCAACCAGGGCCCAATACAATTCTCACTCAAAAAGGTAAAAATAGCTATCTAGCTCGGCCCCGAACCACTTCAGGGTCGGCGCCGAACCTCATGTCTGCCCTCACAGTACTGGCCTCCTCGTACCGACGAGCCTTGGTAGTCCTCGGAGTCCGACCCGTAACAGTGCCACAGGCCGCCCCCCCTCTCTGGCGAAGCAGAAGGATGACCTGGCGCAGCCTAGGCCCTCCGATCCCCCCAGAAGAACAGGAGACCCACGATCAGCCACGTCGGCTCCAAATACCACCAAGGGTTTCGCCACGTCAGCCCTATACCACTCCTGGTATTGCCACGTCTGCCCTAAACCCCCTGGGCCTGCTGCCACGTCAGGCCCACGGGCCTTCGGATCCAGACCCGGCCCCCAAAGGGAACCCAACCCGGTTGGGATCCTCTATAAATACTAGACCCACACCCACCTTTTGAGGTAATCAATCTTTTGCCACTTAAATATACCTAGTTATTGCTACTCTCTCACAGAGACTGACTAGATCGTCGGAGGGTCCGCCACCGGGATAAACCCCGGTGTTTCAGGACCGTCTGCAGGTACACGAGACCTCGGATCCGACCCCTCAGATCCGAACCCAAACTTCAACATCATTCCGAGCTCACCGTAGGTTCCAGAAGGTCAACCGAAGGTCGGCAGACGAGCAGCATTCTCCTTCAAATACAAATCGAGTCCGAACTCACACCTGGTGCATCCACACATCTCCCAGAAATAAACCGCATCAGGTTGGCGCCGTCTGTGGGAACACTGCTTCAGAAGCCGATCCGAGCCAGACCCTCAAGGGGCCTCGACAGCCGAACCCTCATGGCCTCCAAGGGCAAGGGGGCTGCTTCCTCCGTCAACCAACGGGACTCGCCCACACCAACTGCTAACGCCGGGCCGCGCACTACAAAACACAGGGCTCCCCCTCAAGAGTCCCAAAGGAGCGTCACCCAGCCAGTCCAGCCCGACCTCCGGGGGATAATCCTCAACCGCAAGATTACCCGCAACAGGGGAAGGGCCGCTTCCAACCCGGCCCCGAACCGTCCAAGACCGCCGCCCGAGGGACGAAGACCCGCGCTCAGTCGAGTCGGAAGACAACCCCCGGACCGACAAAACCGGGTCGAGGGAGCCCCCGTCACTCACAAGGAGTTCCAAGACTTCCGAAGAGAAATTCTGGGAGCTCTCCGACGGGCCCCCAGAGAAGAAACCCTCCATTCCCAAACAGGGTCGGACGCCGAAGCCAGTGCATCCCGCCCATCATCAATCCAGCAAGAGGACGGCGGCGTACTCCTAAGGCGCCTACAAGAAATGGAGGATCGCCTCGATCACATAGGGGACGGCGGCCAACGAGCGGCTCAGGGGTACAGACCTGTCCGTCCTCCCTTCTCCGCCCCCATCCTCCAAACGAAAATACCCAGGAATTTCCGACCCCCTCAATTCGAGACTTACAACGGCGAGGGAGATCCTGCTGATCACATGGAGGGTTTCAAAACCCTCATGATGATTCACAGCGCCTCGGATCCCCTGCTATGCCGAGCCTTCCCTGCTACCCTTCGGGGTCCAGCTCGTGAGTGGTTCTCGAAGCTCGCCCCCGGCTCCGTTTACTCCTTCGACCAACTCGAGGGCAATTTTCTCGCCCACTTTGTCACTAGCCGGAAGGCCGAAAGGACCAGTGCCTCATTACTAGGGCTCAGACAGATAGAGGGGGAATCACTCAGGGTGTTCGTCCGGAGATTTACCGCTGAGGCGAGGTCGGTCTCCTCCCTCGACCCTGGCGTCGCTTCAGCGGCATTCCGACACAATGTCCGTCATGGACAGCTGAAGGCTTCTCTGGCGAAGAGACCCCCCGTCGACTTTCCTGACGTCCTCAATAGGGTTGAGAAATACATTAGGGCAGAAGAAGCCCTTAACCCCGAAGATGCCAGGGACGCCACCGGGAAGGGAAAGCGGAAGACCGAAGAAGTCGAGTCATCAAAGAAAGCTCCAAGGGACCCGGGGGCCGTGAAGAAGGTCCCGCCGGTCCCCCGCTTCGAGAGGTACACTCCCTTGACACATAACGTATCCGCCATCCTCTTGGAAATCGAAGACAAGGGCATTGTCCGACTACCTCCCTGATCCAATAACAACATGAATCGAGATCAGCGCTTCTACTGCCGCTTCCACAGAGAGCATGGGCACGAAACCGACCAGTGCCGAGCCCTGAAAGACGAAATCGAGGAACTCATTTCAAGGGGGTACCTCCGAGAGTTTACCCGAGAAGGCCCACGGGACCGGCGAGACGCTAGGAACCGGAGGCCCTCGCCTCCGAACCCTCCTCCAAACCACGCCCAGGGTCGGGACCCCGATTCCGAGGGAGCCACAGATATACCTTTCATCTTACACTGTGTCCACGGAGGGCCGATGGGAGGTGAATCGAATACTTCCCGAAAAGCCTTCATCCGAGAGGTGAACGCTGTCCGAGACAACCCCTCGCCCAAACTGCAGTCGAGGCCGGTCTCCTTCTCAGGGGAGGACCTCGAAGGTGTCCGCTTGCCCCACTGCGATGCCCTTGTCATCAGTCTCCACATGGCTAACTGTGAAGTTCGCAGAATCCTCGTCGACAACGGCAGCTCAGTGAATATTCTTTTCCTCGAAGCCTTTGAGAATCTCAAGTTACCCAGAGGCAAACTCAAGCCGGCCGGGTACACCTTGCACGGGTTCTCCGGCGTCCCTGTCGTGATAGAAGGGATTGTTACCCTCGACGTTACCGTCGGATCGACTCCTGTCAAAAGGACCGAGTCCATGGACTTCATGGTAGTCAACGTCAAGGCGGCTTACAACGCCATACTCGGCCGACCTGGACTATGCTCCCTCCAAGCGGTGCCGTCGGCTTACCATCTGAAGCTCAAATTCCCCACCCCGCAAGGAGTCGGCATCGTCCGAGACAGCCAAGAAGCAGCACGGTTATGCTACATGACCACCGTCGGGGGAGGTGTGTTCCCCCTCGACGCCGAGCGAACATAGATTATGGCCTGGCTAAGTGTAAATCTATTTTTGTGTAAAACCTCATATGTAAAGGGCTGTCTTAGCGGCCCTCCCTATCTTATACTAAAAATACCCCTTTTTTGTCCAAACCCAAATGTCTCGATAGACTCAATCCGAGTCCAGACTAAGGGTTCTTCCTAAGGCCCCACTTCGATCCTTCGCGGATCGGTGGAGCCGAACCTTGCCTCCGACCTTATGCGCTACACTACTAGCCGGAGCGATGAAGGAAAAGGATTCTTTATTCATGCCCCTTTATTTTTGTTCTGAAAAAATAAAAGAAACAAAGACCGTTACAGGACCACTCCGCTCATCTCAAACCAGAAGAAATCTTAGGGCCCTTCGGGTCCAACGAGGCGCGAAAGTACTCCGACCAAGCAACTAGGAGCCCTTCTCCTCGTTATGATAGTCCTTAGCCTCAGCCACGGTCGACACTCCAGCCACAGAACTCTGGGCGTCATCCGGTCGCGTACGCTGCAACAGCAACAGCGCAGAGGGAACCCCCTCCGCTTGCCGACCGACGGAGGAAGAGAACAAGACGCCGAACATCGCCTTGTAACGATGTATCTCCATCTCCTTCTCCACAAAGACGTCGCGAAGCAACCCCCCAGGAAAGGGCCTCGGCGCCAAGGTACTCAACTCGGCCTGTACAAGGTCCACACCGCCGAGCTCCCAATCCCACATCGCCCTCCTCAGCCGACGCGCCTCCTCACTTAAGGCTTCGGACTTATTCCGATAAAAGTTACAAACCGTATCAGTGTCCCGAGCCCCCCTTCGGTGACAAACCAGCGCGGCCTCCAGGGCCTTAACTTTACTCCGGAGCCACGCCACATAGAAACTACGGGAGTCTACCTCGGGGAGGAGAGCCGCGACCTACAAGAAAACCAGCCAACTTAACACACATTCGCAAGAAGGTTCGGAAATGACCGAGGTCAAAACAGTTGGCCGCTCAAAAAACTTTTTTTACTACTATAAATCCTTGTACTTCTTACAAAAAATGCGGTGGCCAGTCCGCGGGAGGCAAATACAGTCGAGGAAGAGAAAAAGAAAGATACAAAATATACAACTCAATGTCCCACCTCAGCGTCGACGGACGGATCCACGGGTGCGTCGGCTGGTGGATCGAGGGCAGGCCCTTCTTTGCCAGGAGTCTTCGACGTCCCCTCGATCTCCATGTCATACTCAAAATTGGACAAATCGAGGGTCGGGAAGAAGTGCCTCACGTGACTGAGGGCCTTCGCATAACTTTTGTCCTGGGCCTCGATCACCATCATCTGACCCGTAGTCATCACCTCCTTCGCCTCCTTGGTGAACTTCGTCTTCAGGGAAGCCACCTTCTTCTCCCACTCTGTATCCTTGGCCTTGAGCTGGAGCTCCAGCTGCTGCTCCCTCTTGTGCGAACCCTCGAGTTCGATCCGCATCTCCTTCATCTCCCGCTCGCTCTTTTCCGCCCGAGCTCGCTCGTGGGCCAGGGACGCCTCGTAGAGGTTCTTTATGTTGGCCCCCTGTATGCAAGCCTACAATCAACGAGCACAGATAAAGATAAGGCGTCCGGACGAAAATCAACGAGGGGGACAGGGTCGACGGACTTACCAGCACAGTGGCCTGCGCCAGGCGTGCGAACGCCACCTCCACGGGCTCGCCCTCCATCGCCTTACGGTCATGAGGGGTCGCCAACTTCTCCACCACCTCAACGGCTTGGGCCTCCTCGGTCAGACAGTCCCCCCATCCGAACCGACCAGTCTGGAGCCCACCACTGCCGCAACAACTCCACCATCGGATCCTCTTCCTCGACCTCAACCAAGGGACCTTTTCCCTTGTCAAGAATAGAGGCCCCCGTTAGGCCCTGACCCTTCGAAGCAGCCGCCCCCTTGCTCGCCTCCAAGCGGACCCTCTTGGTCCTCGGCTCGAGCTGGACCTCCGAGATGACTAGGGACGACCCCCTCGGCCTCTTCGCCGCCTCCTTCTCAGCCTTCTCCTTCCTCATGGCGAGCCTCCTGGCCTTGATCGACGCCTCGTCCATATCTGCGGGAAAAGCCATTAAAAGCAATAAGCAAGAAAGTACGAAAGGACCAAGAGAAAAGAAACAACTACATACACATAACGGCTGGACTCAGTCCAACGCTCGCCAGGCTGGCCTCCGTCACCTCCGTCCAATCAATACTAGGTGACAGACGGAGGCGCTCGACAAACCCCCAATCTTCAGCCGACAGATCCCTCTGCCTCGGCTTGGAGTGGTTCCATCGAGTGGGGATGTCCCATGGCTCTTCACTCCGGATCACCATATATTTTTCCTTCCATTTCTTAATGGAATCCGGGTGATTGCGAACAACCTTCCCCTTACTCCGGGGAGATACATAGTATACTCCCTCGGCCGACGAGCTGACCATCAACATCGCGCGGAACGCATTCAGCCGCAGGGGCACTTGCTGTTCCTCGCACATCAACACAAAGCAGATGATCTGCTTCCAAGAGTTCGGCCCGTACTGCATGGGCGCCAAGGAGGCCCAGTTCAGCACATCCCTAACGAACGAGTGGATTGGCAACCTCAGGCCGGAGATGAAAGCATCCACAGGGAAGACACAATACCAAGCTGATAGGGGATCGGTGGGGCGCAGGGTAGAGCTCGGCAGCAGCAATTCGTAGCCAGGCCCTATATGATACGCCAGCTGCAGAACCTCCAAGTCCCCGTCCTCCAAAACGGTCGAGATCGCGTCCATCATCACCCTCCTCCGGCTCGGCGAAGAGGGCTGCACTCCGAAGAGCTCCCGGTCAGAAAGATCGTCGGGATATTGACGGAAATGCTTCGGCTGTACGGGCGAACCCGTCATCAAATTGCGGAAAACAGGCGCCTGGCTCGAACCGTCGGTCCTCGACCCCGCCTTCCTCGGGGCCCTCTTCTTCTTCTTGGCTCGCTCCGACGAAGGAGTAGACAATGACCCCAGGCCTGTCGGCGTAAGTCTGGAACCTGCACCCGGAACGGTGGACCTCCTCACCACATCACCCTCGCCTCTCTCCTCCTCGGAAGACAACTCCAACACACGAATGCCGTCCGAACCATCGCCGGCTTCCTCCGACTCGCTGCTCGCCACCACAAAGGGACGTCGGGAGCGTGGCGGCCTCATCTGGTGTACCGCCTCCTCCTCACCCACTGAGTCCTCCCACGAAACCGAGCCAGAAGGGTCCGCAACCGGCACCGAACCCTCCTCAAGCACGGGCTCTTCCCACGACATCGATGTAGAGACAGGCTTTCCTTCCCCCCTGGACGTCGACGCCGACGAACCGGACTGAGCCCTATCCATCTGTGCCTAAAGCTAAACAAACTTACCAACTCACCTGGAACCGCTTCGGAAGGATGACCCTAGTACGGCAAGCTGCAAGAACAGGCGCTGAAGGGTTGAGAGATTTTTTGAGGAAGAAGGCAGCAAGAAAGAAGTGGGCGAAAGGGGAAGAGAGGAGAATACTTATAGAGGAGAAGAACGACTCCTCAACTTCCGCAATGACTATTCACTGATTGACGCACAACTGCCGCCTGGAAAATCGCGCCACGACCTCGAAACGTGTGCTGCTGACGTCATCAGACGCCAGACTGACAGCCCAACTCAGGGGTCGGTTCGGATGGAGTACGCGACGGAGAGAACATTTTTACTTAAAGGTTTAAGGCGACGTCCTCAGACAGACGCCCCGGGCTCCAGGACTCGGTCGGTTCCCCTTTCACCCGCGAGCAGCTCGGGACTTACAGCCTCAACAGTCGAAACCCCGAACTGTTCGAGGGTGAGACAGAAACCACCATCACCAGGAGCCCTATTTGAAGACAGAGTGGCCAACCTCCAATCGGAGACGACCCACCCATCCGGGGCAATTCGGCCCCTAACCTTTGATTTGGTAGATGCCCCTCCCGTCTGGATCTCTCTCGGGCCAAACAACCAGATCAGGGTCGTCTGACCCGAAAAAGGATCCAGACGGCAGATGCTTCACCAATCCGAGGCTCCTCAACTATCGGTCCAAATTTCGGTGGTCGCCCCTCTCGCCCTGATCCCCCCTGGAGCTGACTACCACTTCGGGGCCATCAGATCCAAGAGAAGATCGGGGCGGCAGAGAATCCACCTCCCCCGACACGACCGGGATTAAACTTAGCAAGAAACAGACGTCCGCCGGAGCAGACACCTTTGAAGGCCAATAGACCACCCTTGCTGTGATCCGACCCACTGCAGAGAGAGGGATACTTATAGCCCCCCCCACAGGCCAGCCTTTATGACATGGGGAAAACCAAACGACGGAAGACCAGGCGCCACGCATTTATTAGACGGCGCCATTAAGGTACCTGGGAAGTTGGAACATCGCACAGATCCCAGGACGCCTTTAATGCTCCGCAAAGACGGCAGGCTACCCTCCTCCACATTCCTGAGGCTCAAACGGTTCGCCACCACCCTTACCGACCCATAGATCCCTCGCCGACTCGGGAACAGGTCCAGCACCAGAGTAGTCTTTTATGGAAAACACCACGGCTCGCCATCGCCCTTGCCGACCCGTAATCCCTCGTCAAGCTCGAGGTCAAGTCTGGCACCAGGGCAGTCTTCTCCGGAAGGCTCAACGGCTCGCCATCCCCCTTGTTGGCCCATAAGTCCCTCGCCAGCTCGAGGTCGGGTCCAGCACCAGGGTAGCCTTCTCAGAAAGGCTCCACGGCTCGCCATCGCCCTTTGCCGACCCGTAATCCCTCGCCAAGCTCGAGGTCAAGTCTGGCACCAGGGCAGTCTTCTCAGGAAGGCTCAACGGCTCGCCATCCCCCTTGTTGGCCCATAAGTCCCTCGCCAGCTCGAGGTCGGGTCCAGCACCAGGGTAGTTTTCTTAGGAAGGCTCCACGGCTCGCCATCGCCCTTGCCGACCCGTAATCCCTCGCCAAGCTCGAGGTCAAGTCTGGCACCAGGGCAGTCTTCTCAGGAAGGCTCAACGGCTCGCCACCCCCCTTGTTGGCCCATAAGTCCCTCACCAGCTCGAGGCCGGGTCCAGCACCAGGGTAGTCTTCTCAGGAAGGCTTCACGGCTCGCCATCGCCCTTGCCGACCCGTAATCCCTCGCCAAGCTCGAGGTCATGGTCTGGCACCAGGGCAGTCTTCTCAGGAAGGCTCAACGGCTTGCCACCCCCTTGTTGGCCCATAAGTCCCTCGCCTGCTCGAGGTCGGGTCCAACACCAGGGTAATACTTTCAGAAAAACACAATGGCTCGCCATCCCATTTTTGCAACCGTAGACACTCCTCCACGGCTAGCTCCCGCACCCCCGCAGGAGTGGGGGGCTTGTGTGGTAGGGTAAAAATGGCTGGGGGCCCAACCAGGGCCCAATACAATTCTCACTCAAAAAGGTAAAAATAGCTATCTAGCTCGGCCCCGAACCACTTCAGGGTCGGCGCCGAACCTCATGTCTGCCCTCACAGTACTGGCCTCCTCGTACCGACGAGCCTTGGTAGTCCTCGGAGTCCGACCCGTAACAGTGCCACAGGCCGCCCTCCCCTCTCTGGCGAAGCAGAAGGATGACCTGGCGCAGCCTAGGCCCTCCGATCCCCCCAGAAGAACAGGAGACCCACGATCAGCCACGTCGGCTCCAAATACCACTAAGGGTTTCGCCACGTCAGCCCTATACCACTCCTGGTATTGCCACGTCTGCCCTAAACCCCCTGGGCCTGCTGCCACGTCAGGCCCACGGGCCTTCGGATCCAGACCCGGCCCCCAAAGGGAACCCAACCCGGTTGGGATCCTCTATAAATACTAGACCCACACCCACCTTTTGAGGTAATCAATCTTTTGCCACTTAAATATACCTAGTTATTGCTACTCTCTCACAGAGACTGACTAGATCGTCGGAGGGTCCGCCACCGGGATAAACCCCGGTGTTTCAGGACCGTCTGCAGGTACACGAGACCTCGGATCCGACCCCTTAGATCCGAGCCCAAACTTCAACATCATTCCGAGCTCACCGTAGGTTCCAGAAGGTCAACCGAAGGTCGGCAGACGAGCAGCATTCTCCTTCAAATACAAATCGAGTCCGAACTCACACCTGGTGCATCCACACGTCTCCCAGAAATAAACCGCATCAAACGGCATGTAAATAATCTATGCCGTTATTTTCAATAACGATTTATGCTGACATGTCTACAACTAAATTAGATCGCTAATTATTTTCGGAAGTGAGGCAGACTTCTAAATATTTTCAAAAAGTGGATCAGTAGAGCGAATCTCTCTGTTAAAAGACATACAACTCTATAACTCTATATATAGATACTAGTATCATACACGTGCACACGTGCACGTGGAAAAAATTGAAGGGATAATGAAAAGGGTAAAAAGAAAATAATTTTCAAACCGATCCACTTTCGAAAATATTTGGTAAGGATTAAAAAGAAAATAATTTCCAAACTGATCCACTTTTGAAAATATTTATCAAACTGGTTCACTGCCAAAAATATTTACCAAAGTTAGTCCATAACCCAACACGTGCGCTGCACGGGTTGGGTTGAGAACAAATTATACTAAGGGGTTCTCCCATTATAGTAGTAAATACACGTGCAATGCACGTTCGAACAAATTTTTTAATATTCTAATCACGTGCTGTGCACGCGAAAAAAATTGAAGGAATAATGAAAAGGTAAAAAGAAAAAATTGTTATGGACTAGTTCGGTAAATAATTTCGAAAGTGGACCAGTTTGGTAAATAATTTCGAAAGTGATTCAGTTTGGTAATTATTTGGGTTGAGGACAAAATACACTAAAGCCTTCTCCAGTAGTAGAGATATGTGAATTTTTTAATAATTTTTTAGAGAGCCAAGCTATAAATAAAATTTAATTGACTTAAAGGAAAATTTTAAATTTTTTAGTAGTTTTAAATTTTGAAGAGGCTGGGCCTTCCCGGGCTCCACTAAGCTTCGTCCAATCGTCCCTGTTTAGTACAGCAAGCAAATCAAGTACTCCTATAAACTGGTCCTACCCAAAAGCACCTAGTATAATGATTGTTAATATCATTAAGAACAGAAAATTAAGATAAAAAACTAATTTAAAATAATTAAAGAGATGGTTAGGGAGTAACTTTCCATTGATAATCAAAACGAAAGCTCCATAACTTCATCTTCCCTAATAATACAGTATCTTGTTTGCGATTCGTGACGCGCATACTGGGACCCACAGTTAGCCGGCTAGTCTGGCCACACATCGCTGTTATTCTCCTCTTTTAAAAAAAAAAAAAAGAAAAAAAAAGAAAAGAAGAAGAAGACATTTTGGTCGAAAATAGTACTAGCAAATTAAACGGTGACGGAATCACCTCACCGACAATTTGCTCTCTCTCTCTCTACCGAATCACTGCCATCGAATAATTACATACCTTGCCATCTCACCCACAAAAAGCCCACCATCCCATCCACTCTCAAATGACTTTCCTACCCTCAAAAACTCAAAGCCCTCTCCTCTTGTTCAAGGTCAAATCCGCCCGTCTTTGTTTAACCCTCTCAACAAAAAAAACTCAGAGATCACGAGCATCAATATCCAACGGTCCAAAATCCACCCAGCCTGTTACCAAATCCCTCTTGTCCCTTTCTTGATCTTGACACGTTGCTTTCAACTCCAGTTGTCTTATAAGCTAAACCAGCTCACTTTCTTCTTCCTTCCACCAGAAGTTCAAAAAAGAAAAGAAAAGGAAAAAAAACCCTCCAAAAATCATCTCCTCTGTACTCCTCCAGTACTGTAGCCATGGACTCCCATCTCCATGGCCGCAAAATGCTGTTGCTTTTTTCTTTCATTATCTTAATTTCATCATTTCCGCTGCCATCACTGTGTTCAGGTTCGAATTCGAGCATCAGTTCCAACTCCATTTTGGTAGCCCTCCTCGACTCCCACTACACCGAACTCTCAGAACTCGTCGAAAAAGCCCTCCTACTTCAAACCCTCGAATCCGCCGTCGGGTCCCACAACCTCACCATCCTCGCCCCTCAAAACGAAGCATTGGAGCGCAACCTCGACCCTGAGTTCAAGCGCTTTCTTCTCGAACCCGGCAACCTCAAATCTCTGCAAACCCTACTCCTCTACCACGTCATCCCAACCCGAATAGTCCACTCCCCTAATTCCCCTCACCGCCGACACCAAACCCTCTCCGGTGACCAGATCCACCTCTCCCCTGATGACGTCACCCGCCCCGACGACGTCATTCGACCCGATGGCGTCATCCATGGTATCGACCGAATCCTCATACCTAGATCTGTTCAAGAAGCATTCAACCGCCGGCGCAGTTTAGCATCCATCGCTGCTGTACTGCCCACCGGTGCGCCGGAGGTCGATCCGAGAACTCACCGCCTCAAAAAACCGGTTGCTCCGGTTCCCGCCGGTGCCCCACCGGTTCTCCCGGTTTACGACGCACTAGCTCCGGGTCCTTCAATCGCACCCGCACCCGCTCCCGGACCCGGATCCGGGAAACACCACTTCGATGGCGAAAGCAAAGTCAAGGATTTTATCCATACTTTGATTCTTTATGGAGGGTACAATGAATTGGCTGATATTTTGGTGAATCTGACCTCACTGGCGACTGAAATGGGGAGGTTGGTTTCGGAAGGGTATGTTTTGACAGTGTTGGCGCCGAACGATGAGGCGATGGGGAGATTGACGGCGGATCAGCTAGGGGAGGCGGGGGCCGCGGAAAGGATGGTGTATTATCATTTGATACCGGAGTATCAGACGGAGGAGAGTATGTACAATGCGGTGAGGAGGTTCGGGAAGGTGAAGTACGATACGTTGAGGCTGCCACATACGGTGGTGGCCCGAGAGGCAGATGGGTCGGTGAAGTTCGGGCAGGGGGAGGGGTCGGCCTACTTGTTTGATCCGGATATTTATACGGATGGGAGGATTTCGGTGCAGGGTATTGATTCGGTGTTGTTTCCACCGGAGCAGGAGGAGGAGGTGGCGGCGGCAACGGGGGTGGGAGTGGTGGAGAGGAAGACGGTGGTTCAGACACATCGAAGAGGTTAGTAAATTTTTTTTAGTGTTTTAATTTGTTGTTGATACATTATTAGCAAGTCTAACACACATATTTTCTTGTTAGGTTGATAGTGTCACCTAATTTATCAATCAACAGTAGTTGTTGTCAATTTGTTAATATTTCTTTAAAATTAGTATGATATATAGCATGTAGATGCAGTGAATTTGTGAAGTCATCTATGAAGCTATGAACACTTTTATTTGATAGCTATGTGATGTTGAAACATGTTTCAGGCAGACTAATCTGCCATAACTTGGCTATCTTAGTGTAGTGTTTCAAAGAACTAGTATGATGCACGTGCGATGCACGTGGAGGAGGAAGGAAAAGGACAAAAAAAAACCTACAAATATGATGCACGTGCGATGCACGTGGAGGAGGAAGGAAAAGGACAAAAAAAACCTACCAACACGTGCGCTGCACGTGTTTGCACACATACAAAAAAAAATAAAAAATTGTTTATTTGTTTACCAACCCCATCTCTCCCATTACAATAGTTATAGATATATCTGTCAATGTGTTTTGTTGCTATTGTGTCCGCTTCAACATGTTCTAAGCTACACATTTGATATCAATATAAAAATAATAATCTAGATGGATAACAAAGATAAGGATTGTTGTTAACTCATGTAGCAGACTATCACATTTCCTGTATGTAGTTAACCATGAATAGCGAGTAGCGGTTCTTCTTTTTGAAGAAAAGCGAATAGCGGTTGTTGCCAAATGTATATAGCAGAAGTTGTATTCTTATGAAATCAGTTGTTTTTCCATATGAGCAGCCACAGTAAATAATTGTGGAGTGTTAAGGAAAGAATGGATAAATGTTGTAAGCTAGTAGTGAGGATTAAATTCATGTGAGGTAGGCAGTGTGATGGGTTTACAGGCTTTACTTGGAGGGATAGTAAAGGTGAAATAGACCTTTTTAAATATTTTTTATGGAAAAGTCTTGGCTCGAACCAAGGACTCTGAATTCGAGCCGCCACTCAATTACCCGGCCCACCCAACATTGCCTGTTGGTGAAATAAAGACAAATTAATAGGAATATATGGGAACATGTATAAATAATATTTAGTACGACATTTGAAACTAAGGCGGTATTAAACAATTCATCATAGATGCTGAATTGGAATCCCTGGAAGAGAGGAAAGAGTGGTGTGGTGAGCATTAACAAAGGTTTTGGAAATCCTTGTTATTATGTTAACCTCCTAAGTGAAGCAAGCTTTGCCAAACTCTAAAAATCATTCGATTTAACTTTTGCTACACCCAACCATTTTTCCTTTTTGTTTACTGTATGGTTATGGTTAGAGATGAATTTAAAAATCTAAGCGGTAGTAGTATTTTGGAAATGCTATTTGCATCTAAAGGGGTCATGCATTTATTTTGTCACCATAAAAAAAGTTGGTTACAACTTTCAAGTTAAGCACGAGATATCTGCCGTGGACCGGTGCTTAACTAATTTGCATTGTGTATTGTGAAACGAAGAAACAAAATCATGCATAACAAGTGCACACAAAAAATTGTTTTAACCAACATGTATCTATTGAGTCAAAATGAACATGTAAACCTCTATGGTATGAAAGAGGCTGGCTGAGAGATTGGGATCGACAGTGTTTCTTTCTCAGTTTCTTGAATGCTAATATTGTAGATGTTCTTTATCTGAAGAGTCTTGAATTATAATATTGTAGATGTTCTTTATCTGAAGTGTCTTGAATTCTAATATTGTAGATGTTGGTACCCTGTCATCAGTTTCTTGAATTCTAATATTAGAGATATGCTAATGCAATGCCTACTATAAAATCCTAGAATTGGAATTTACAGAATTTTGTGTATCCAATATAACAACTGAACCCCAAATCTGCTAAATAAGTAGCAAAAGTGTTATATAAGAAGCAAAAGTATGTAGGTGATATTTCTATGGACATCAAAATAGAAAACAGCCAGCTATGAGATATCAGACTATGACGTTGTGATAGCTGGCTGTTTTCTAGTCTCCATACAATGAATTAGACTTATGATTATTATTTTTTTCTACCAAAGAAAGGTAGGGGGACACTGTACCTCAATATACTAGCAAAAGTCAGAATTAGCAAATATATACAGGCGGAACATAGATTGAAGATAGATTGAAGAGGAAGCTTTTGGGTAAATGCAGATGAGAAGAGTGTGAGATGTGGTTTAACTGTAGATTGAAGAAAGGGTAGAGTGTTGGAAATATGCTTTGACATAACATAGAGGACTATTGTCCTACACCCGAATTAGTCGTACACAGAATTAGAAATATGATTAGCAAACATATCTAATAAAACAAGGTCGATTGTGACCTGAGAGCCGAATAGGGTCGACATTAATCAGTTTCTTTATTTAATCAACATTTTGATATTACATGCCAGCTAATATAATATCTTAAAAAAAAGAAAACAATTATGATGAACATGGTTTTAAATCTCGGATTTCGGACTCGTCTTGACAAGGGGTGTTTCGTCTCGGATCGGAGATATCGGAGGAAATCTCGTGAAAATGTGATTATATCGGATGTTCATTTTCTATACTCAATAAATATTTTTTTTGCTACTAAATAAGTCATTATATGTCCTATATGTCATTTAGCATATAAAATACTGTATAATGTAACTAATGACAGGAATCAATTACGGTAAATCTTCGCATAATTTAACAATAATATAGAAGAGAATGTAATATAAGTATATAACTAAATTGAATTTGCATTGATTAGAAAAAATATATTAGTTAATAAACTTACTTGACTTTGTATATATACAAACAATAGCGATACGAAATCATTACATTATTTTAGCTTGTCCTATATTGAAAGACATATATGCAAAAAGTAAAACAAATTTTTTAAATATATTCACAATAACATTTGTGTCTATTTCGGCTGATATTTCACCAATTTTGGCAATATTTCGGCTGATATTTTGGTAATTTCGGCTGAAATCTACACATTTCAGTTTAAAACGATGTAGAGTATAAAATATGTGATTTCGTATCGGCAAGCTGGCCGAAACGAAATTTCAGCCGAAATTTCGGCTGTATCGGAGAAAATTTAAAACAGTGATGATGAAGCCTACATTTTTTTTTCTTTCACAAAATAAATTGTGACTCTTTTGAATTTCAGGGAAGCTGCTGGAAGTTACTTGCCAGATTCTGGGTTCCTTAGGCCAATGGTCACGCTTCACAACATGCCAATGAAGTGTGAATTTTTTCAAAGGTAACAACCACATGCTCCAAACTTTACACCAAAATGCTATACCTTCTCCAATGCAGACATCTTAGCTACTTGGTATTAATATAGCATTAATATAATGGATTAATCATTAATGTAGTGTAATAGTCTTCATAGTGGTTGTATTTATTTTGGCAGGGACCAAGACAAGGGTATGAATGTTCCATGAATGCTGTGTAAAATGGGTTATGGGTTGCAAGATTGTGTCTACTTGAAGCAAGAAAATCCCTTCCTTTTTGTGATTATAATTTGTTGTTCCATTAGTAGTATTCTAAGATGTATTTTGTATTTGTTTTTATACTGTGAGTGTAAATATTCATAGAAATATAATACTTGTTATTATTGTTTAAATAAATTCAACATCTTATAAAATTTGAGCATAAAGAAAGCCTTGCATTGTTGCACATTTAAAATAAAAATCCATCCTAATCGGCTCACATATAAAATATGTGCATAGAGACTATGAAATCTAATTTCTGAAGTGAACTTGTGATTGCTGATGGTTAAACTATTGTTCATCATTAAACTATTGGTGGTGCTGTAATTGATTGTGAAGCAGCAATTGTTTATTTTGCTGTAGGCCGACGAGACAGTGGCCATAGAAAACAGCTAACATAATGGAATGGAACAAAACCATGTGTACTTGCGCACTATATATTGTCTTGACATTGAAGAAATCCTTCGTTTATATTGATATGACATAAAATGGGTCATGCGCTCTTTCAGTACCAAATATTAGGGTTGACTGGTTCTATTGAAAAAAATTACAAGGGGTGATCTTGGTGTTGGGTAGACTTAAAAAGTATTCAGTCATCATTAAACTATTGGTGGTGCTAAAGACGGTAGCATTAGGATCGGATGATTTTGGACACGATCCAGACCTGATCCGTGGATTCGGTAGTGGATTAATAACTTAAATTTTACAATGTACGCATTGTGTTCAGAGCCATCGTATGGTTCGAATCCTTCAAGCATCATATCATGTCTGGGCTCATTCCGCAATGTCACAGGGACTCGATGAAAATCCGCCCAGTCATGATTAGGCATACTACCTTTACCTTTGATGCCGTGTAATCGTTCATCGTACAAGCGATCAACGGAAATTTTATGCTGCATTCCGAACTGTCTGAGGACTCTGTTCAAATAGTATAACTCCACAACGTTGAAGTTGACTAGTGGAGTTCTTGTCAACCATAGTTGCGTATGAGCCATCCACAAGGGTGGTAGTATTTCCAATCGGTCGGGGGTGTATGGGTGTATGGTTCCCAGTTAATGCACTCTTCTTGTAATTGGTCGAGCTCGTCCCTGTAGTACGTCAACACTCCACGTGTGGCTACCGGTCCAATACACCCTTAGAGGAGCCATCTTCACTGTGTTCTCTTCAACTCTCACTCAACCCTGTGAAATAATTGTTATCCGGGGAAATTCAAGAAACATGCACAAATGATATGTACAGTGAAGCCAATGCTGCACTTCTCCAACTATAATGGTCTGCTCTGGTTAGGTCGACTATCAATGGTAGACACATTAGTGGGACGGTATCACCATATGAGTTTGGGAATATCACACTTCCCATCATACTTATGATGTACGCCCACGTGTAGCACTGGACTTGAAAGTCGCTCAAGTCGTCGGTCAAGGTTTTGTTGAACTTTGCAAATAGCCACGAACGTCAGATTGATTCGCCGACAAAAGCATCGTCGTCCTCCTCTTCTATCTCCACCCCGAGATAGTCACTAACAAACCCGACTTTATTGATGCCAAATTTTCTGTCACGACAACCCCATCTATCGAAAGCCTGGATATTACAGCTATATCCTGGATGGAACGTGTGTAGTTCCGGCTTCCATCGCTCGACAAGAGCTGTAAGTAATGCATGGTCGAGTTTTACACACCACTTCGATTTCGTAGAAACCGGTATTGACCAAGTAGTTGTGTGTACTGGGGTGCATAGGCAAAGTACAAGCCTATGCACCCCGCCTATGCACCCCCTCCCACACAGAATGAGACATGTGGTTGTGTTGCAAGGGTTGAATTTATTGAACATGGACCTCCAAGTACGGCTGAATACGATACACCAACATCTTATGAAGAAGATGGTTGGCCAGCATCCTACACCAACGTATACAATCTTGATACAATGTTACATATAAATATTCATAACTAAAACTAATATTCCTCTTACTTGTGAAGATGTTTGGTCTCTACCGCTACCCGACGGCCGTGATGATCCCCTCGGTTGCACTATTTCTTTGTCGACAATAATAAAGCAATTCTCAGTATTCATATAAATCCAATCACAAACATTGCATACGAACATTACTTATTCAAACAAAATCGAATTGTGCCTTTAGCCTATATTAATGCACTACTCATATCAATCTCCATAACATCTCAATATACTACTTATATCCATGCATACATATATAACATTCTTCTTAAAGTTACAAATAATTATCCAATGAGATCATAATTTTCATAAACTAGACGTATTGACCAAACGGAAGCAATTAACAATGCCAACAATTAACAAAACATCTCATTACACTACTTCAAACAAAACCGAATTGTGCCTTCAACTCATCTCAATACACTACTCATATCAATCTGGACAACATCTCAATACACTACTTATATCCATGCATACATATACAACAATCTTCTTAAATTTGACAAATAATTATCCACATCCAATCACAATTTTCATAAAGTAGTCGTATTAACCAAACATAAACAATTAACAATGCCAACAATTAACAAAACATCTCAATACACTACTTGTTCAAACAAAACTGAATCGTGTCTTCAACTCATCTCAATACACTACTCATATCAATCTCGACAACATCTCAGTACACTACTTATATCCATAAATACATACACAACAATCTAGTCCAAATTTCTAGTACATGCATCGACAAAGTCATATGGATTATACAAAGTTAGGGTTCTTGATTACTTTGCACAATACGGAGTTTAACGTCGTAGATGTTGTCGGTGATGAGTGGGGAGGTTGTTGTGTACGAAGTTTAACGACAAATTTGGGTTTCCAGTTTGTGAATGGGTTTCGACAGAGAGAGCTTCTCGAGAGAATGAGAATGAGAATGATGAAGGTGGAGAGAAAGCGAATGAGAGAGAGCTGAGGCGGAGATGCGGAGAGGTTGTGATAGGGGAGATAAGGAAGGTGGAGCTTCTCAGGAGCTTTAGTTAGGGTTTCAAAGGTGGAGATTTGGGGGAGAGAGGCATCCGGCAGAAGAGATTGGAGGAGGAGGAGGAGGAGCTTTGGGGATTCCGAAAAAGGAGATTGGAGGAGGAGCGAGTTTGGATTCTTTTAAGGAGCTTCGAGTTCGGGGAAGAGGAAAAAGAAAGAAATAAAGGGGGATTTTCCAAAACACCTATAATTTTAAGTGGCTTTGAGCGGGATTAATCAGCGCCATCCGATCTTGATCACAAGATCGGGCGGCTCACCTGTTCGCACCCCCCCTTGTTGGCATATATATATATATATATATATATATATATATATATATATATATATATATAGGAGAAGGTTCGGGTGAGAACCATGTCCTGGGGTGAGAACCTAAGGGCCTATCCCAGCCATTCATCTGTGTAATCTTAACGGTCAAGATTTTTTAAAATTAAACAATAAGATTAATTAATTTTTGCATTAAGATGTCAATCCCTTTAATTAAGGGATGGGGACCGCGTAATAAAAGGAATGAAAGATCACAGATTATTAGGCAACATATATTGCCTTTTTTATTTTATTTAAAAGGAATGTAGATTACAGATTATTAGGCAACATATATTGCCTTTTTTATTTTATTTTCAGCCGAACCACAATCTTCATCAGGATGAACAACATTTATTGCTACGTACAATGTTGCTAAATATGAAATTTTTGTTGCTACGTACAATGCAGTTAGTTGCTATTCAAAAAATATTCAGTTGCTATATGGAAACTGACAGCATGTACAACATAAGTTTGCAAATTGATAAACAAACAATATATATATATATATATATATATATATATATATATTCCTGCAAAAATATGCACTAGTTGTATCTACTTACAATACAGTCAGTTGCTATATAGTGAACGAATTGGTGAAGGAACGAATTGGTGATGATTCTGCAGCTGCTATTAATTTGGGATACAAAATCTTCTCGAATAGCAACTGTAATAATTATAAATAGCAACTGTAATAATTATAAATAGCAACTGAAATAATTATACAGTAATACCTGACCACTTAAACAGCAACTGTAATAATTATAAATAGCAACTGTAATAAACAGTAACTGTAAGGAACGAAATGGTGAATGATTCTGCAGTTGCTATTAATTTGGGAAACAAAATCTTCTCCAATATTTTACGGGAATAAATTATTTCTCTCTCTAGTTTGACCAAATTTGCCTTAACCGTTGCACACAAAAAAAGGCAATTTATAATTATTCCTTTTATTACGCGGTCCCCATCCCTTAATTAAAGGGATTGACATCTTAATGCAAAAATTAATTAATCTTATTGTTTAATTTTAAAAAATCTTGACCGTTAAGATTACACAGATGAATGGCTGGGATAGGCCCTTAGGTTCTCACCCGAACCGACCCCTATATATATATATATATATATATATATAGAGAGAGAGAGAGAGAGAGAGAGAGAGAGAGAGAGAGACTCATATTTGTATGAGAAAATTTTTCTCATACAAAGTGATTATGTTCACTTGGTGGGGCCCTCATGGAAGATCCACTTCGTCCATCATGTTTATCATATCAATGGATGTATGTGTAGAAAAAAAAATCAAATGGTTTGGAGGTCGTTTACCCATATAACTTGTGATCCAATTTGTGGTACAATTTGTAAGGCTATTGAAATCGTTCATTTTTCAATCACATGATGCATGGGTAAACGACCTCTAAACCACTTGATTTTTTCTACATATACATTCATTGACATAATAAACATGATGACATAATAAATATGATGGACGGAGTGGATCTTCCATGAGGGCCCCATCAAGTAAGTATAATTACTTTGTATGAGAATTTTTTTTCATACAAATATAAGACTCACTTTTCTTTTGTGTGTGCGTGTATATATATTGATGCGGTTTGTTTTTGGGGGATGTGGATGCACCAGGCGTGAGTTCTTCTCGATATGTATTTTTGCAGAAGCTTTGGTGCGGACGGTGGCCCCGACCTTCAGCCGGGGGAACGGCTCGGGAGTAGGCGGGAGTGAGATGGAGATTGGATGCTCGACTCGGATCTGGAGGCTCGGCTCAGATCTGGAGACTCGGATCCCGAGGTCTCGTGTACCTGCACTCGGTCTAGAAACACCGGAGTTGGTCTCGGTGGCAGACTCTCCGACGATCTAATCAGCTACTGGAAGAGAGTAATAGTAACTAGGGTTTGAGAGGGGAAAGATTGATTACCTTGGGAAGGGGTGGAGGGTCAGGTATTTATAGGAGAAGCCAACCGGGTCTGGACCCGATTGCCTGTGGGCCTGACGTGGCGGAAGCCCAAGCGGTGTAGGGCTGACGTGGCACAGGCCTGGGGTGGTTTAGGGCTGACGTGGCGGAGGTTGGGTGGTTTCCAAGCTGACGTGGCAGACCCAGATGATCTGGCGGTGCACGCTCTTTGAGGGGATCCTGTGGCCCAGGAGGTGCCACGTCATCTGACCCATATCAGGAGCCCCCCGCTCCTGGAGGGCTGGGGGACCCAGCCGTGTAGGAGTGGTTCTTTGCCTTTGTAGGAAGAGCAGGGTGGTGTGTAGGGTGAGGAATAGGATTCGTATCTTTCGGAAGAGGCCAGGGGGGTAGGGTGAAGGGGTCCCCTATTGGAGTCGTGCGGAGTGCTGGGCGTAAAAGGGTCGGAGCTCGGTTTTCCGAGCGCCAGGGGTCGGTGGACGAGCCCCTCATTTGTTGGAAAAGCAAGGGGATCATCGAGCTCTGTCGAGTGGGAGCTCGGCAAGCCGAGGGTCGAGGATCGGTAGACGAGCCCCTCACTGGTTGGAAAGGCCAGAGGATCGTCGAGCTTTGTCGAGTGGGAGTTCAGCAAGCCGAGGGTCGAGGGTCGGTGGACGAGCTCCTCACTGGTTGGAAAATCAAGGGAGCGTCGAGATCTGTCGAGTTGGAGCTCGGCAAGCCGAGGGTCGAGAGTCGGTAGACGGGCCCCTCACTGGTTGGAAAAGCAAGGGGGTATCGAGATCTGTCGAGTTGGATCTCAGATTGCCGAGGGTCGAGGTTCGGTAGACGACCCCCTCACTGGTTGGAAAAGTAAGGGGATGTCGAGATTTGTCGAGTTGGAGCTCGGCAAGTGAGCGTCGAGGGCCGGTAGACGAGCCCCTCACTGGTTGGAAGAGCAAGGGGCGTCGAGATCTATCGAGTTGGGGCTCGGATTGCCGATGTAACACCCCGAATTTCAAATAAGGATAAATTCGAGATTTCACAGGATCTTTACTTCACTTCGTACAATTTTACAAGGAAAATTTAAAACTTTTCATTCACAATACATCAGAGTTCCTTTACACTTGGTTTTTACACAGCGGAAGACTAAAAGATTACAATAATGAAAAACAACTTGTATAACTTTAACATCATTTGCAACATCTTTAACTTCTAAACAGCAACAGCATATCCACTTTATAACTTCATGAATGGTCCTTTACCTGCATGTTAATCTGTGGGCACGTCAGTTACTTACAACTGACGAAATGTTATACACGGCTATCCTCTCTATGCCGGGAATAGTATAACGATCTCATACTTTAACAAATCACAAAAAGATTGAATGAACAAGTAAAGTGTCAAAAGTGATTATTCTAAACATAAGTGTATGTCATGCCTTAATGCCTAATGCACACAATTCTACACTAGGATGACACTAATGCACACTTGTTCGGATTCTATGCATCCCATACTACATAGGTCCGAGTGCAAGTGCCTACGTTCTTCACAATACAGGGCTCGATCCCTCGCCATGAAAACTACCCGGTAGCAAAACAAAGTTCAGACTATTCCACGAATGTGAATCCCAGCCTTGGAGTCCACCGCCAGCTGTTATAACAGATTCCACATTGTACGAACCGTTCCGTATGTGACCCTCTAGCCCAGTATATATATATATACATTGGAGACGGTAAACACAAAAATCCATCCGTCCGACTACTCAAGATCCCGGAGTCCACCGCTGACCCGTCCTCATAGTTCCGGACTAAAATATAATAATTCGTCTCCCACAGGGCAACCTCAGTCCACCAACTGGGTCTATAGTCTTGGAGTCCACCGCCGACTATATAGAGCACCCCACTTACGTTTTCCTAAGTTTACTACATCTTCACTTATGTGCCTAAATTTTCCTAAGTTCAAGACATGAATAATTTCCATTCGAAGAATTAGTTTTACCTCCTACCGGACTTAATCAACAAATACGAGATGACTCCTTAGCCATATCTCCAAGTCATTTCTCAAATCTTTTCTTTCAATAATGCCGGTACCGAGGTCTTACTAACTCAAAGTCATAAGCTTTCATGTACAAGAAACATGGGTACATATACCCTTTAATAATCCTGTCTTAAACCTAGTTATTTTCATCTTCAACTCATTCACAAATGGTCAATAACTTGTCTCAATTCATGATCTAATTATTCATTCGTAATTTTCATAGCAAAATAATTCTTTTCAATTACACAATTTCATTACATGAATTTTATCACAAAAATCCAGGCTTATATGGTGTCTCGATTCACTTCGAGATATTCCTTAACAAAATACAAATGCAATTTCTTCAAGAGTAATCACTTCACAAAAATTTTATATTGTACTCTTCTTCACAAAAGAGAATTTTATTCTCAATTAATAATTTTGAAGTCGCATAATCCTATCTCAATTTCCATTTTTATTTCTCAAAATCCAGGAAAATTTATGAAACTAATTTTAATAAATTTTATATCAATTTCATCTTTAATCCCTCACGAAATGCTTGAAATATTGTGAAACTACTTTTAATAAATCCCAAGTCATTTTAGAGAAATAATAAGATTTATTTATTATTATTATTATTATTATTATTTTTTTATAAAAATACTTCATCACTTTATAAGATTACTATGATTTTTTTTCAAATTATAAGTGTATTGAAACTCACCAAATCCCTTTAAAAAATAATAATAAAAGGCACACCTGGGTTTCGAACCCATGCCTTTAGGTCAAATCCGGTCAACAGCCAAACCCGGCCCATCTAGCCATTAAGTCCATTGTGGACTTGTGTTCAGTTTTGACTTATAAATTTCCTTATACGCAGTTTCGGCAAAATGCAATAATACATAGTTAATAATTAAAATAGTTACACAGGATAATAAATGCAATAAGATGGAAAAATACATTTATACCATTTGTAACACCGTATGACATCTTATTAAAACTTATGCCATTAATTAAAACTAGTATCATACACGTGCACATGTGCACGTGGAAAAAATTGAAGGATAATGAAAAGGGTAAGAAGAAAATGATTTCCAAACCGATCCACTTTCGAAAGTATTTACAAAACAGGTCCACTTTCGAAAATATTTACCCAAGTTAGTCCATAAGTAAAAAGAAAACAATTTTCAAACTAATCCACTTTCGAAAATATTTACCAAACAGGTCCAATTTCGAAAATATTTACCAAAGTAACCCAAACCGTGCAACAGAGTGGTTATATCAGAGCATTGGCAATATTTATCCTCAAAGATTGGCATGACCAACATAACTAATATTATAATTCAGTTATATACAGTAATCTTTATAAACCCATCTTATTAATTCTAAAGTTTGGCAATATAATTCAGTCATATAATTTTCAATATACAGCTCATCTTTTTGAGCTGGTCATAAACCCATGATTCTTATTACAACATTACAGATGGTGTGAATTACAAATATAATATTTTTAACTACAAGGGAAAAATCTCATAATTTTCAAGCAATTATATATCTTTAACATTTGTAAATTAACATGCATACTGTTCATGGTGATAGCTTATTATTTTATTTTCTTATTTCCAACTAACACGATGGCAAATTGTTTCTTAATCGTATCAAAATTTTCACAATTCATGACACACACAATAGCATGGATTTGTTCTACATTTATCATATCAATTTTATCTACACTATTCATTTATTTTCTTAATAGCATGCACATTCTCTATAATTAGAAAGTAGAGAACACTCACCTCAATGAAGTTTGAACAATGAAAAGAAAAGAGAACACCACTTCTAGCTCCAAAGATTCCTAGCTCCTAGTAAGACTTCTCCTCCTAGCAATTTCTCCTTTCCAAGCAAGAGATCCTCCAAGCACAATAACTTTCTTACTCTCTTTCTTTTTCTTCCTTTCTTTCTTTTTCTTACACTTATTTTGATATTGATTTTGGTGCAAGAGAAATGTGAGAAATGGGACTCTATTTATAGGATTTTGGAAGGGTCTAAAGTGCAAAAATCTCACCCTAATAACTCTTCAAATTTATTTTACAACTCTCCACTTTCCTAACTCCTAAAACCTCCATCTCTTCATCTCCCCACTCTCCACTAACTCAACCTACCAACTCTTCTCCTCCCCTTGCCCAAAAAATGGTCCAAATACATTTGTGTATGCATGCACACATGCATAAACAAATATGAACACATTTCTATAACTCTAAATGTGTACTAATATGTGTAACTTGTCATGTATTAGTACATGTTTAACTAAAAATGTGATTTTAATAGTGGGCTTGCTACATGGGCTCATTACTAATTAATTTATTTAATTATCTAGTGGGCTTGCTACATGGGCTCATTACTAATTAATTTATTTAATTATCTAGTGGGCTCCTCTCCTAATGGGCTACATTTTAGTTTATAGGTCCATGGATCAAAAGAAAGGCTAAATAAAACTAATGCATGCTAAAAATAGTAAAATGAGAGTAGCAAAATGAGAATAAAAATTTGCACGTGCACCATACGTGCAAAAATTGAAAAAAAATGCATTTTAATCAAAACAAGGAGAAAATAAATTTTTGTTTTATAAAATAGATTTAAATACATAAAAATAAATAATTTAAATCTATAGAAAATATTATACGTAGTGGTGGAAACACGTGCATCAAAACACGTAAAAAGCACGTAAATCCCAGGGATTGAAATATTATATTTTAGTTGACTGAAATCAATACGGAAAATGTATAAATAGTACGAATCCAAAATATGTAATGAAATACATTACAAAATATACGTGCGTAACACCCAGGGGCAAAATTGTAATTTCAATTTTGCGGGGTGTTACACTCTCCCCCCCTTAAAGTAGTTCCGTCCCCGGAACTCGCTAAGGTAAAGATTGTATTTTGTATACGCCAAAGAAAATATTATTCTTGTATTTAGGAAACTGCAAACTTTAAAATATGCAACGAGGAAAACAAGACAAACTCCATATAGGAAAACTATGAATATGAAGATTTTACAAGACGGAACAAGAAAAATAGGAAAATGGCATAAGAAATGAAATGTGACAGTAGACAGAATAGTTTGAGAGAAAATATTGTACAAAAATAATATTAGGTAAGCTATTGGATAAAAGGAAAAGTTGATTAAGTTGTTAATTTCGAAATAGTTCGGAAAACAATGTGGCGAAGAAAACATGGTCAATAGGTAATTTAGAAAAATTTATCAATGTAATAAACGGTAGAAAATTCGCAAGATTTGCAATTTAAAACATGACCATTGAATAAGATTTTGGAAAAATAAATGGGAATAAGACTTTGTTGAAAACATAAAATGACTTTGTATATCAATTAATAAAATAGTTTGTAAGGGAACTATAATAATTATACACACAATTTGAAAAAAAATAGAAAGCATACGTTGAAATACTTTGTAAATATACAAAATTTTGTAGTGATGAAAATATTTTATAATATTAAGACAAAATAGTGTAAAGCACATACACGAGATGGAAACACAATTGAAAACAATAATTATATAATATAGCAAATCAGGTCAATAGACATAAACAATTAGATACAAAAATATTAATGTAGTAATTAGATGAGGGTAAAATGATATGTATAAATGGAATATTGAAATATATGATATATATATAGAGATCATTGGAAAATATAAGTAATAACTAAGAGTGTAAAGACAGTTAAAATTTGAGAAAGGATATTGTATAAATAGTGAGTATGTGCAGTGTAAAACTATAAAAGTAATGAGTAGTGATTAATAGAAAAAAATGAATATATCAAAACAATTATGCAATAATAGTACCGAATGTAGACAACAAAACAAATGATAGGTCATATTTATATAGGTAGAAAGTTTCAATCTTGTTAGGATAATATAGTACCACAGAAATCAAATCATATAAAATGAGTGCACATAAGAAAATTTCATATAAAAAATCCAAAATAATAAATGAAGAAAATAGTGGTTGCAATATTAATTTAATAAATGGCAATTTAAAATTTGACAAAATATGTGAAGTAATAGTTGATATAAACGGGTAAAAAGTGACATAAATGCATGAAAGACAAAATTTTAAGTTTGAAAAATAAGTTTAAAATATCAAGACTAAGGAAGATAGATAAATAATAAATATTCAAATCATTTAATAACATAAGAAAATATTTATTTGAAAAAAATATGGAGAAAGTAGCATGATAAAAATCTACAAAATAATTTGAGAGGGAAGTGTGTAAGGTATCATGAATGACGGTTCAAGCCAACCACGCTTTCACTGCGCCACTCTGATACCCAGGGAAAAATGTGCTCGCATACACTCTCATATCAATGTATACGAGAAAAAATATCATGAATGAAAGTCAATAACTACTGCATTCACGACTCCAGTCATCCAAAAGAAAAAGAAAACATCAGTGTATAGAGCAACACAAATGTAAATCACTTACATTTAAATCTCTATAGACTGAAACTCACACTCTAGTGTCTGCAGGAATAATATTGTAACTACTCAATAAGGTGTCACGGGTCTTAGACTATAGTTAATGATCTTACTACTCTTCCTAAACAAATCTTTAGTCTATCAAGTTCTGATTTACCCAGGTTAGCCGTAAGAGTCGGTTCCCAGCTAGCGGTGGTCCGAAGACGCTTAAATACCGTGTCGCTTAGGGTTGTTTACACCCGGTTGACAGAAGGACTCTTTTGGCTTGTTCCCAAATATATCGTCCCTTTTTATCGTTCCTTATAAACTTGTACTACTTGTGAAGCATGCTCTGATACCATCTGTAACACCCCGAATTTCAAATAAGGATAAATTCAAGATTTCACAGGATCTTTACTTCACTTCGTACAATTTTACAAGGAAAATTTAAAACTTTTCATTCACAATACATCAGAGTTCCTTTACACTTGGTTTTTACACAGCGGAAGACTAAAAGATTACAATAATGAAAAACAACTTGTATAACTTTAACATCATTTGCAACATCTTTAACTTCTAAACAGCAACAGCATATCCACTTTATAACTTCATGAATGGTCCTTTACCTGCATGTTAATCTGTAGGCACGTCAGTTACTTACAACTGACGAAATGTTATACACGGCTATCCTCTCTATGCCGGGAATAGTATAACGATCTCATACTTTAACAAATCACAAAAAGATTGAATGAACAAGTAAAGTGTCAAAAGTGATTATTCTAAACATAAGTGTATGTCATGCCTTAATGCCTAATGCACACAATTCTACACTAGGATGACACTAATGCACACTTGTTCGGATTCTATGCATCCCATACTATATAGGTCCGAGTGCAAGTGCCTACGTTCTTCACAATACAGGGCTCGATCCCTCGCCATGAAAACTACCCGGTAGCAAAACAAAGTTCAAACTATTCCACGAATGTGAATCCCAGCCTTGGAGTCCACCGCCAGCTGTTATAACAGATTCCACATTGTACGAACCGTTCCGTATGTGACCCTCTAGCCCAGTATATATATATATACATTGGAGACGGTAAACACAAAAATCCATCCGTCCGACTACTCAAGATCCCGGAGTCCACCGCTGACCCGTCCTCATAGTTCCGGACTAAAATATAATAATTCGTCTCCCACAGGGCAACCTCAGTCCACCAACTGGGTCTATAGTCTTGGAGTCCACCGCCGACTATATAGAGCACCCCACTTACGTTTTCCTAAGTTTACTACATCTTCACTTATGTGCCTAAATTTTCCTAAGTTCAAGACATGAATAATTTCCATTTGAAGAATTAGTTTTACCTCCTACCGGACTTAATCAACAAATACGAGATGACTCCTTAGCCATATCTCCAAGTCATTTCTCAAATCTTTTCTTTCAATAATGCCGGTACCGAGGTCTTACTAACTCAAAGTCATAAGCTTTCATGTACAAGAAACATGGGTACATATACCCTTTAATAATCCTGTCTTAAACCTAGTTATTTTCATCTTCAACTCATTCACAAATGGTCAATAACTTGTCTCAATTCATGATCTAATTATTCATTCGTAATTTTCATAGCAAAATAATTCTTTTCAATTACACAATTTCATTACATGAATTTTATCACAAAAATCCAGGCTTATATGGTGTCTCGATTCACTTCGAGATATTCCTTAACAAAATACAAATGCAATTTCTTCAAGAGTAATCACTTCACAAAAATTTTATATTGTACTCTTCTTCACAAAAGAGAATTTTATTCTCAATTAATAATTTTGAAGTCGCATAATCCTATCTCAATTCCATTTTTATTTCTCAAAATCCAGGAAAATTTATGAAACTAATTTTAATAAATTTTATATCAATTTCATCTTTAATCCCTCACGAAATGTTTGAAATATTGTGAAACTACTTTTAATAAATCCCAAGTCATTTTAGAGAAATAATAAGATTTATTTATTATTATTATTATTATTTTTTTTTTTTTTTTATAAAAATACTTCATCACTTTATAAGATTACTATGATTTTTCTTCAAATTATAAGTGTATTGAAACTCACCAAATCCCTTTAAAAAATAATAATAAAAGGCACACCTGGGTTTCGAACCCATGCCTTTAGGTCAAATCCGGTCAACAGCCAAACCCGGCCCAGCTAGCCATTAAGTCCATTGTGGACTTGTGTTCAGTTTTGACTTATAAATTTCCTTATACGCAGTTTCGGCAAAATGCAATAATACATAGTTAATAATTAAAATAGTTACACAGGATAATAAATGCAATAAGATGGAAAAATACATTTATACCATTTGTAACACCGTATGACATCTTATTAAAACTTATGCCATTAATTAAAACTAGTATCATACACGTGCACATGTGCACGTGGAAAAAATTGAAGGATAATGAAAAGGGTAAGAAGAAAATGATTTCCAAACCGATCCACTTTCGAAAGTATTTACAAAACAGGTCCACTTTCGAAAATATTTACCCAAGTTAGTCCATAAGTAAAAAGAAAACAATTTTCAAACTAATCCACTTTCGAAAATATTTACCAAACAGGTCCAATTTCGAAAATATTTACCAAAGTAACCCAAACCGTGCAACAAAGTGGTTATATCAGAGCATTGGCAATATTTATCCTCAAAGATTGGCATGACCAACATAACTAATATTATAATTCAGTTATATACAGTAATCTTTATAAACCCATCTTATTAATTCTAAAGTTTGGCAATATAATTCAGTCATATAATTTTCAATATACAGCTCATCTTTTTGAGCTGGTCATAAACCCATGATTCTTATTACAACATTACAGATGGTGTGAATTACAAATATAATATTTTTAACTACAAGGAAAAAATCTCATAATTTTCAAGCAATTATATATCTTTAACATTTGTAAATTAACATGCATACTGTTCATGGTGATAGCTTATTATTTTATTTTCTTATTTCCAACTAACACGATGGCAAATAGTTTCTTAATCGTATCAAAATTTTCACAATTCATGACACACACAATAGCATGGATTTGTTCTACATTTATCATATCAATTTTATCTACATTATTCATTTATTTTCTTAATAGCATGCACATTCTCTATAATTAGAAAGTAGAGAACACTCACCTCAATGAAGTTTGAACAATGAAAAGAAAAGAGAACACCACTTCTAGCTCCAAAGATTCCTAGCTCCTAGTAAGACTTCTCCTCCTAGCAATTTCTCCTTTCCAAGCAAGAGATCCTCCAAGCACAATAACTTTCTTACTCTCTTTCTTTTTCTTCCTTTCTTTCTTTTTCTTACACTTATTTTGATATTGATTTTGGTGCAAGAGAAATGTGGGAAATGGGACTCTATTTATAGGATTTTGGAAGGGTCTAAAGTGCAAAAATCTCACCCTAATAACTCTTCAAATTTATTTTACAACTCTCCACTTTCCTAACTCCTAAAACCTCCATCTCTTCATCTCCCCACTCTCCACTAACTCAACCTACCAACTCTTCTCCTCCCCTTGCCCAAAAAATGGTCCAAATACATTTGTGTATGCATGCACACATGCATAAACAAATATGAACACATTTCTATAACTCTAAATGTGTACTAATATGTGTAACTTGTCATGTATTAGTACATGTTTAAATAAAAATGTGATTTTAATAGTGGGCTTGCTACATGGGCTCATTACTAATTAATTTATTTAATTATCTAGTGGGCTCCTCTCCTAATGAGCTACATTTTAGTTTATAGGTCCATGGATCAAAAGAAAGGCTAAATAAAACTAATGCATGCTAAAAATAGTAAAATGAGAGTAGCAAAATGAGAATAAAAATTTGCACGTGCACCATACGTGCAAAAATTGAAAAAAAATGCATTTTAATCAAAACAAGGGGAAAATAAATTTTTGTTTTATAAAATAGATTTAAATACATAAAAATAAATAATTTAAATCTATAGAAAATATTATACGTAGTGGTGGAAACACGTGCATCAAAACACGTAAAAAGCACGTAAATCCCAGGGATTGAAATATTATATTTTAGTTGACTGAAATCAATACGGAAAATGTATAAATAGTACGAATCCAAAATATGTAATGAAATACATTACAAAATATACGTGCGTAACACCCAGGGGCAAAATTGTAATTTCAATTTTGCGGGGTGTTACAGCCGAGGGTCGAGGGTCGGTAGATGGGCCCCTCACTGGTTGGAAAGAGGTGGGCTTTGGGGCTCGCGGTGTCATCCGAGCTCCGAGCCCCCTGTGAATACAGAAGGACTTTGGGGCTCGCGGTGTCCTCCGAGCTCCGAGCCTCCTATGAATAGAGGAGGTCTTTAGGGTTCGCGGTGTCATCCGAGCTCCAAGCCTCCTGTGAATGAAGGAGGACTTTGGGGCTCGCGGTGTCATCCGTGCTCCGAGCCTCGTGTGAAAAGAGGAGTTTGGGGCTCGCGGTGTCATCCGAGCTCCGAGCCCCCTGCGAATAGAGGACTTTGGGGCTCGCGGTGTCATCCGAGCTCCGAGCCTCCTGTGAATAGAGGAGGATTTTGGGCTAGCGGTGTCATCCGAGCTCCGAGCCTCCTGTGAATGAATGAGGAGTTTGGGGCTCGCGGTGTCATCCGAGCTCCGAGCCCCCTGTGAAATAGAGGACTTCGGGGCTCGCGGTGTCATCTGAGCTCCGAGCCTCCTGTGAATGGAGGAGGACTTTGGGGCTCGCGGTGTCATCTGAGCTCCGAGCCTCCTGTGAATGAAGGTAGAGTTTGGGGCTCGCGGTGTCATCCGAGCTCCGAGCCTCCTGTGAAAAGAGGAGTCTGGTGCTCGAGGTGTCATCCGAGCTCCGAGCCTCCTGTGAATAGAGGAGGACTTTGGGGCTCGCGTTGTCATTCGAGCTCCGAGCCTCCTGTGAAAAGAGGAGGAGTTTGGGGCTCGCGGTGTCATCCGAGCTCCGGGCCTCCCAAAACATGTAGGAGTTTCTGAGTGGTTTGTCGTCGGCGGAGCGGTACATTGGTAATGGCGGCCGAATGGAATCTAATGATTTCATTTCATTTAATGCTTTGGGTGTAGGAGTCTGTGGCTCGTTGTGACCTCCGAGCTCTGAGCCTCCTATAAAATAGAGGAGGGGTTTGGGGCTCGTGGTGACATCTGAGCTCGGCTTGGAGGTTGCTCATCTGAGGAAAGCCATAGCCGACCGGGACTGGTGGGTAATCGAGACGGACTGGTCTATCTCGGATGCCTCTAGCGGGCGGTCGGCTTCGGAGTCTTTTCTTCGTAAGGCCGTTGTTGAGAAGGAGTTGGAGATCCGTAGGTTGAAGCTGGTGCTAGGCGCCGGTTTGGTCGAGGAGGCGAGCAATTCGGTGTTAGGACCGTCTCCGACCTTTTTGTTGGAGGGGGCCCAACCTGATGATGTGGGAAGCTCGGTGGCGGAGGACCCTTCACTGGTCAGGCCGGCCGAGCGAGAGAGGGAGCCCGAAGGAAGCACCGACTTTGAGTTTTAGGCCGAGTGCGAGTGAGTTGTAAGCTTTTCATTGTATTTGTGCCGCCGTTATGGGCGCGCGATGAGTAATAATAAAAATAGACTCCCGACTTCTTTAACCTTGATAATTCCATTGAGTGGTGATTTGTTGCCGTGCTCGGCCTTGAACAAAGGGTCGCTGCCGAGGCGGAAAAACCACACAGTGACTTTGCGCAGGCGATGCATGATCCATGGCGTTTTGCCTCTCGATGGGCATTAATGGCGATATTTCGCCTTCCGCCGTTTTGGGCTTCCCAGATGTAATAACTGCGCATCTCAGGGGGCTATATAACCCCCATCCGCTCCTTGTTGGCGGTCAGGGATTGAGATTGGCTGATCTGCCATTCGATTTGGGTGCCTGCCGAAGACGGGCGCCCCAAAATTAGAACTTTGGTCTGAGGTCTCCGGATTGGTGGTGTACCAATCACCCTCGAACAATTTGGGATTTTGGCCTTGAGGCCTGTAAGACCCCGGGCTGTTCGTTGGTGAGTGGTGGGATGATCAATTGATTCGGAGGCTCGGAGGATCAGAGGATCGGAGGATCGGAGAGAGCCTTTTAGTCGGTGGCTCCCCTGCCGCCCTCGAACAGTTCGGGGTTTTGTCTTTTGAAAGCTGTAAACCCCGAGTTGCTCGCGGGTGAGAGGAGGGTCAAACAACGACTCGAAGCTCGGGGCGTTTGCCGAAGGTGGGCGCCCTAAACCTTAATGAAAACTTTGCTGAAGTGGTCGTGGTGGACGGTCGCCGCCGGACGTATGGGTCGAGTGGCTTTGAAGAAAGTCACTGCCTTACTTGAGGTCGAGGACGAGCCCCACCCCTTGCTCGCAGGAAGACGGTACAGGTGTAGCTGGTGGTTTCCGCTGTGCGCATGGGTTGATGGGCTTGAAGAATCCCAAACCGTGCTAGGGACAGATGCCGAGCTCCCATACCGAGGAGAAAGCCACTAGTGGGCGTAGCTGAAGGTCGTCGCCGAGCGTAACAATCGAGTGACTTTGAAGAAAGCCTCGGCCTTGCTCGGGGTCGACGACGAGCCCCCCCCACTTGTTCTCAGGAAGATGGTATGGGTGCAGCTGGTAGTTGCCGCCTTATGCATAGGTTGATAGGCTTGAAGAAGCCCAAACCATGCTAGGGGCAGATGCCGAGCCCCTACACCGGGGAGAAAGCCGGTAATGGGTGTCGCTGAAGGTCGTCGCCGAGCGTATTGGTCGAGTGGCTTTAAAAAAAGTCACGGCCTTTCTCGGGGTCGACGACGAGCCCCGACACTTGTTCTCAGGAAGACAGTACGGATGTAGCTGGCGGTTGCCGTCGTGTGCATAGGTTGATGGGCTTGAAGAAGCCCAAACCATGCTAGGGGCAGATGCCGAGCCCCCAGATCGGGAAGAAAGCTGGTAATGGGCGTGGCTGAATGTCATCGCCAAGCATATCGGTCGAGTGGCTTTGAGGAAAGCTACGGCCTTGCTCGGGGTCGACGACGAGCCCCCACACTTGTTCTCAGGAAGATGGCACGGGTGTAGCTGGCGGTTGCCACCGTGCGCATAGGTTGATGGGTTTAAACAGACCCAAACCAAGCTAGGAGCAGATGCCCCCATGCCTGGGAGAAAGCCGGTAATGGGCGTAGCTGAAGGTCGTCGCCGAGCATATCAGTCGAGTGGCTTTGAAGAAAGTTGCGGCCTTGCTCGGGGTCAAAGACGAGCCCCCACACTTGTTCTCAGGAAGATGGTATGGGTGTAGCTGGCGGTTGCCGCCGTGCGCATAGGTTGATGGGTTTGAAGAGACCCAAACCATGCTAGGGGCAGATGCTGAACCCCCACATCGGAGAGAAAGTCGGTAATGGGCGTCGCTGAACGTAGTCGCCTAGCGTATTGGTCGAGCGGCTTTGAAGAAAGCCATGGCCTTGCTCGGGGTCGACGGTATATGTGTAGCCGAGTGCCGAGCCTTGAGCTTGTAAGGGAAGCTTTTCTGGCTCGCGGTGTTATCCGAGTGCCGAGCCCTAAGCCTGTGAGGAAAGCTTTTCTGGCTTGCGGGTTTATCCGAGTGCCGAGCCCTAAGCTTGTGAGGGAAGCTTTTCTGGCTCGCGGTGTTATCCGAGTGCCGAGCCCTAAGCTTGTAAGGGAAGCTTTTCTAGCTCGCGGGTTTATCCGAGTGCTGGGCCCTAAGCTTGTGAGGGAAGCTTTTCTGGCTCGCGGTGTTATCCGAGTGCCGAGCCCGAGGCATGTTTTTAATGAGAACTAACACGAAGCCAAAACTTATTTTAAGAAACCTGGCATAATTACAACATATTTGAACTTTACAAAAAACAAGGCACGACGTGCCGATTACATCCTTAATAATTTTACACGGGCTGTAGAGACTAACCCTCCCTTTCTAGGAATTTGATGAGGTGCTCTGCGTTCCAGGGCCTTTTAACAGCCTTGCCCTCTGGATCGGTTAGGCGGTACGTGCCCGGGCGTACGACCCCCGATACCTTGTATGGGCCCTCCCAGTTTGGAGCCAGTTTTCTCTTTTGGCCGGGGATGGATACCGCCAGCTTCCGGAGGACGAGATTCTCCGAGCTTGATGTCGGTGGGATGCACCTTTTTGTTGTAGAACCTTTTGATCCTCTGTTGGTAGATGTTCCTTCTAATGGCGGACTTCTCCCTGAGCTCGTTTATGAGGTCCAGGTCGGCTCGCAGCTATGCAGAGTTGCTTGTTTCATCGAAGGCCATGATCTGGGGTGAAGGGATCCCGATCTCCAGGGGAACGACGACCTCCGTGCCGTATGTCAGGTTGAATGGCGACTCTCCCGTGGAGATTCTCTTTGTGGTTCGGTGGGCCCAGAGAACGCTCGGAAGCTCCTCGACCCGTAACCCCTTGGAGGAGTTATCGAGTCGCTTCTTGAGACCGTCAAGGATTTGGCAGTTCGCATTTTCGGCCTAACCGTTTGACTGCGGATGGCACACTGAAGAAAAATGCTGCTGGATCCCGATATCTTCGCAGAACCTTCGGAAATGTTTACCCGCGAACTGGGTCCCATTTTCGGTAACGAGCACATGTGGGATCCCGAACCGGCAGACGATGTGTTTCCAGAAAAACTGTTGGGTCTGCTGCTCGGTGATTGTGGCTAACGGCTCGGCCTCGATCCACTTCGTGAAGTAATCGATTGCCACTATGAGAAACTTTCGTTGTCCCGTTGCCTTTGGAAATGGGCCTACCAGGTCCATCCCCTACATTGTAAAGGGGGTCGGATGCCATGGAACGGAGGTTTGCTTGCGGAGCTCTCTTCACGGGGGAGAACCGTTGACAGGGGCCACACCTCTTCACCAGGGCGAGAGCGTCTTGCAACATCGTGGGCCAGTAGTACCCATGGTTCAGAGCCTTTTGCACGAGAGAGCGGCTTCCCATATGGCATCCGCCAGTTCCCTCATGTAGCTCCTTAAGAGCGTACTTTGCTTCATCGGGGGTCAGACAGCGGAGGTAGGGTCTTCCGTCCGTCGTAGTGTATGACCTCTTGAAGAGGGTCGCGTTGATCACGGTGAACCTTTCCGAACGGACCCTGACCCGCCTTGCTTCGGCTCGGTCTTCGCTCCCTTGATTAGAAATTTCTTGATATGAGTGGTTCAGTCGTCAGGAGGAGCTCCGTCTTCAATGCAGAGAGTCTTGGGGAAGTCCGTACTCGGCTTTAGGAGAACTTAGATTAGGACGGTGCAATCGAGGCCTTCGAAGGAAGAGGAAGCCAACTTCGACAGCGCGTCGGCCTGAGCGTTCTGCTCCCTGGGGATCCTTAAGACCGCCGACTCGTCGAAGGACGTCATTAGCTATTGGACCACGGCCAGGTACTTGATCATCCGGTCGTCACGGGCCTCGTACTCTTTGGTGATCTGGTTGACCACGAGTTGAGAGTCGCTGAAGGCCCTGACCTGTCTGGCCCCGACCTGATGCGTCAGGGTGAGCCCGGCGATCATGGCCTCGTACTCAGCCTCGTTGTTAGAGATCGAAAAGTTGAGGCAGAGGCAATATTGAAGGAGGAAACCGTCGGGACCCCGCAGAATGATGCCCACACCACTCCCCGCTTCGCAGGAGGAACCATCGACGTAAACTTCCCACGTCTGGTTGGCCTCTTTACTTTCGGGTTGCTCAGAGATGGTACATTCCGTAATGAATTCGGCGAGGGTCTGTCCTTTGATGGCCGTCCTTGGTTGGTAGCCGATGTCTTATTAACTGAGCTCAATCGACCATTTGACCAATCGTCCTGAACTCTCGGGCTTATAGAGCACGACCTTCAGAGACTGGTCCGTGAGCACCTGGACTGAATGCACCTGAAAATAGGGACGGAGCTTCCACGCGGCCATGACCAGGGCGTATGCTATCTTCTCCATCCTAGAGTGTCTGGTCTCGGCGGAGATCAGAACCTTGCTTACATAGTACAGAGGCTTTTGGACTCCTTCCTCTTCTCGAACGAGGACGGCACTGAGCACGCTCTTCGAAGCCGAAAGGTAGAGCCAGAGGGGCTCACCTGGTTCGGGCTTACTGAGGAGAGGAGGGTTGGCGAGGTACTCCTTCAATTGGGCAAACGCCTCTTGTTGCTGTGTACCCTACTCGAATCCTCCGGTTCCGCACAGTGCCTTGAAGAATGGGAGGGACTTCTCTCCTGACTTGGAGAGGAAACGACCGATGGCCGCCAGTCTTTTCGTTAGCCTCTGGACTTCTTTGATGTTTCGGGGGGGGGCATGTCTACTATGGTTTGGATTTTTTCGGGGTTCGCCTCGATACCGCGCTAGCTGACGATGAACCTGAGGAATTTTCTTGGGGAGACGCCGAATGCACATTTCGCCGGATTGAGTCTCATGTTGTGGGTCCGAAGGACCCCAAAGGCCTCTTCTAGGTCGGCGACGTGATCCTGTCCCTGATGGCTCTTGACGAGCATGTCATCGATGTACACCTTCATTTTACGCCCAATTTGATCCTTGAAGACTCGGTTAACGAGGGTCTGATAAGTAGCACCGGTGTTCTTCAGCCCGAAGGGCATAACCCGATAGCAGTAAAGACCTTGGTCCGTGACGAAGGACGTTTTGGCAATATCGGGGGGGGAACATTCGGATCTGGTTATAGCCCGAGAAGGTGTCCATGAAAGAAAGGAGCTTGTGACCTGATGTAGCGTCGATCAGAGCATCGATGCTAGGGAGGGAGAACGGATCTTTGGGGCACGCCTTGTTGAGGTCTGTAAAGTCTATACAGATCCTCCAGCTTCCGCTTGCCTTTTTGACCATCACAATGCTCGCCAGCCACTCAGAGTAGCTGACCTCCTGTATGAAATGGGCGGACAAGAGCTTGTTCACCTCTGCTTTCACGGCCTGTTGCCTCTCCGGGGCGAACTTACGTTGCTTCTGAACGATCGGCTTCGAGCGGGGGATCATGTTGAGTTTGTGCATTATGAGGTCCTCAGAGATACCGAGCATATCGGAGGGCTTCCAGGCGAAGAGGTCGACGTTGCAGCGAACGCAGTCGATCAGGGCAGATTTGAGGTTGGGAGCGAGGGAGCAGCTCACTCGGAAACACCTTGACGTGTCCCCTGTCTCGAACGAGACATCTTCTAGTTCGTCTGCCGGCTCTGGTTCTGGCTGGGTTCTCTCGGGCTCTAGCTGGACGGCATCCAGGGGGAACACACCACCCCCGATCACCGTTACCTAGCACGAGCGTGCCGCTTCTTGGTTCCCTTGGACAACTCCGACACCAGACTTGGTGGGAAATTTTAGCTTTTGGTGGTAGGCCGAGGGAACCGCCTGGAGGGAGCAAAGCCCGGGATGGCCGAGGATGGCATTGTTGGCTGCTTTGATGTTTACAACCATGATCCATCGACTCGGTTCGCCTGTGAGGGGTCGTACCAGTGGTGACGTCCAAGGTCACGATCCCCTCGATGGCCACCGGGATGCCGAAGAATCCATGCAATGTGTACCCGGCTGGCTTCAGCTTATCCTGGGAGAGCTTCAGGTTCTCGAATGCTTCAAGGAAGATGATGTTTACCGAGCTCTCATTGTCCACGAGGATGCGACGAACCTCAAAGTTCTCCATGCTGAAGCTGATGACGAGTGCATCGCAGTGCGGGAGCCGAACTCCCTCCAGGTCTTCCACAGAGAAAGAGACAGGGAGTTGCTGGACCTGAGGGATGAGGGGGCCCTGGACGACGTTGACCCCATGGACGAACGCCTTGCGGGAAGTGTTGGACTCCCCTCCCATGGGCCCTCCGTGGACGCAATGTAAGATGACATGATCCTCGGGTTCTTCATGCTCAAGGTCCCACTTGGGATGCTGTCTGGGCGCTCGAGGAGGAGGGGAAGGCCTCCTGTTTCTCGTGTCCCTCTGGTCCCGAACGTCTTCCCGCTTGAACTCCCGGAGGTAACCTCGTTGGATGAGGGCCTCGATCTCGTCCTTCAGGGCGCGGCAATGGTTCGTGTCGTGCCCGTTGTCCCGATGGAAGCTGCAGTAGAACCGCTGGTCCCTCTTCTTCTTGTTGTTGGTCGGTTGCGGAGGGTATTGCACGATCCCTATCTTCGATCGCTAAGAGGATGGCTGACACATTTTGCATCAGCGGAGTGTACCTCTCGAAGCGGGGGACAGGAGGGACTCTTTTCGCGATGCCCCCGTCTCTGGAGACCTTCTTTGCTAGCTTTGCCTCGTCGGCCTTGAGTTTCCCCTTTCCGGGAATCTCCTTGGGGTCCTCTGGATTCAGGGCCTCCTCGGCCCGGATGTACTTTTCGACCCGATTGAGGAGGTCAGGGAAATCGATCGGAGGCTTCTTTGCCAGGGATGCCTTCAGCTGGCCGTGCCGGACGCGGTGCCGGAATGCTACCGAGGCGACCCCTGGGTCCAGGGAGGAGACTGACCTCGCCTCAGTGGTGAACCTTCGGACGAACAGCCGGAGTGACTCCCCTTCCTTCTGTCGGAGGTCCAGTAGGGACACACTCGTCCTTTCGGCCTTTCGGCTGGTCACGAAGTAGGCGAGGAAGTTTCCCTCCAGTTAGTCGAAAGAGTAGATGGAGCCGGGGGTGAGCTTGGAGAACCATTACCGAGCCGGGCCCCAAAGGGTGGCGGGGAAGGCGCGGCACAGGAGGGGATCCGATGCGCTGTGAATCATCATGAGGGCCTTGAAGCCCTCCATGTGATCAGCATGATCACCCTCACCGTCATAAGTCTCGAATTGTGGGGGACGAAAATTCCGGGGTATTTCGGCCTGCAAGATGGCGGTGGAGAAAGGAGGTCGGGTAGGCCTGTGCCCCTGGGGCAGCCTCGGGCCTACATCGCCAAAGTGGTCGAGGCGGTCTTCCATTTCCTAGAGGCATTTCAAGACGTCATCGTCATACTCCGGTGGGACAGTCGGGCCGCGGGACACGCTGGCCTCGATGTCCGAGCGTGAGTTAAAGCGGCGGTCTGTCTTATCGATGGGGACCCCACGGATGGCCTCCATGATCTCTTTCCGAAAGTCCTGGAACTCCTGGTGGGTGACTGGGGCTCGTTCATCCCGGCTATGTTCGGCCGGCGGCCTCCTGCCGACACGGCTGAGCGCCGGCACCCGTCCTTGGGGCGGTGGTCTGGAATGGTTCGGGAACGAGTTGGAAGTGGCCCCTCCCCTAGTCCGGCTTTCTTATCGATTCTGGATGACCTCGCATTGGTCGGGCACAACCGAACGGGAGGCCACTGACTGGTGTCCGTGGCTGATCCTCGGATTGTTGGATCCATGAGCGTCGGTAGGGTCGTCCTGAGGAGGGACGTCCTGGCGAGGTGCAGAGGTGACAGCTCTGCTGGCCTTGGGTGCCATGTGAGCTCGGATGGACGGGATACCGTTGATGGTTGAGCTCGGGTCGGCGTCTGCACTAGAGGTTTTCCACAGACGGCGCCAATCTGATGCGGTTTGTTCTTGGGGGGTGTGAATGCACCAGGTGTGAGTTCTTCTCGATATGTATTTTTGCGGAAGCTTTGGTGCGGACGGTGGCTCCGACCCTCAGCCGAGTGAACGGCTCGGGAGTAGGCGGAAGTGAGATGAAGATTGGATGCTCGGCTCGGATCTGGAGGCTCAGCTCGGATCTGGAGACTCGGATCCCGAGGTCTCGTGTACCTGTACTTGGTCTAGAAACATCGGGGTTGGTCCCGGTGGCAGACCCTCCGACGATCTAATCAGCTACTAGAAGAGAGTAACAGTAACTAGGGTTTGAGAGGGGGAAGATTGCTTACCTTGGGAAGAGGTGGAGGGTCTAGTATTTATAGGAGAAGCCAACCGGTCTGGACCCGTTTGGGGCTGGGTCTGGACCCGGTTGCCTGTGGGCCTAACGTGACGGAAGCCCAAGCGGTGTAGGGCTGACGTGGCACTAGCCCGGGGTGGTTTAGGACTGACATGGCGGAAACTTGGGTGGTTTCCAAGCTGACGTGGCAGACCCGGATGAGCTGGTGGTGCACGCTCTTTGAGGGGATCCTGTGGCCCAGGAGGGGCCACGTCATCTGACCCATATCATATATATATATATATATATATATATATATATATATATATATATATATATTGTTACCGCTGAATCTGGTGTGGGGGTAAACAGATAGTATTTGTGGATTCGTGAAAAACCTGAATAGCAAACCTCTAACCTGTTCCGCCGGAGATTGACCGTTGACTCCCGCCGTTAACCTGCAAAAAGTGCGAGACACCGGGGTTGATTCCGGCGACGCACCCTCCGATGCTCAAGTCAGTAATCAGAAATGATTAAGAAAGAGCATAAATTGAGAAAATACTGATTACCTCTCAATGGAGATGGATGGGGGGTATTTATAGGTGTCTTGGGGACTGGATTAGGAATGTAATCCCCGTGATTAGATAAGGAATATTCTCCTAGTAATCAGATAAGGAATGTAATCCCTAATTCCCAGTGAAAAGATAGATGTGAATCAGGGCCGTTGATTAAGATCTAATCAGAGACCTTGATTGTATCTTGCTGGATCGGGTGTGCAGCGGGTTGGAACCCGTACCCAGTTGACGTGGATCCGTTCATGGGTTATTGGGCTTTGAATAAAGACCCAGTCATTTCAGACCCGTTTGTAGGTGAAATTACCGTTTTACCCCTGAGCTTTAAGATTCGTGTCCGATGTGAACGGTCCTGATTTAATCCTATTTTTAGCCATATCACGAGCCCCCCACTCCCGAAGACTGAGTTTGATCAGCCTTTGAGGAGTAGTTTTACTGTTCTAATGGCGTACGGGATTTTATCGGTGTTCTTAAGGGAGTTTGGATCTTGTTCGGGGGTGTAACGGTGTTATTCTGGGCTTGTAAAATACCCCAAAATATCCTCAGAATTTTCTGGATTTTTGGTGATTTTTCCAGATTTTTCTGAATTTTTCCTCATTTTTTTGAATTTTTTATTCATTTTTCGAATTAAATAATTAATTATCAAAAATATTAAATAATTATTCTAATTAAATAATTATATTTTTCAGAATTTAAAATAATTTTTCTGAATTTATAATTATTTTTAGAATTTTTATTTAATTTTTTTCGATTTTTAAATGTTTTTTCGGATTTTTTAAATAATTAAAACAAATAAATTAATTAATTAATTAATTAAATATTACCTGGACACGTGGCGCGATCGTACGCGTTGATCACAATCAAGCGAGCGCGCATCGGGAGGAGGGAGAGGAGGCCATTTTTTTTGGTGTAACAAGGTCGGTTCCGAGAACGCTCGGAAAAGGTGGCCGAAGTCCACGTGGACGACACGTGGCAAGTCAATCTGTTGACTTTTTTTTTTCTTTCACGCCAGCTCTTTTCTCTCTCTTCCGCTCTGTGCTTCTGTTCTTTCTCTCTTCCTCGTCTTCGAAGAAACTCGGCGAGGGGAGCTTGAAGGAGAGGAGCTCGATAGTGGTGATCGTGAGTAGAGGGGGAGCCCGATAGCAGCTCGAGCTAGGCGAAGACTCGGAGCTCGGCGAGTGGTGATGATGGCGGAGCTTAGCGGTGACGGCGTCGGAATGGAGCTCGGCCATTGATTAGATGGAGACGGAGCTCGCGTAGTTCGGAGCTCGTCAAGGCGGTGATGGAGCTCGGTTGTGGGAGAGCTCGACGCAGTGGTGAGCTCGAGGTCGGCGACGGAGGATGGGAGCTCGGAGTTATGTTCGGCGAGGGGGGAGCTCGTTGAGGATGTGGAGGTGGTCGGCCATGGCGGAGCTTGGAGACGGGCCTGGTGGAGCTCGGCGCTTCGGAGCTCGTCGAAGTGGAGTGGAGCTCGGCGAAGCTTGCTGACGGAGGAGTTGGGTTCGAGCTCGGCATCGGCGATGATGGAGCTCGTGGTTCGGCCATGGCGGTTGGTGATGGGTGCGAGCTCGGGATGGAGAGCTCGACGCTGGAGCTAGACGACTGAGGGTGTGAGCTCGGCCATGGTGGGTAGAGCTTGGCGACGACACGGTGGTGTCGAGGTTGAGGAGCGCTCGGTGGATTCGAGCTCGGCATCGGCGATGATGGAGCTCGTGGTTCGGCCATGGCGGTTGGTGATGGGTGCGAGCTCGGGATGGAGAGCTCGACGCCGGAGCTAGACGACTGAGGGTGTGAGCTCGGCCATGGTGGGTAGAGCTTGGCGAGACACGGTGGTGTCGAGGTTGAGGAGAGCTCGGTTGCAAACGGAGCTTGGCTGCGATCGAAGCTCGCGCCGTGGAGGAGCTCGCCACTGGAGCCGGAGCTCGGCAGTGGAGGCGTGGAGCTCGGCGCGAAGTTTGTTCGGAGCTCATGGTTCGAGCGTGGGTGGAGCTCGAAGAAGGTGACGAACTGTGTGTTTTTTGGTTTTTGCTTGGGTTTGGCGCCAAAATGGCTGAGGAAGAAGGGGAGGAGAGATAACGGGTTTGGGTTCGGATCCTTAACGGGTCTGAACCCGACCCTATAGCCCCCCTTTTCTTTTTTGTGTTGTTTGTTTGGTTGCTTGTATATGAGAGCGTTCGGCGAAGGGGTGCTGAGGTCCGATTTTTCCCCCCGTAACGAGGTCGGTTCCGAGAACGCTCGGCAGCTGGTGCCGAACTCGATTTTTCCCCTGTAACGAGGTCGGTTCCGAGAACGCTCGGCAGCTGGTGCCGAACTTGATTTTTCCCCCCGTAACGAGGTCGGTTCCGAGAACGCTCGGCAGTTGGTGCCGAACTCGATTTTTCCCCCGTAACGAGGTCGGTTCCGAGAACGCTCGGCAGCTGGTGCCGAACTCGATTTTTCCCACGTAACGAGGTCGGATCCGAGAACGCTCGGCAGCTGGTGCCGAACTCGATTTTTCCCTCGTAACGAGGTCGGTTCCGAGAACGCTTGGCAGTTGGTGTCGAACTCGAAATTTCCCCTATAACGGGGTCGGTGTCAAGAACGCTCGGCAGCTGGTGCCGAACTCCAATTTTTCCCTGCAGAGTTCTTCTTGATGTTCCCGGTGCTACGGAGGTCGGCTCGGGGCGTACGACCCCTTGTTTCGAAGCTAATCCAAAGATCTACAACTTCTCTTCAGGAGTGAGATGAAGATTCACCCTCCTTCATGGTCAAAATAGCCAGAGAATATCCTTGTATACATGAGGTTGAGGAGAGTTTTCGATGCTCCCGGTGCTACGGAAGTCGGCTCGGGGCGTGCGACCCCTTGTTTCGAAGCTAATTCGAAGATCTACAACTTCTCTTTAGGAGTGAGACGAGGATTCACCCTCCTTCATGGTCAAAATAGCCCCGCAACATCCTTGTCTTCATGAAGTTGAGGAGTGTTTTGGTCTTGGGGATTTTGGAAGAGGAGCTCCACTCCTAGGGGCGGAGAAGCTGTGCTGGGAAAACCCTCGTGCCAGGAAGACCCTTGTAAGAGCCGTGGGAAGACCCATCCTTTGAGGTGAGCAAAACGAAGAGCTTGGCTTTAGGAGAGAGCCATTTGGAAGACGAGTTTGAGGAGCAACTCTAGGAGAGAGTTGTGAGCTCCGATCTTGTTGAGAAGAGGTCCGCTTCGGATGCGAGCGGAGCAAAGAGCTCGGATCTGGAAGAGAGCTATTTGTGAGACAAGTGTGAGGGGGAACTCTAGGAGAGAGTTGTGCTCCAAACTTGTTCGAGGAGAGGTCCGTCTGGGAGGCGAGCGGAGTGAAGAGCTCGGCTCTGGAAGAGAGCCATTTGGAAGACGAGTTTGAGGAGCAACTCTAGGAGAGAGTTGTGAGCTCCGAACTCGTTGAGAGGAGGTCCGCTTTTGGAGGCGAGCGAAGCGAGGAGCTTGGCTTTAGGAGAGTGTCATTTGTGAGACGAGTTTGAGGAGCAACTCTAGGAGAGAGTGGTGAGCTCCGAACTCGTTGAGAAGGGGTCCGCTTTTGGAGGCGAGCGGAGCGAAGAGCTTGACTCTGGGAGAGAGCCCTTTGTGAGACGAGTGTGAGGAGCAACTCTAGGAGAGAGTGGTGAGCTCCGAACTTGTTGAGAAGAGGTCCGCTTTTGGAGGCGAGCGGAGCGAAGAGCTTGGCTCTAGGAGAGTGCCATTTGTGAGACGAGTTTGAGGAGCAACTCTAGGAGAGAGTGGTGAGCTCCGAACTCGTTATTTAAGTGAGGGAATCAACGGTTGTGGGAGCAATTCCGAATGGCGAACCACTTCTAGCTCGCTTAACAGCGAACTTGCGAAGTAGAATCGAGCCAAGTGTTGGACTTCGGAACCATCGTTAGAAAAGTTCAACGGCTGTGGGAGCAATTCCGAATGGCGAACCACTTCTAACCCGCTTAAGAGCAAGTTATTCGAAGCAGAATCGAACCAAGTGTTGGACTCCGAAACCATTGTTAGAAAAGTTCAACGGCTGTGGGAGCAATTCCGAATGGCGAACCACTTCTAACCCGCTTAAGAGCAAGTTATTCGAAGCAGAATCGAACCAAGTGTTGGACTCCGAACCATCGGTAGAGTTGTTCAACGGTTGTGGGAGCAATTCTGAATGGCGAACCACTTCTAACCCGCTTAAGAGCAAGTTATTCGAAGCAGAATCGAACCAAGTGTTGGACTCCGGAACCATCGTTAGAGTTTAGTGAGTTGCGGGAGGAGCCATGTAGAAGAAGCTGGACTCCGAAATCACCATTTAACGAGTCGTGGCTCGGAGAGATTGAGATGAAGCAAGAGCAACAATTTCCAATGAAAAAATGTAGAGTTTTATTGAAATAAACTAAGTGGCTGCTTCAACAGAGTGAGCCATTATTACATGCTATTGGCCGGGTTACAAGCATCGGCCTTATTGAAAATCAAAATCCTACTTCTACGATAAGGTGAAGACCTCTTGGGAGGAGCTGGGAGGTTCTGAATCTTGAAGCTCGGCGAGCCTTTCTGTTCGTTTGTTGGTTCCTCAAAGGGGGATGCTAGGCCCCATCTTTTTGGATGAACTTGGTCAGGTGTCCCCGCTGTACGAGTTCTTCGATCTCCTCCTTGAGAGCCCGACAATCATCCATGTCGTGGCCGTGGTCCCTGTGAAAGCGGCACCACTTATCTTTGTCCCTCTTCTTGCCAGGGGTATTCATTCTAGGGGGAGCGCGGAGTAGTCCTTCCTTGTCCACCTCCATAAGGACTTCTGATATATGAGCAATGAGAGGGGTGAACTTCTCAAAACGTGGAGTCGAACGGCGCTGGCCATCACTGTCCTTCTGGGATTTTTGGGACCCCTCTTCGCTTGTGCTCTTCCGTTTGTTCCCGAAAGATGTCTCCTCAAGAGTAGGGGGGTCGAGAGCCTCTTCGGCCCGAATGTACTTTTCACACCTGAGAAGGAGGTCGGCAAAGTTCTGTGGAGGTTTCTTAGCAGGAGAGGAGCGGAGGCTGGAATTGAAGACACTGGATTGAAATGCTGGTGCAGCGACCGACTGGTCGAGGGACGCTATGGATCTGGCTTCGGCTGTGAACCTCTTCACATAGTCTCTCAATTTCTCACCCTTCTTCTGGTGGAGATATAGTAGCGAAATGCTAGTCTTCTCAGTTCTACGACTACTTACAAAATGGGTGATGAAGAGGGTTTCGAACTGTTCGAATGAGAATATTGAGGATGGGGCAAGGCGAGAGTACCATTCTCGAGCCGGACCCTTGAGAGTTGCGGGGAAGGTCTTGCATAGCAGAGCATCGGAAGCTTGATGGATGAGCATGAGAGTCTTGAAGCTCTCAATGTGGTCAACGGGGTCAGTTTCCCCGGAGTAGGTCTCGAATTGAGGAGTTTTAAAACCGATGGGCACTGGCGCATCCATTATGGTTCGGGAAAAAGGAGGTCGGCTTGGACGGAGGGTCCTGCCCCTCTGTTCTTCTCCCCGGTCGATCCGTCCAATGCGCCTTTCCATCTCATGGAGACGGCGGTAGAGGGCATCGTCCCTCCGATTGTAGTCGAACGAGCCTCTGGACTCGTCTTCGTAGGAGGGGGAGCGAGGACTGTGGCGATGGTAACCCTGGGAACGGCGAGGGCTAGGAGTACACTGTTGGTGGTGAGGACTCTGGACCCGCAGGGGAGTAGGACCCCTTTGGGCATTGTTGTTGTGAGGACGGAGGTTGAGAGCCTGTTGCACCATTGCTTGGAATTGTTGGAATTCGGCACGGGTGATGGGTGCCTCATCATTCCTTGGGTGTTGCCGCCCGACGGGGGAACGATGTCTTCTTCTGTAATGCTCGGGGGACTCCCTCCTTCCCCTTCGGACAGGGGATCTTCTGTAGTCTCGGCGGTGAGGGGATTGCTCACCCGGACGTTGTTGGCAGGAGGCTCCCTCTCGGGCCCGCTTCTCGTCCAGACGGTGGCGTAAGTCCTCCACCTTCTGCCGGTTTTGAGGATTGTGAGAGGCCATGGAATCCGTAGAGGCTTTGTGTATGGAGACGCGGTCTTGATGGAGAGGTTGCTTCATGCGGGAGCCCCCCGCACCAGCATTCTGAGGACCGGTGGGACCCTTGTGGGGTTCCTGATTCTGAAGAGGAGGCTGATCTTGTTGAAGAGGGTCCTCCACTTGAGGCGGGGGTTGTCCCTGCTGCGGAGCGGGTTGGACGGGGACTACCTCTTGCTGATCGACGGGGTTGGGCCCGCGGTTGGACCCTCTGGACCTGACTTTTCTCGGAGGCATAGCTGGAGAAGATCGGACCAACGGGAAGAGGGGCTGCTATTCGTTTGGTTTTCCCACAGACTGTGCCAATCTGTTACCGATGAATCTGGTGTGGGGGTAAACAGATAGTATTTGTGGATTCGTGAAAAACCTGAATAGCAAACCTCTAACCTGTTCCGCCGGAGATTGACCGTTGACTCCCGCCGTTAACCTGCAAAAAGTGCGAGACACCGGGGTTGATCCCGGCGACGCACCCTCCGACGCTCAAGTCAGTAATCAGAAATGATTAAGAAAGAGCGTAAATTGAGAAAATACTGATTACCTCTCAATGGAGATGGATGGGGGGTATTTATAGGCGTCTTGGGGACTGGATTAGGAATGTAATCCCCGTGATTAGATAAGGAATATTCTCCTAGTAATCAGATAAGGAATGTAATCCCTAATTCCCAGTGAAAAGATAGATGTGAATCAGGGTCGTTGATTAAGATCTAATCAGGGACCTTGATTGTATCTTGCTGGATCGGGTGTGCAGCGGGTTGGAACCCGTACCCAGTTGACGTGGATCCGTTCATGGGTTATTGGGCTTTGAATAAAGACTCAGTTCCCATTTTAGACCCATTTATAGGTGAAATTACCGTTTTACCCCTGAGCTTTAAGATTCGTGTCCGATGTGAACGGTCCCGATTTAATCCTATTTTTAGCCATATCATATATATATATATATATATATATATATATATATATATATATATATATATATATATATATATATATATATATAGGGAAAGCTTCGGTTGTGCACTCCTCTAGTGTCTAAATATGTAAAATCAAATCATTTGAAATTCATTTACCCATCCATTGAAATATTACAAAATTGTATGGCTGAAAATCATTGTTTTTTATAGTCACATGATGGATGGGCAAATGAATTTCAAATGATTTGATTTTATATATTTAGACTAATTTAGATGTGTAGATCAATGTAAACGGTTCGAATCGTCGATACGAAGGTGGGAAGGCTGAGTGCACACGAGTGCACACGAAGGAGGAGTGCACACATTTACCCATCCATTGAAGTGTTACAAAATTGTATGGCTGAAAATTATTATTTTTTATAGTCACGTGATGGATGGGCAAATGAATTTCAAATGATTTGATTTTATATATTTAGACTAATTTTGATGTGTAGATCAATGTAAACGGTTCAAATCGTCGATACGAAGGTGTGAAGGCCGAGTGCACACGAAGGAGGAGTGCACAACCGAAGCTTTTCATATATATATATATATATATATATATATATATATATATATATATATATATATAGTCATCTTTGGTTGCACACTACTTTTGGTGAGCACTCCGTGAGCACTCACGAACTAGAGACCCTATGAAAAATCCGAACCGCTCATATTGTTCAATATGTCTTAGATAGCCTAACAATAAAAAATCAAGTAATTTGAAGTTCATTTGCCCATCCATCAAGCTGTTAGAATTTTCAGCCATACAATTTTGTGATGATATAAATCATGGGCATATATATATATATATATATATATATATATATATATATATATATATATATATATATATATATATATATATATATATATATATATACACACACACCCTAACACTTGTTGGCCCCCATTAGGAGTAATACCGTTCTAAGTTATATAGTATTGATTTTCTTGAATTTTGGGTCTTTTTTATGATTTTTTACAACAACAAAAAAACCTTTTGTTTCATTTTTTAAAAAAATAAATAAATTTGTTTCCTGTTTTAAAAATAGAATGGAAAAATACCACTTTTGGCACCCTAAACACTTATTCATTTATAGAGTATGAATGTCTTAACAATGTGGAAGGTGTAAGGTATTTGAACCACATAGAAAATAGTTTAATATGTTAATCTAACTTAATAGAGTGTGTGCAATCTTTAATATGTTATTATATAAAATAAAATATGAAGGTCTTAATATTGTTGAAGGTATTTGGACCACATAGAAAATAAAGTTTAATATGTTAATATAACTTAATATTTTCTTTTAGGCTAAATTTGAAAAGAAAAAAAAAAAAAAACCCTCAAACTATCTTCTTTATGCAGAAAACCTACTGAACTATTTTTTACGCAGAAAACCACACTCAAGTATAATTGTAAGAAACCCACTATGACGGCCTGAGCTTTCTCCTAAAGTTAAGTGGGGTTTTTTGACAATAATGAGAAAGATGCATGATGTTTTCTGAACAAACTTGCAAAAAATGAATGATGTTATCTAATACAAGCAGAAGAGTTAGATGTGGTTTTTGGAAAATATACTATGGGGGGGTTTTTTGTAACCATACTTGAGTAGTTTTTGCACACAAAAAAGTTCAATGAGGTCTTCTGCATAAAGGTAAAAGTTCAAGGTTTTTTTTTCCTTTTCTTTTTCTTTCTCTTTTTATTTTTTTCCCCCTTCAAATTTAGCCTTTCTTTTACCCCCAATTTACATCTCACTCTTTATATTGTAAAATCAACTTATTTACATTAATTTAGATATTAATCAATTTTACTTTTACTTTATTTATGTAGCTAATTCATGTGATCTTCTAGAGAGAAAATAGGTTATGAATTTGAATATTGAAATATTTAATATACATTGAAAAATAAAATTATTGTCATGTCTTTTTGAACTGGGTGGGTACCTCGAAACCGATTGGATCCGAGCTGGACCCAGAAAAAATAAATAGATTCACACCCGAACCCGAACCCAAACACGTTGCCATAGAGTAGGGTTCAGATTTTTCACTATCCGACCCGATCTGATAACAGTGCTAATTGCGAGTGAAGGTGAAATTTTTGGGCCATTAACTTTGACTTCTCACCAAATATTGGCATATTGAAGCTGTTGCTTCTCTATCATATTTTATCACTAGTTAACCTTGTCGAGGATAGGCTGCTGTGATATGACTCACCACTAGCTGAAGTGACCTTGAAAATTTTGTATACGATTGTTGTAGATACTTCGTGTGGCGCCTATGATCAGGGGCGGATCTAGGCCCAAGCAGCCCAAGCAATTGCTTTGGGTCCCCAATTTTAATATTTTTTAAGTATTTACAATGTTAAAAAAAGTAAAATGTAATATTTTGTGATATAATTAGATTATATTAATAGTTGTCTTATTAGCTTGGTTGTTAGGGTGTTGTGTTACTAACTTGAAAGTTGCAAGTTCAAAACTTGCATCAGCCAATTAATTTTTCAATCATTTTTATTTTTAAAACTAATTATTTTTCATATAGCCATACATGTCATTTTACCATTTTATGAATTTAATATTATTTTTCGCTTAGCCCATATATGTCACTCTATAATATTTTTTCAATGTTCTATGGTATATCATATTTATCTTTTTATGATAAATTTCTAACCAAATTTACAAGTAAATATGGTTATTCTATATTTTAAGTTTCTAACTAGTATTCTCATATACATATAATCATCATCATTTCATTTTGATCCTGTGCTCTAATATATCATATTTACCTTTTTGAGATAACATATTTCGTTTTTATTGTTAGAGTTTGTCCGGGTTCCTTTTGGCCACGAAACATTTCATATAAAAAACGTAAGTTATCAATTAACTTTTTTTTAAAAGCATATATATAAATTTATTTTCATTTATATAGTTTGTTCTCCAATACTTCAAATTTGTTTGCATTTAAATAATTTTTATTACTATTTTGTCAACTTGCAAAATGCCCCATTTGAAAATTTGCTTAGGGCCTCCTATAACTCAGATACGCCCCTGCCTATGATAAGGGTCTGACTTGCAGTGAGGGGTATACCGACACATGCAGAACTTGCAACACGTGAACCGCAAGTTGATGTGAGTAGCCCGGTTTGCGAAAATGCAAGTGAGTCTGTATACCAACTTTTTTTTCTTCTTCCAATTGCGTTTATATATGCATGTAATGTTTCGGTAATGATTGAAGCACATATTGGTTTAATTCCAACTTGGTCTCAAGTTTGTTATGGATTTTTGGAGTCTGTTGGTGAGCCAGGCTTTAGGTGTTGGTAATAAGAAGAGTACAAGATTTATTAATTTATGTGATGTGGTATTTAGGAAAGAATAGATTCAATGTTCACTTTGAAGGTTATTGTTTGTTTTGTAATGGAGTGTTAAAAGCTGCGGCACCAGAGGTAGCGGGCGGATCGAGCATTGGAATGTGTTGAGTACGACCTTTGTACTAGTACATCAAATTCGAAGATCCACTGGATAGATCTTAGTATGAACTTCGCCTCTCAAACATTGAGAGATCTCTTGATTAAGTGGTCTCCATCTTCGGAGGGAGTTGTTAAGCTTAATTTTGATAGTTCAGTACTAGATGCATATTTGGCTAGTTATGAATTTATATTTCGTGATTGGCAAGGCAAGTCGCTTCTAGTTGGAGGTGGTCCAGCTTATACCAAGTCAACCAACATTGTTGAGTGAGACATGGTCCCTAGGCCACACTGAAATCTATTCACTTAATCGCTAGGAGCCAATTATTATTAAAGGGAATAGACCAAGCCATCTTTGACTTGGGTCAAGATCATCTCTCTCAAGATATTAGATAGCTTATGGGAGGATTGTCTGTCGCAGGCGCAGCAATACAACACACATTTCGTGAGGCTAATAAGAGCATTGATACCATTAGCTAAGCGGGGTCGGACATCCTGGCCTGATTTTTCATGGAGGTCTAAAGTGGACATCCACTTCACATCCGCTAAGTGGATGCTTGAAGTGTCTTCTGAGTGTGAGTCGTTCTTTAATTACTTTTTTTTTTCCTGATTGGCAAAAAAAAAAAAAAAAAAAAAGAAATGGTCAGAAATTAAGAAAGATTGATGTGGATGTGGGGATGTCACGTCTCAACATCCTGTGATCGCAATTTAAAGCTTCCATTCTCCTCCATTGCAAGTAAACTTTCTTGGCAATTTTATTTGATATTTTTCTAGAAGAGAAGAGGAACGAGGAGAAAAGGTTATCTACAGATGGGGAAATAGAGGAACTTTTAACTCTTGAAAAGTATATGCAGTTTTGTCAAGCCCATTAATGAAAGGGTAAATTTCAATAAACATATCTCAGATTTCATTAGTTTGCAGACAACAATTTCACCTCATAACCGTTCTTTTTGCGGTTTGTCTGACTATTTGACAAACTTGATGTAGAAGCCCTGCAAAAGAAATATGACACCGAAGAGGCTGGCTCGAAGAAATTCGCAGTCAGTCGTTATCTCAAATACACCATGGTCGACGACAAGCTGGTAACTATTCAATCACGCGAGTTACATCACATTGCTCATGAGATCATTTCAGAGGGAATACCCCTCGATGAGCAATTTCAAGTAGCTGTGATGATTGACAAGTTACCACCTGGTTGGAAAGACTCCAAGAATATCCTGCGACACAAATCAAAGGAACTGACCATGGAGAATTTGATAACTAGGCTTAGAGTTGAGGAGGAATCCAGAAAACAAGACCAGAAAGAAGAAGTCTTGCTTGTTCAACTGAACAAAGCAAAGGTCCATGTGAAACCGAAAAACAAGCCGTTCAAGAAGAATTCTAGTCGGAAGTTCAATTCGAACTTTCGTGAGAATGGTCAGAATGGACGTCAGAATCAAATAATCAGCAAGCCCAAACCAACAATAATGGAACAGATCCTATCGAGTGTTAGAAGTGTCATTATTTCGGACATATCGCTAGGAACTGCTGATCGCGTACTCCTGCACCACAGGCAAATGCTATCGAAGGGCCTTTTAGTGGCTATGATCACTAAGATCAACATGGTCAGTGTAACTGACGGGCGGTGGGCTAATACAGGCGCCACTCGGCATGTTTGCTATGAGCGTAGCTGGTTCAAAACTTATAAGGAGACTGAAGGTCAGAAAGTGCAACTTGGTGATTCACATTGTATCAATGTGATGGGCACTAGAGAGGTGGACTTGGAGTTTACCTCTGGCAGGACTGTAACCCTTAAGGATGTCTTACACACTCCTGATATGAGGAAGAACTTGATTTCTGGATAGCTTCTCAACAAGGCTGGGTTTCATCAGAGCATCGGATCCGACCAATATGTCATAACTACGAATAGAATTTTTGTGGGAAAGAGATTTGCTTGTAATGAGATATTTAAACTTAGTATTGAAATGAATAAGAATAATGCTTATGTTTACTGCTTGTCTTCTTTTAATTTATGGCATTCTAGACTATGTCATGTTAACAAGAAATTGATAAATAATATGAGCAAACGTGGCATGATACCAAAAGTTAACTTAAATGAATTTGAGAAATGTACCACCTGTAGTCAAGCTAAGATAATTAAAACTTCACATAAAAGTATAGCAAGGGAAACAAAAATTCTAGACTTGATACATTCTGATATATGTGAGATGGATGGAACTTTAACTAGAAATGGTAAAAGATTTTTCATTACGTTTATTGATGATCATTCAAATTATACTCATGTTTATGTTATGGCACATAAAAGTGAAGCAATTGACATGTTTAGAACTTATGTAACTGAAGTGCAAAATCAATTTGAAAGAAATATTAAGAGGCTTCGTAGTGATAGAGGTATAGAATATGATTCTAATGAATTTAAACAATTATATGCATCATTTGGAATTATTCACGAGACTACTGCACCTTATTCACCTGAATCTAATAGAAAAGCTGAAAGAAAGAATAGAACTCTTACTGAATTAGTAGCTGCTTCGTTTATTAGTTCAGGAGCACCCAAATCCTTATGGGGTGAAGCTCTTTTATCTGAATGTCATGTTTTAAATAGAATTCCATATCTATCTTCTGATACTTCACCATACGAATTATGGAGAAGTAGAAAGCCTAATATTGATTATTTTAGAGTTTGGGGGTGTTTAGCATATGTTAGAAAACCTGACCCTAAAAGAATCAAACTTGCAAGTAGAGCATATGAATGTATTTTTATTGGTTATGCAGATAACAGTAAGGCTTACAGATCTTTAGACTTGCATAATAATGTGATTATTGAATCTTTAGATGCTGATTTTTATGAGGATAAATTTCCTTACTTATTGAGGAACAGTGGGGGTAGTAGTGGGGGTTCACAACCCTCTACTTCCTCTAGCGTACCTCAAACTAGTACAAATTTTAATGTTGATTTAGATTCTAAACCTCGTAGAAGTAAACATGCTAGAACTGCTAGAGATTTTGGTGATGACTATATTGTATATGCTTTAGAATCTGACCCTGGTTCTATCAATGAGGCCTTAACCTCACCTGATGCCAATTTGTGGCAAGAAGCCATAAATGACGAGATGGATTCACTAACCTCTAATGGTACTTGGGAGTTAGTGGACTTACCTCACGGTAGTCATACTATAGGATGCAAATAGATTCTTAAGAGAAAGCTAAAACCAGATGGTACAATTGAAAATTTTAAAGCTAGACTAGTAGCTAAAGGATATGTACAAAAGAAAAATATAGATTTCTTTGACACTCTCTTCTGTGACTCATGTGACTACCATCAGCGTTTTATTAGCTATTTCTGCTGTGCATAATTTGTTGATTCACCAAATGGATGTTAAAACAACTTTCCTTATTGGAGAACTTGAAGAGGAACTTTATATGGATCAGCCTGAAGGTTTTGTGATTCCAGGACAGGAACACAAAGTCTGCAAGCTGAATAAGATTTTATATAGTCTTAAGCAAGCTCCTAAACAGTGGCATAACAGAATTGATCAATTATTACTCTCAAATGGTTTTTCTATTAATAATATTGATAAATGCCTTTATTATAAAGCATCTAGTGATAGTTGCATTATGCTTTGTCTATATGTAGATGATTTACTCATTTGTGGTTCTTCGCTTGAATTGATTTCAGAGACTAAAACTATGCTTAGTCAAAATTTTGATATGAAGGACCTAGGTGAGGCCAATGTTATTTTAGGCATGAAAATCACATGTACTGGGACTGGTATTACTCTTGATCAATCTCATTACATTGAGAAGATCTTGAAAAAATACAATTACTTTGACCGTAGACCTGCATGTACACCCAGTGACCCTCATGTTAAACTTTTGAAAAATTCTGGTGCTGCAATTAGACAAAAAGAATATGCCAGTATTATTGGTAGCCTTCGCTACGCTACTGACTGCACTAGACCTAACATTACATATGCTGCAGGCGTATTATGTAGATTTACGAGTTGTCCTAGTTCTGAGCATTGGAATGCTATTGACAGAGTCATGAGGTACTTGAAAAGGACCATGAACTTAGGACTACATTATGAGAGGTTTCTCGCTGTCCTTGAGGGATTCAGCGATGCAGATTGGAATTCATTTTCAGATGATTCCAAGGCCACAAGTGGATACATTTTTAGTATTGCTGGTGGTGCTATTTCTTGGAGGTCCAAGAAACAGACTATTTTAACTTACTCTACTATAGAGTCTGAGTTAGCTGCTCTAGCTGCGGCTAGTGAGGAGGCAAGCTGGTTAAGGAACCTCTTGTCTTACATTCCTTCATAGAGTAGGCCTATACCTCCGATCTTAATTCACTCAGATAGTACTGATGCCATAGCTAAAGTACAAAACGCTTACAATAACGGTAAGAGATTAGCGATTCGTCACAAGCACAGTACGGTGAGAGAGCTCCTCACGTCTGGGGCTGTTACTGTGGATTTTGTGAGATCGAAAAATAACCTTGCAGATCCTTTGACGTAAGAATTTTCTCGAAATAAAGTTTGGAACACATTGATATGGATGGGACTGAAGCCCATTTAGGATCACAATTGGTGGGAACCCAACTTATACGACTGGAGATCCCAAGACATAGGTTCAATGGGAAAAACAAGCCATACTGTGATTGGAATCATGCAACCTAGGAGTTTGCCACTCCTTAGTCCATCCTGATGTGTATGTGCATGATGTCTTGTAGCGTTAGTAAGTATGAGCTTGGCTCTTAATGAGCTTTATATCTCTGAATGAGAGGAGTGCCTAGCTACAAGAGCACTCTTAATAGACTCACCGGGGTGATTGTGAAGTATGGCCGCTTCTATGATATTGAGGCTGATTCTCTAAAATATTTACCTATACTGGGATAAGCACAAGGCCGGAATGTGCTGGCATTTAGAACTTGCACCTGGAAGAATCATGTGTGGTTTTCCTTCACTACCTGAGATAAGAAGGGAAGTGTTGGCTCATAAACATCAGTCGTTAGTCCATGCAATGGGGTTAGCTCTGTTACAAGAGGAAAAAATCCTCGAAAGTAGATATCAGGGGAGTAGGGGTAGCTATCCTCAACCTCCATGGCAGCCTCCACCAACTAGCACACTTCCACCTTTGCTAACAACACCAAGGCAAGCGAATCAATCTCAGAGCACCACTCAACACCCGAAATTATTCATCGAAAATTCCACCAGCAGAATGGGCAGCTCGAAAAGAAAAGGGGCTTTGTTTTAATTGTGACAATAAATATGTACTTGATCACAGGTATAAGAGACAATTCCTTAGAGCATCCACAATGGTGTTTCTCATTTTGTAAAAAATGGCAGCTACAGTAGTAGCAAATAGCGATAGTTGCTGCAGTAGTTGTTTGCTATATGTTTCTCATTTTTAAAAAAAATTTGCGTGGGACGGTACAACATTTACCGTCGCGCAATTTTTTTATAAAAAAAAGCCCGCGACGGTACATGTCGTACCATCTCATTCGTTTAAAAAAAAATTAAAAAATTTAATTACTTATTAACTATTAAAATATGTTAATTAAATAAATTAAATAATATAATACTAACTAAACCTAATTAAAAACTAACTAAACCTAACCTACCCACTAATAAAGCCACAATTCAAGGACGGTACATGTTGTACTGTCCGAGAATTTAGGCTTTTTTTTTGATGAAATCTGGCCGTTGGATTTCAAAAAAAATAAAAAAAAAAAAAATGGGACGGTATATGTTATACCGTCCGACCCCATTTTTTTTTTTTAAAAAAATTTGGGACAGTATATGTTATACCGTCCGAAGCGATTAAAAAAATTTAAAATAAGAGGAACGGTATGTGTTATACCGTCTCTTATAATTTGAGAATCGCTATTTTGTTTCTCATTTTTGAGAATCGACTGTAGCCATTTTGTCAAAAAATGGCAAAATAGAAAACGATTGTAGCGTGCCATTTGCAAAAAAAATGGCAAATTGGCAAATATACCAAACTGACTGTGGATGCTCTTATGTTGTTAACTGAAGAGGATGATGAAAATACGCAGGGTCTTGATACTGATTGTACTTTAGAGGACCTTGTATAGTATGATATATACCAATGCAAACAGCACTTGCTGTTATATACCATACGTGTGGGCCCCCCCACCTTACTCTTATTACTTTTCAACATATATATATTTTCAATATTTTCAATATATATATATATATATATATATATATATATATATATATATAAAAGCTTTCTTTCGTTGCAAACGGGTCGCAAGCGGGTCTGTTCGCACAGACTCCTGCAAACTTTGATCTGGAGTCCATATTTTTTTTTGTAAAAATTTGCCTTAACTCGTCGTTGGGAATGACGGGTTAAGGCTAAACTTTATTAAAAAAAATAGTCTTAACCCGTCCTTCCCAAGAACGGGTTAAGGCAATCTGTATTCATTTGTATTTGCATTCAAATCGTCTTCTTCGGCGATTTCTCTCTCGTTCTTTCTTCTTTTTTCGACGAACCCAACGCCAAAAAAACCCTAGCTCCGCCTAATCCGTCATCTACATCTTTGTCCGCTCCCCCTCCTCTCTCCCAACTCCAAAGTTCGAAACCCTACTCTCTCATCCCCTCTTCGAAACGAAATCCAATCCCTAGTTCTCCTCCGAATCGATTGTTTGGCTTCATTTGGACCTATTTTGTAAGGTATAGACTATTTTTTTTACCTCAATAATCTATATTTGTATTTTTTTTTCAATTTGTGTGTAGTAAATTATTTAGAAATTGGGAGAAAATTTATATGCCTTAGTAGATTTTAGATGTAGAATCAGGTTGACTTCAAGTATATTCAATTGCCGAATTTTGTTGCTTGCGTTAGTAATTTGTAGAATTAGAATTGTATATACGAAATTAGTTAGAAACTTTTCAGTGCAATTATGGTTGAAAACCCTGCAAACGACCGTAAAAAAATACGAAACTTTGCGAGTAGGTTGGTCTCACGTAGTACAAGTCACCCCAAGTTGTAGAAGTGAGTTTCGACTCACGGTTCGAGAGATACGGCCGCATATCGCTTTCGGTTGGAAAAAACCAACTAAAGCGGTACATGGCCGTATCTCGCAAACCGTGACTCGAAACTCGCTTCTACAAGTTCGGGTGGCTTGCCCTACGTGAATTCGACAAAGTCGAAAATTTTTATAATTTTTGGATGCCGTTTGTGCGGTTTTCTTCAATTATTTGCATGAGTAGTTTTTCACTTAGAATTTTGTAAGTGCGGTTAGATTAGAAAACCCTTCAAACGACCTCCAAAAAATACGAAACTTTGCGAGTTGGTTGGTGTCCCCTATGAGAAGTCACCCAAAGTTGTAGAAGTGAGTTTTGACTCACGGTTCGAGAGATACGGCCGCGTATCGCTTTCGGTTGGAAAAAACCAAGTAAAGCTGTAATACCCCGATTTTTTCTATATATATATAAAGATTATTTAATTCTACATATGATATGCATGTGTAATATTGTTTCTTAAGCCCAAATGTTTTTCTACAAGATAATTAGTTTGGCCCAATTAATTTTAGCCCATGGATTTAAAACCCCTTCTATTGTATTTTTATAACCAGCATGTGTGACATCTTTTTCTTCTTTTGGCCGGGTATTTGATATACTATTTGTAGGGTGTAGTTGGTGCATGCACGTGCTTTCGCATACACGTGCTTTGAGCACTTCTTTTGGCCGAGTTGTGGAGTGATGGGCTAGATCATGGGTAGTTACCTTTGAGTTGTGGGTAGTTTTCTCAACTCCCGATCTGATCTCAGCCTTTGATCTCCAACTCCCCAACAAATCTCAGCCCTCTATTTCACCTATATTCTAGTATAAATACCCCCTCCTATTCCCTATCTCTTTTACACTAAAATTTCCTAAGATTTCAAGAGAGTATCTGTGAGTTGTGTGGGAGCTTTTCTGTGGAGTCGAGCAGCATTCTGAGGAGCTCGGTGTGGAACAAAGGAGCAAGAAGGCGTTCACCGTCGTGAGGAGCTTTTTGCGGGATTTCGTTATTTCTTCATTTAAGGTGGGTGTTTCTCAGGACTTCTAATGTAGGAATGATATTGCAATTGTTATGATTGATACTATGTTATAAAAAGTGAATGGAATGCGGTAGAAATTGCTTGAACATGCTAGTAATATTGAGACGAGACTGTCGGTACAGTCGACTGCCATGTGAGCCAGCCGACTGGTACGAGACACTACTTTTCATAATGTACTGATAAAATGTGTGCAATAGACATGATGGTGTGATTATTAAATGTATATTTTCCCTATGACACATATGATGGAGGGAAGGTAAATAAATGAAAAGAACTAATAGTGATAAATATCTGAAGTTGTCGGCGCAGTCGACTGACTTGGTGTTAAGTCGACTGGTGCTTCATTTCTGAATATGACTGTTTGAAAGTCCCCTGAATAAAGATATTCTATTTACGTAGACCCATTATGATGATTCGAGATTTGTACCTTCATTATTGTAAGAAAGTATGGGCAATGCGAATGCATGTTTAGAGTAGTTTTCTCTAAAGGAGCATGTTAATAACTGGGAAAATTATGCTGTGAATGCTACTGAACAAGAAGAAACTCTGTTTATGAAACATGAATTGATGTATACTGTTAATTGATATCATGATGCAAGTACACGTAAGAACTGTAAATAAATTCCCTAATTGAAATGGATCTGTCCAGTCGACCGAATGCGTGTAGCAAGTCGACTGATCTGGACTTGGAAATTATGCTGTTTGAAATCTCCAGGACAGACGACTGATTAATGAACAGTCGACTGTCATGTGGATAATATTGTGAATATGGAAGGTTGCGGGACAGGCGACTGGTTGAGTGCAACAGTCGACTATCCCGAGCTTTTATGAGGAACCTGTATGTGACTGTATAAGTCGACTGGTATTCTTCCAAGTCGACTGTACAGAGTGGACTTTTGATAATTTGATTCATGTTATTTACTGTTGGTAATGATGAACTTTATGCTTTTAATCGATGGATTCTGTTTATGGCTGTATGAATTATGTGAAAGGAATCATAGATGAGAATTGAGAATTAAATGAATAATTATGAAAGGCTAAATCATGATGAGAAAGTCTGTGGGACTCTAAAATGAAATCATGAGCTGATGGCGCTCAATTGGATATTGTGAATTTGAAATTGAACGAAGGAGTAGCTAAGTCTCCCCGGCAGTGAAATGAAATGATATTGAGAAATAGACCAGGTTGGTCAAGTGAAATGAAATGATAAGTCCGGTTGATGGAGAGGCTAACTCTAGAGCTTGATTTTTATTCATGATTCTAATGTAACTTTAATACATAGTGTGGAGGTGATGAAGGTGAGAGAAAAACATGAGTATGAGAGCTAGGGTACGGTGCGGGTGTGTGAGCCGCAAAATGCATGCTTGATGCGTCAAGACATGGCGCGGGCACAACTCAGTAATGATCGGACTCTAGTCACGCTTGTGGGATGTTTTGGTGACTGCAAGAGGAGTGTGTTCAGGGAGGAGACTGAATTGTCGCAGAATGCATGCTTGACGAGTCAAGACATGGCGCGAAATTCTACTCCAGGGGCCAGGATACATGCTTGTACTCATAGAATCATCTAAGATACTCATTGAATTTACAGAAGTAGAGTAAGTCATGGCGGGGGATTGAACCCTACAAAAATGAAGAACGATTAAGAGGCTTGCCCTCGAACCTATGTAGTATGGGATGCATAGAATTCGAACAAGTGTGCATTAGTGTCATGTGAAAATTAAATAAATTGCATTAAGGATTAAGTGCACAATCACGACACGACATCTCTAAAAGTTCCCCTTTGATTTTTACATGCTTATTATGAACAAGATTGTTGATTTGTTAAGAAATGAGATTCATTATACTGTTTCTGGCATAGAGAGGATGGCCATGTATAATTATCGTCGGTTGAATAAACTGACGTACCCACAGTTTTGTATGCAGGATAAATTACATGTAAAGAGGAATGGATGCATAAAGATCTCATTATGTTGTTGTTCATTTATGTAAATGTTGTATATTTTGCTTCCGCTGTGTAAATTTAAATGTGAGATGTTGTAACTCTGATGTAAAAAGAAAAGTTTGAATTTCCTTGTAAAATTGTACTCGTGAAAAGCGAAAAGATCCTGAAGAACATCTCGAACTCAGTAATTTTGGGATTCGGGGCGTTACAAAAGCAGTACACGGCCGTATCTCGCAAACCGTGACTCGAAACTCCCTTCTACAAGTTTGGGTGGCTTGCCCTACGTGAATTCGACCAAGTCGAAAATTTTTATAATTTTCGGATGCCGTTTGTGTGTTTTTCTTCAATTCCTCGCATGAGTAGTTTTTCACTTAGAATTTTGTAAGTTCGGTTAGATTAGAAAAACCTTCTAACGACCTCCAAAAAATACAAAACTTTATGAGTTGGTTGGTGTCCCCTATGAGAAGTCACCCAAAGTTGTAGAAGTGAGTTTCGACTCACGGTTCGAGAGATACGGTCGCGTATCGCTTTCGGTTGAAAAAAACCAACTAAAGCGCGGCCGTATCTCGCAAACCGTGACTCGAAACTTGCTTCTACAAGCTCGGGTGGCTTGCCCTACGTGAATTCGACCAAGTCGAAAAGTTTTATAATTTTTGGTTGCCGTTTGTGCGGTTTTCTCAACTTCCTCGCATGAGAAGTTTTGGACTTAGAATTTTCTAAGTGCGGTTAGATTAGAAAACCCTTCAAACGACCTCCAAAAAATAGAAAACTTTGCGAGTTGGTTGGTGTCCCCTATGAGAAGTCACCCAAAGTTTTAGAAGTGAGTTTTGACTCACGGTTCGAGAGATACGGCCGCGTATCGCTTTCGGTTGAAAAAAATCAAGTATAGCGGTGCACGGCCGTATCTCGCAAATCGTGACTCGAAACTCGCTTCTACAAGCTCGGGTGGCTTGCCCTACGTGAATTCGACCAAATCGGAAAGTTTTATAATTTTCGAATGCCGTTTGTGCGGTTTTCTCAACTTCCTCGCATGAAAAGTTTTGGACTTAGAATTTTCTAAGTGCGGTTAGAGTTGAAAACACTTCAAACCACCTCCAAAAAATTCGAAACTTTGCGAGTTGGTTGGTGTCCCCTATGAGAAGCCAACCCAACTTGTAGAAGTGAGTTTCGACTCACGGTTCGAGAGATAAGGCCGCGTATCGTTTTCGGTTGAAAAAAACCAAGTATAGCGGTGCACGACCGTATATCGCAAACCGTGACTCGAAACTCACTTCTACAAGCTCGGGTGGCTTGTGTTACTTGAATTCGACCAAGTTGCATGGTGTTGCTATTTTTCGTTGTGTTTTGTGTGTTTTTTGCCGTATTTTCGCTTTATTTATTGCTGATAGATAAATGGATGTAACCTGTATCAACTAATCTTAAATTTCTTATTCACAGATAAATGGCTAGAACAAGGCAACCGAGAAGCCCTTCTGGTAGTGCTAGTGGTGCACCTATAACGGAGGTAAGATTGATTATTATTATCGGTTTTAAATACGAATATGAGTTTTATTGTCTCATTAATAACAATCTTTCTCTTTGTTCGTGCAGGTTGGTGGGTCTACACCTGCCGAGGCCGATCCCTCGTCTACGGCATCGTAGCTCCTCCTAGACCAGTGGACTCTAGCTTACTTTCATTGCAATCCAGACACCGATCGGAATCCGTGTGGACTGGGTCCGCGAAGAGGTGCAACTTCCGGAAGCACGAACTTCTTTCATTCGACTCCCGTATCACTCCCTTCTTAGTTGAAGTCGGTTTCTTCGGAGCTCACTTTATGGGGATGTGAAGCTTGACCGACCTCTACTTACAGCTCTAGTCGAACGATGGAGGCCGGAGACCCACACTTTCCACCTACCGGTGGGTGAGATGACCGTCACTTTCCAAGATGTAGCGATCATTACTGGCTTACCAATAGATGGGGTCGCCGTGACGGAGAACATGGATTTCGACCGAGTAGAAGTTGTTCGTGATCCGCTCGGTATCGATATTGAGGAGTCCTTGATCCGAAAAAAAGAGGACGTTGAAAGAGAAATCATCAGAGATACTCCTGCTGATTATGATGCCAATCTATTAGATCAAGCCTTAGACGATGCAAAAGATAAGGCCGAAGCTGAATTTTGGACCGAAATCTTCGATGGGAAATCACTTCTACTGAGTTGGTTGAAATATCAATTTGACGGATATTTGACGGAGACTTCGGACGATGAATCCATACGTTACTATGCCCGTGCGTATATTTTCAGCATGATCAGAGGAGTGATCTTCCCTAACTCATCTGGTGCGAGCGTGCCACTGATGTATTTACGCCTATTGGAAAATTTTGCTTTCGCCGGCCGTTTCAGTTGGGACAGTGCCGCATTGGCATCTCTATATAAGAATATGTGCTCATGTGCATTAGGTGCCGTACAAATGGGTGGCCCGATGGTTCTTTTGCAGATCTGGAGTTGGGAATGCATCCACATCGGACGTCCCCGTATAATTGAACCAACGCCGGTTTAGTTGGCCGACCCACCAGCTGTAGAGTTGTTACCCCCCTTTAGGGGTATATTGGGCGGGGCGGTAAACCTGGGTCAATAACCCACGGCAATCACTGACCTATTATAGAGATGAGTTAGATAACTTGCGAGACGAGTTTGTCAATTGGGAACCGTACTTGCCCGCAAGGTTGGCACGGGTTCCATCGGTTTGTTTGGCCGGTGCCCTTTGGTTGACGGCTGCACCACTCCTCAATTTTTCTGTTGTTGAGTTCCAGTACCCGGACAGAGTGATGCGGCAATTTGGATATCAGCAGAAGATTCCCGAAGTCCGGTCTTATGATAAAAAATTGCACGAGGTGAGAGGAACCGGTCGAGTGCCCAACTTTGATTGGGCTGATTTTCACCGAGTCCATGTGGCAAACTGGAACACCATGCGGTATCAGATGACACCGAATATGTTCACTTTCGCTATATCGTTCGATGGCTCGTTCCAGCATGTATACATGACGTGGTACAGGCGCATTATACGATTGTATATTTCTCCATAAGCCGATGTACCAGTCGGTGTGCAGATTCCGATTCCCCCTGCCGAGGAAGAACCAGCCCCCACATATTCCTCTTCCCAGCCGATGTATCAACCGAAGGCGTCGACGTATCGGAACTTGGTTAGTACTTTTTTATGCAATTTCATACATTTAGTATGCATGTACTGTTATGATATAAAGATAGAATGATAAATTATTGTACATGTTGTTTAAAATTTCCAACCATATGTAGATTGAAAACACATGGGAGACCGTTCGGGTAGCAACTCGTGTCATGAAGAGTAAGATACCCGAGAATGTTAAGGAAATCATGCGGAAGATTCTAAAGTCGTGCCGCCGTAGTCTCGAAGAGGTTGGTGAAGGTCCACAACTTGATGCATATTTAAAATCAAACGTGGCACTTCCCCGACGAAAACAAACTGTGACTAGGCCGGGAATTCGCATCACCGAGTCGCAACAGGTTCAACACCAACAACCACCTCAAGAAGATAAGGAGGAGCAATGGGAAGATGACCTTCAATCTCCCGAAACCAAAGGTAGACGACGGAATCCTCAACAAAAGAGGAACCCACCCGATCAATATACACCAAGTGGTCGCAAACCGTGTGGTCGTAAAAGGTAGTATCTAACAATAGGTTGGTTAGTGGTATTTTATTGTTTGGTTTTTGATTTTATTCCGTTCAAATAACTAAGAACGACTGTTTGTTTCTATGTTTGTAAATGTTGTAGATAATTACCGGGCATCCACAGAACTCAACCATGAAGATAGCTGAATCGATCCATGTATAGGACTTCATTGTTGAGATGAATTTTTTTGTAGTGAATGACTTGTAATAGGTAGTTGAAAAAAATACAGAAATGAAGTTGAACGATTTATTGAGATTAGTATTTGCTAATGAATGTCCTATTTTATGTCTTCACATATATATTTTTGCGAACATGGATTTCTGAGTTGTTGTTGTATGATATATATATGTTGTTGTATTGTTTTGAACTGAGTTTCTCAATTCTTGTGCTATGAATTGTTGTTGTGAGGTTGTATTTTTACCAAGACACCTGTACTGATTTTCTTCCGAGAATCTCTACCTAACCCGTCATTGGCGATGACGGTTTACCCACCCTAAACCGTCATCGACAATAACGGGTTAAGAAGACATATAATGGCAGAAGATTTTTAATCTCAGGCTTGTAGTGAGTGTTGTTCTGCCGAAATTGCTCTACTTAACCCGTTATTGTGGATAACGGGTTAAGGTCACTTAACCCGTTATCCACAATAACGGGTTAAGTAGACATATATTGGCCGAAGAATTTTAAACTCAGGTCTTTAGATGATAAAGTTCTGCCAAAATATCCCTACTTAACCAGTTATTGTGAATAACGGGTTAAGGTCACTTAACCTGCTATCCACAATGACGGGTTAAGTAGACATATATTGGCCGAAGAATTTTAAACTCAGGTCTTTAGATAATAAAGTTCTGCCAAAATATCCCTACTTAACCCGTTATTGTGAATAACGAGTTAAGGTCACTTAACCCGTTATCCACAATGACGGGTTAAGTAGACATATATTGGCCGAAGAATTTTAAACTCAGGTCTTTAGATGATAAAGTTCTGCCAAAATATCCCTACTTAACCCGTTATTGTGAATAACGGGTTAAGGTCACTTAACCCGTTATCCCCAATGACGGGTTAAGTAGACATATATTGGCTGAAGAATTTTAAACTCAGGTCTTTAAATGATAAAGTTCTGCCAAAATATCCCTACTTAACCCGCTATTGTGAATAACGGGTTAAGTGATCTTAACCCGTTATTCACAATAACGGGTTAAGTAGAAAGGTATTTTTATACTTTCTACAAATTTCTCTTCACTCTTTGCGAGAATTGTCTCCTAAACTGTGCAAAGTGACATTAATATGTCCATAATTGTTTATATTTTTTATTAATTTCCATTTATTGCCACGTAACTAACCACTATAAATTTGTTAACATTATAGGTGGTGTAAAAGTTCATAAAATAAAATATCAGAAGTAACCTAGGGTAAGGGTTAGGTTAAGATAGGGTTAGTCTAGGGTTAGGGTTAGGGTAAGATAGAGTTAGGGTAAGGTAGGGTTATGGGTTAGTAGTGAGTGTTTGTTTTTTGTTTTGATTAATTAGGTTAATATTTGTCAAATGTGCCTAGTCTTGCGTTATACTAACGTCACGCAGCTATCCCACTAATTCCCCTTCTTTATCTCTAACCTGATCTTTCTATAATGAACTTGTTCTACTGTATGTGATCAGATGCAGTTCTTGATGGCCAAGTAATTGGATCTGGTGGCGTGGCGCTTTAATAACGGGTTTAGGCTTTTCCATTAGGGATACCATCATCATCACAGCGAGATTCCACATCTGTATTAGTCTTCTTGTACATGCATGTGGGGATGTTCATATGGTTTTTCCCATATATAGACTACATGTGGTAATCTACATGTGGTTTTTCCCATATATAGGCTACATGTAGTTATGTAGTTTAGGTTTTTTCCATATTAAACTTGTTCTACTACGAAGAGAAAAAGATTTGACGCTCCCGCCTTTCTCTCTCTTTATCATAACCAGACGTGATTTCAGGATTTCGTTCAAATCCCCCAAATCTCGCAGTTTTGAACAAAATCATCCAAAACCCTAGAATCTCTCTTCATTCGTCAATGGAGTTCCGTTACCGCTCCAACGAAGAGAGACCGGCGCGAACGTCGTTAACTTGCTTTTAGAAAAAAAAAAGGGTTAGGCTACTCCAAAACTAATCAGATCCAGTTCTTCATGGCCAAGTAATTGGATCTGATGGCGTGGCGCATCTGGTTAGGCTTTTCCAATAGGGATATCAGCATCATCACATGTGGGGATCTACACATAGTTTTTCTCATATATAGGCTACATGTGGGGATCTACATGTAGTTTTTCCCACATATAGGCTACATGTGGGAATCTACATGTGGTTTTTCCCACATATAGGCTACATGTGATTTTTTCCGTTACATGTGGGGATCTACACTTGGTTTTTTCCATAATGAACTTATTGTACTATATGTGATCACACATCTTCTTCCCAATCTTATGGAATTCTTCCCAGTAGCATGTCTATTATTCAAGACATACATGTGAGAATCTACATATGGTTTTTCCGATATATTAGCTACATGTGCGAATGTACGTAAAGAGTGGAGAGACCCTAACCAAACCAAGGATAAACCAAAACAAGATCTTACCGCAAGTGACCACCAAGTGACCACCATAAGCCAGAAGACTTTGAACATACACCTAAGTGGGAAAAAGCACCAAGCTAAACAAGCATAACTCAATCTCAAAGCAGAACTCAATACCCGCCTACTATTATTGCAGACATCCCCACATGTAGCCTATATATAGGAAAAACCATATGTACATCCCCACATGTCAACCCATATAACAAAAAAGCCCTAACCCTAACCTTAATCTTAATCTTATACTTGTATACCTATTCCTTTATATTTTTTGGAATATTTTTTAAGCATATTACCTTTATAATTTTATATTGGTTAGATAGACCAAAAAAATTGTAACGTAATAAAAAATTATAAACAATATATACGCGTATATCATCTGTCTTTTGTGTAGAGTTCCAGGGAGACTGTTCGTAAAGACAGATAAATTTTTTTCTTTTTAATTTTTTTTTTCCTTAAGCCAGCCTATACATGTGGGGATATACATATGGTTTTCCCCATTTATAGGCTTCATCTCTATCTTCATCTTCCGTCTGTCTCTATTAACAGAGAATCTACATATGGTTTTTCTCTTACATGTGGGGTCTACACTTGGTTTTTCCCATATATAGGCTACATGTGGGGATCTACATTTGGCTATGTACTTTAGGTTTTTCCCATATTGAACTTGTTCTACTACGAAAAGAAAAAGAGTGGAGACCCTAACCCTACATGAACCCTAACCCTAACCACTAACCCTAACCTACTAACCCTAGAATAACCCTAACCCTAACCTACAAAATTTTTTAAATTGTTTTTTATGAAACAAAATACAAATTAATTTGTATTAATTTTTATATTCATTTGATGATATCGATTTTATATTGGTTAGTTACGTGGCTAGGAATGGAAATAAATAAAAAATATAAACAAAAAAACATACATATGAATGAACGTTTTGTAGAGTTCAGAAGACAATGTACGTAAAGAGTGGAGAGACACATGTGATTAATGATAGAACTTAAATATCTATAAACTCTTTACTGGAAACTTATTACCTATCACCTCCCAACTACCATGGATAAACCAAAACAAGATCTTACCGCAAATATCTTCCTTGTAATAACCTTAACCCTACAATAACCCTAACCAAATCCCTAACCCCCGCTAACCCTAACCCTGCCCTTAACCTACTGTAATCCTACTCTAACCCTACAAAGTACTCTAACCCAACCAAAAATTATATCTAACAGAATTGTTTGAACCGAATTCGCTGAATGAACGTAAATATTTTAAAATTTTATTTGTTTACAAAGAAAATTTGAAATCGCGTAACGAACATCTCTGGAAAGCTGATTATATAAAATTTTATGAGCGGATTTTTTGCAGCAGGTTTTAGTATGGTCAAAGTGGTGTTTGAATAATTTATCATAAATTGTTTTTATTAAGTGAACTACTTTATATGTTATATTTACAAACTTGTTTACAAATTTTTTTTCAAGTGATTTAATAATTATCAGTACTGCCGATATAGGTACACTTAACCCGTTATTTAGGATAACGGGTTACGTGTACTTAACCCGTTATCGTCAATAACGGATTAAGTTAACGTATATTGGCAGAACTTCACCATCTACTTATGCATGTAGTCATAAACTTCTGCAAATATAAGTGTACTCAACCCGTCATTGGTGATAACGGGTTCTGTTAACTTAACCCGTTATCCATAACACCGGGTTATGTTGACAAATATTGGCAGTGGTTCATCATGTATAGACCAAGTATTAATATAAAGGACTGCATATATTTCTCTACTTAACCCGTCATTGGTACCGACGGGTAAAGTGTACTTAACCCGTTGTCACCAACAACGACTTAAGTAGAGATATATATGCAGAAGTAATTTGTAGACATGGTCTGTACATTTTGAGATGTGTATCAATTTGGTGGTGATGCTTGCTGTCCTTGTTGCTGCTTTTTGGAGAAGTGTATCATAGTTTTTGATTTTTGTATCAATGTGTTGAGAAGTGTATCACAATTTACTTCTTGTCTTCTTCTTCTTCTTGTTTTGATCCCTTCTTGTTTGCTGTGCATTTTAGCAGACATGATTGCTGTCATGCACCCCTCCTTCATTTCCCTATAACTAAGGCTATTGAGTTCATCACAATGTAGAGAAGTGTATCACAATGTAGAGAAGAAAGGGAAAAAAGAGGGAGGAGATAGTACAAATAACATCATGTACAAAAAAAGTATGAGGAGCCAATCTTTTCTTCTTCTCTTCAAGATAATCTTTTCTTCTTGAAGGGGGAAGAAGTTTGAGTTATAAAAAAAATGGAGTTAAAAGAGGGTCGCCTTCAATTGTTGTTCTTCATTACATAGATTGCTGTTCTTCAGATGCAAAGTTTGAGTTATAAAAAAAGAAGTTGAAGATGCAGGAAGTAGAGACACTTGTGCATGTCCACTTTAGCGTACAAGTGCATGCTGGGTTTCTCTCGAAGGGGTAGGGAGGACCGCCGTCTCTGCTTTTTTTTTCCCTTCATTCCCCATAGTCTTCTTTTTTCAGGCTTTTAGAGTGTATGCGTAAGTAGCAATTGTCCTCCTTTCATACACATTCGTTCTCCATTGTTATACAGAGTGTAAAAATTTTCTGCATTCGTAGGACGGAGTAGTGGTGGGTGTCACAATGTATTCATGGTACTTTTCAGCTTCTTGGCATGCACACCTCACGATCGTGCAACAAATAGTATGAATATGAGGAGTGCGTGTCAAGAAGTTGTCAAGTACTTTGAATATACGGTTACACCCACTACTACTCCATCCCACGAAGCGGAGAATTTTTACCTCTGTGTATTAGTAGTGAACTAAATTGTATGCAGGGGGGATAACTGCTACTTATGCATTCAAAAAAAGGCAGAGTCGACAGTCCTTCCTGCCTCTTTGAGAAGAAACCCTGCATGTACTTGTATACTAAATTAATTTCAATTTTGGATGAAAGTGTCAAAAGAATGACTTTGTAATATGAATTCGCTTTACTTATGTATGCATTCTATGTATCTTCAAATAACATGTTTTTGCCAGATTGTAATGTTTGATGTACAACACTGTTATGAGATATAACCCGTATCCTATATTCTCCGAACTTTGTCTTGGAAATTTGATGAGTGAACAAATTATCAGCTGTACAGCTTGTTGTGAATGAACAAATTTGTATATGTATCAACAAAAGCAGATATAGCCTATACAGAGGGAAGTTCTGTAAAAAATTCTCTACTTAACCCGTTATTGTGTAAATAACGGGTTAAGATCACCTAACCCGTTATCCACAATGACGGGTTAAGTAGACATATTGGGTTCGAAGATTTTTAATCTCAGATCTGCAGATGATAAAGTTCTGCCAAAATATATCTACTTAACCCGTTTTTGTGAATAACGGGTTAAGATCACTTTACCCGTTATTCTCAATAACGGGTTAAGTAGGGATATTTTGGCAGAAGAATTTTAATCTCAGGTCTGTAGATGAAAAAGTTCTGTCAAAATATCCCTACCTAACCCAATATTGTGAATAACGGGTTAAGATCACTTAACCCGTTATTCTCAATAACGGGTTAAGCAAACATATATTGGTAGAAAATTTTTAATCTGAAGTCTGTAGATGACAAAGCAGACATATATTTGCATACATTTTCACAATTTTCCACAACATGGATATATCATCCAGAAATACACAATGTGCAACACAAATAATAAATCTGTACACATCGGTATCCAAATTGCACACATCTTCAAAATTCACATATTTCAACAAAAATAAACAATCGCTACCCAATTACAACATCAAAACCCACAACAACAATCGTAGTTCACAAATACACAAAATGCACACATACAGAGATTAAACTACGATTAAATACATCAGTTATTTAATTGTACCAAATAGATACGTTCAATTAACCACATATATACAATCAAAAGTAAGGAATTTTTCAACGCATTCATTCTTTCCATGGCCGCGATTTTGTTTCATTCCGGACCTACACCAAAATAAAAATATAAATTGGAGTTAATAATCGAGTCGAAATTAGTAATTATCTTCACGACAAAATAAAAAAGTAAGCAATTATTCGGTGTTTATCTTGAAAGTTTGATATGACATACATAACATGAAAAACCCCTTAGCACGAACCTTCGCATTCATCATCATCACTCTCCCCAGCGTTTGGAGCTTCTTCAAACCCTACCGATCCACTAAATAAGGAAGAAGAATGGGTTAGTATCGACTACAACAAGTTTAGATTCATTGAGTACAATTAACAAATACTTAGTCTCTGATATATTACCTTGCTATATTTTTTGGGCAATTCCGTGAATCGTGACCTATGACACGAAGGCATGTCCTACAGAGTCTTGGCCGCTTCGTTTTTTGGCCTTCTCTGATAGACTTCAATATTTTTCCTTTAGGCCTCCCCTTTGTAGTGCACTACACGGGGTCACCTACATGTGCATGTGCATGTACATTTCCACTACTCTCAAGTTGTGCGCTACCTTCGTGTGGTGTGCTGTTCACTGATTCAGTATTAGCAAAGCCTTCGATTCCCTTGAGCATGTGGTCGAGCATGTACTTGTACCCCCGCTCTAAAGAACAACCAAGATCGACCAAATGTCTTGAGTGCATAGTCAGTTCACAATAACGAGAGGCAAAATTGTCGCCCATACTATTGGAAACCGGTATACTGCTTCTTCTCAGTTGATCCCTGGTCCATCGCTTGCAAATATATTGCTCGGGTAGTGCGGTGTGATCTGTGAACCGAATAACTGCCAATAGATGTTTGCAAGGAATGCCGACGAAGTTGTACATGGCACAAGGGCATTTAGCAATTTTAGTGATTTTACAATAAGAAATCACCCTTTTCGGTTCTGCATTTTCACAAACTATTACAGAATAAGCTGCACTATCCGGTGTATCCATACTCGTAATTAAACTCACATTAAGTAATAAGCTTTTTACAACTTCTTGTTGGAATTTGTAGAAAATCTTCAGTGTGTATGTTCCCGCCATTTGTGACTCCAACGCCCATTCGGTCTTCAATTTTGGTCTCTCCTCGCGATTACGATGTGTTTTTTTAAGTTCATTGTGTCTTTGTTTTACTAAGAGCCGGTCAAAGATGACGGCATATTCATGTAATGATTACTTCTTATGAGTATGGTGCTTCAAGGGTGAATGTAGCGATTCGCTACGTTAGGTACTCAACATGCCGCCCCAAAATGTGTCTCTTGCGTACACGGGAGCCCATTTTTTGCGGATCTCAAATTTTTTCTTCAACCATTTGTTATTCTCAAGTTTGTACTGGGAGATCAAATTTTTCCACTTCTGTTCAAATTCTGTTTTAAATTTTGCCGTATAAATGATAGTCTTCAAAGCATCCCTGAACTCGTCAATGTTATTCTGCATACGCACTTCATACGGTAACTTATCCAAAATATGTCAAATGCAATATCTATGTTACGTGGCTGGAAAAACTTTAGAAACTGCAGAAGTTATTCCACGATCCTCATCTGTCATGATGTTCATCGGATCGAATGCCATTGCTTCTCGCCACTTTTCAAAGAACCACTCAAATGAGGATGTCTTCTCATTGGGGATGAACCCACAACCTAGGAATATTGATTGCCAGTGATGGTTGAATCCAACAAATGATACGAACAACATCCCGTATCGGTTTGTGTTGTAGGTAGCATCAAAGCAGAGAACATCCCCAAATACTTCATAATTCTTTCTAGCGATATCATATACCCAGACACAATGAGACAATTGTCCTTCGGGATCACATTGGTAATCAAAATAGAATAAAGGATCGGTCTCCTTTTTGGATTCAAAGAACTCAAGTAGCATTTGCCCGTCGTGTCCTTTTAAACCCTCCATCTCGTCTCTCCTGAGATTTCTGACATCGGTTTCAGTAAAACCAATTTTCTCGTTACCTCTACTTGCACTTTCGAAGAATAGCATTTGTTTGCATATAGGGACATTAGCTTCGATAAGTTGACCAATTACTTTTTTATCTGTCTTAGTCAATTCACGGTTTCGAGGTAGCAAGTGACGTCTACCGGGTGAAGTAAATTTATGATTGTGTGCTTCATTTAACGAATAAAGAATCCACAAATTACTTTGTGAATTACTTTGTGGGTTTAGTTTGACACGAACGAAAGTTTTGCAACCCATTCTAGAAGTTATTCCTCGTCTAGCTTCATTATGATTATTCGGTGACTCCCCGGCTTTATTACAAACATATGATTTATCCACTACATCGTTTTTCTTGTATTTATTTCTACCCTTACGCATAGAGAATCCCGCACATTTGCAATAAGATAAATAAAAATTTTCCGCTTCCTCTAGAGTGGGAAATGTCATACCAATCTTCGGTTTTAGGTGCTCGTCAACATGAGGAAGAAACTCGCCAATTTATTGTGCACGAACAAATTTCTCTCCGATAACAGAACTTCCTTCAAAACTGTCCATACCTAGAAAACCGTGAAAAGGAGAATAGTTAGGGATACTAAACCGTTGTATTTGGTGTTTTTATAACCAAAACCGACACACGATTGTATTCACGTAGCGCAAGCCACCACAACTTGTACAAGTCTGTTTCGACGAACGGTTCGAGAAATACGGCCGTGTATTACTTTATTTGAGTTTTTTTCAACCGAAAGCGTTACACGGCCGTATCTCTCTAACCGTGAGTCCAAATTGACTACTACAAGTGCGGGTTGCTTGTGCTACATTACATCATTCTACTCGCAAAGTTTCGTATTTTTTGGAGATCGTTTGAAGGGTTTTCTAATCTAACCGCAATTAAAAATTTCTAAGTCACTATCTTCTAATGTTAGGAACGTCACAAAACCGCACGGACGGCATCCAAAATTATTACATCAGTGCACCATGCTTGAATTCACGTAGCGCAAGCCACTCCAACTTGTACAAGTGAGTTTCGACTCACGATTAGAGAGATACGGCCGTGTATCACTTTATTTGGCTTCTTATCAGCCAAAAGCGATACACGGCCGTATCTCTCTAACCATGAGTCAAAATTGACTTATACAAGTTCTGGTTGCTTGTGCTAGGGGACACCAACCAACTCGCAAAGTTTCAAATTTTTTGGATATCGTTTGAAGGGTTTTCAACTCAAACCGCACTTACAAAATTCTAAGTGAAAAACTTCTCATGCGAGAAACTTGAGAAAACTGCACAAACGATATCCGAAAATTATAAAACTCTTCGACTTGGTCGAATTCACGTAGCGCAAGCCACCCGAACTTGTAGAAGCGAGTTTCGAGTCACGGTTTGCGAGATACGGCCGTGTACCGCTTTACTTGGTTTTTTTCAACCGAAAGCGATACGCGGCCGTATCTCTCGAACCGTGAGTCGAAACTCACTTCTACAACTTGCTCATAGGGGACACCAACCAACTAGCAAAGTTTCAAATTTTTTGGATATCGTTTGAAGGGTTTTCTAATCTAATCTAACCGCACTTACAAAATTCTAAGTCAAAAAATTCTCATGTGAAGAAGTTGAGAAAACCACACAAACGGCATTCCAAAATTATAAAACTTTTCGACTTGGTCGAATTCACGTAGGGCAAGCCACCCGAACTTGTAGAAGTGAGTTTCGAGTCACGGTTTGCGAGATACGGCCGTGCACCGCTATACTTAGTTTTTTTCAACCGAAAGCAATACGCGGCCGTTCTCTCGAACCATGAGTCGAAACTCACTTCTACAAGTTGGGTTGGCTTCTCATAGGGGACACCAACCAACTAGCAAAGTTTCAAATTTTTTGAATATCGTTTGAAGGGTTTTCAACTCTAACCGCACTTACAAAATTCTAAGTGGAAAAATTCTCATGCGAGGATGTTGAGAAAACCGCACAAACGGCATCCCAAAATTATAAAACTTTCCAACTTAGTCGAATTCACGTAGGGTAAGCCACCAGAACTTGTAGAAGCGAGTTTCGAGTCACGGTTTGCGAGATACGGCCGTGTATCGCTTTACTTGGTTTTTTTCAACCGAAAGCGATATGCGGCCGTATCTCTCGAACCGTGAGTCGAAACTCACTTCTACAACTTGGGGTGGCTTGTACTACGTGAGACGAACCTACTCGCAAAGTTTCGTATTTTTTTACGGTCATTTGCAGGGTTTTCAACCATAACCACACTGAAAATTTTCTAACTAATTTCGTATATACGATTCTAGTTCTACAAATTACTAACGCAAGCAAAAAAATTCGGCAATTGAATATAGTTAAAGTCAACCCAATTCTACATCTAAAATTTATTAAGGCAAAATATTTTTTCCCCACTATCTAAATATATTAGTATACACAAATTTAAAAATAAACACAAATATAGATTACTGAGGTAAAGAAATAGTCTATATCTTACAAATTAGGTCCAAATGAAGCCAAAGAATCGATTTGGAGGAGAACTAGGGTTTCGATTTTGTTTCGAAGAGGGGATGAGAGAGTAAGGTTTCAAACTTTGGAGTAGAGAGGAGGGAGAGCGGACGGAGGAGGGCAAGTTTGGGTGTAGACGAAGGATTGGGGTTTTTTTTCGAAATGGGTTCGTCGAAGAAAAAAGAAAGAGCGAGAGAGAAATCGCCGAAGAAGACGATCTGAATGCAAATACAAATGAATATAGATTGCCTTAACCCGTTATTGGGAAGGACGGGTTAAGGCTATTTTTTAAAATAAAATTTAGCCTTAACCCGTCATTCCCAACGACGGGTTAAGGCAAATTTTTACAAAAAAATATATATAAAGATCCAACGGTTCAGATCAAAGTTTGCACGGGTCTGTGCGAACAGACCCGCTTGCGACCCGTTTGCAACGGAAGAAAGCTTTATATATATATATATATATATATATATATATATATATATATATATATATATATATATATTATATACTATTGTACTCTTTGAAAATTATGGGGTGTTACAGGTTGCTTCGTAGAAGACGGACTTTTATTTTTAAATCCGTGATTATGATAATTGATCAGCGGTGGATTCCGGGATCATGAGTAGTCGGACAGATAGTTTGTCATACTCCAATGTATGTACGTATACCAGGGCTAGAGGGGCACTTGCGGGATGATTCGCACAATGAGGAATCTGTTATAACAGTCAGCGGTGGACTCCGGGACTGCGATCCATATTCGTGGAATGATCTAAACCTTGTTTTATTACTGAGTAGTTTTCATGGCGAGGGATCGAACCCTTTATTGTGGAGTACGTAGGTGCTTGCAATCGGACCTATGTAGTATGAGATGTATAGAATCCGAACAAGTATGTATTAGTGTCATCCTAGTATAAAAATGTGTGCATTAGGCATTAAGGCATCGCATACACTTACATGTTTAGAATAATCATTTTTGACACTTTATTGTTCATTCAAATTGTGGTTTTTTGAAGTATGAAATTGTTATATGTACGGCATAGAGAGGATGGCCGAGTATAACATTTTCGTCAGTTGTAAGTGACTAACGTGCCCACAGCTTAATATGCAAGTAATGGACTTTTTATGAAGAAATGAAGATGTTATGATGCAGTTGATGACTTACATTGATAAAATTGTATAAGTTGTATTTTATTTTCAATGTTGTATCTCTTTATTCTTCCACTGTGTAAACAAAATGTAAAGAACTCTGATGTTGTTGAAAAGTTTTAATTTCCTTGTAACATTGTACGAAGTGAAGTAAAGATCCTGTGAAATCTCGAATTCGGTCTTATTTGGAATTCGGGGCGTTACAGTATATTAGTAAAAACGTAAGCAACAAAAGGAAATAAAAAAGAGTTGAGATACAACTTGATTATCCATCCAATAGGGTTCAAGAAAAATCCTAACTTGAGGACCGACCTTATTTTAAGATGGGCTTGGTTTAGAGTAGGGTTGGCAAACGGGTCGACCAGGCTGAGGTCGGGTCGAACCCGTCCGGGTTGGAACCCAAGTAGGGCGGGTTCGGGTCGGGTCTGAGTGGCAACCGGGCCTGGCCGGGCCGGGTTGGATTTGCAAAATCTCGACCCGCCCAACTTGCGAACCCATTCGGCTCCAACCCGAGTCGGGTCGGGTCGCGGGTTGGCCCGTCTATTTTTTTTTAAAAAAAATAACTTTAAAAATTGTAATTTTAATAATAATAATAAGAATCAAAGAGTGAAATTGCCAACAAAAAATGTATATATTATTAATATGATTTCAACTAATACAAGTTTCCCAATTTTTAATAAGAAACAAAGATTTTCTACACATTTGTTTTATACAATAACAAATATCTTCTATGCAATTTCAATTTTCTTCAATTATCCAACTTTTTTATAAGAATCAAAGATTTTATACAATTTTTTTATATATTTACAATTTTTTTCAATTTGTTGTTGTTATTATTGGTCTTCAATTTGTTGTTGTTATTATTGGTCTTCAATTTGTTGTTGTTATTATTGGTCTTCAATTCTTCATGTTGATTGCTATTGTTGTTGTTGTTGTTCTTCCGGCGAGTTGCTTCCACCTGTAGACGTGTCAAACCCTTTCCTTGAGTCCTATCTTCGGCCTTCATCCAGTCTTCCGTACAGACGAGCATCTCAAACGATTGGGGTTTCAAGCAATTTCTGTAATCGGTTAGAACCCTACAACTTGTAGAAAAGGCACTTTCTGCAGCAACTGTAGAGACAGGATTTTGTTGATCTTTAACCATATATTTAAGAATACTATAAGTATGTTCATGGTCTTTCCACCATTGTAAAATATCAAATATAAAACTAAAACTTTCAGAATCTTTTTGATTATACCAATGTAATTCATTTGGTTGATTAGTCCTAGGTTTTTTTATTGAAGTTGTGCAAGTAAATTAAATGTGGAATTATCTAATTTATTCTTACCCTTACCTCTAGAAGAAGCAGAAGAAGAACTAACTAAACTAGTTGTACTACTAGATGCAAAACTTCTATCATAAAAATCATACAAGTTATTTAATGTCGATTCAAAACTAGCTTAAAATGTTGGGCAATCAATTTCAGATTCATCTCCTAGTAAAGTAAATAACATTTCAATCAAACTCTTCGTACCTCTTAATTTGATACGAGGATCCATCACAGTAGCAATACAATACAACATAGGCGGAGGACTAAAATACTTCAAAATTTTGGTGTATGCAGGTTTCACAATATGACCAATAAAAGCATCATCGGTCATTTCTTTGAAAGTTTGTATCATAGTAATTATTGAAATAAAAAATGCTACTAAAAGTAGATTAATAAGATTTTGAAAATTTTAAAGTTCCGGTTTTATAAGATCTAAAAAATTTAATAAAGATTCGGCAAAAAACCAATCTTCGGGAGTCATTTGAAATTTTGGCATATTTTTTGCCATATAACATCCTTTGGAAATTTTCTAAAATGTACATTTTTAAGCCTACACCATGCTTTCCATTCTTGAAATATAGGGTCACTTAATGCAATAAAATGTACGCAATTTCTAATGTTAACTATATATGGGTCGGCTATTTTTAATGCATCTTGAACACATAAATTTAAAATATGACATGCACATCTAATATGAAAAATATTGTCAGATGGAGGGTTTAATGCAGTTTGTAATATACTAATTAATGTATTGTTGTTAGATGCATTATCAAAACTTATACACATAATTTTATCACGAATATGAAAATATCACAAATTTCTAAAATATAATTTGCAATTTCATTATCACTATGAGGATATGGCAACGCGGCAAGTGATATGATCCTTTTTTGAAGAATCCAATCACTGTCGATCCAATGACAAGTTATTCTCATCATTGGAATATTGTTGCAACCCTTCCAACAATTGGAAATTAAAGAAACTCTACAAGTTAAACTAGGCAATCAAAGCTTCTCTCCTTTTGTTGTACATTTTAAAATAATTCGACTTCAAAGTATTCCTAGGAAACTTTTAAAATGCGGGTTTAAGGCGATTTGATTAAAAGTTTCTAAGTCCCTACTCTCAGAATAGGAAAATGGTAACTCTTCCTTAATTACTAGTCGGGTCATTTCCCGACGAACAAGTTCGGGATCATAAGTGTAGCTATCAACTACACTGGTCCTAGGGTGGATTTTTGGTTGGCCGGATAGGTCTACAAGAAGTTCTTTGTGTACATTTTGGATGTGTCGTTTTATTGTACCCGTCCCCTCACCCTTCTTCCATTTGTATGGCTTCGAACATGTTTTACAAATTTTTATACCTACACCTGATTTTTCTTCGTCCGGAATATAATCATAAAATTTATGCCAATCACTAGTTTTCCCTCTAGTTTTACTATTACTACTCGGTTGTGTTGTTTCAGTTGCTTGTGTTTGTGGTTCTTCTTCTATGTCTATGTCTCCCACAAACACATCGTGTGTACCAATGTGTTGGGTCATATGGTCCTCTTCGGCGGGCTCATTTTGTGGGACAATAAAAGGCCTACGAGAAGTACCGGTGGAATCTTATCCATTTTGGCTACGACCGCTACCTCGTGATTTAGACATGTTGATATAGTAGTGTATGTGAAAAAATTAAATACAATCTAGGTGAGATAAGTGTTTTTTAAAAAATCTAGAAAACAATAGGAGGGTTGTGAGAGAGAAGATCAAAAAACCAACAAACAAATATGATTAAAAAAATTATAACTACACAAAAAATATCAAGACAATAAGAGAGTTGTGAAATTTTGATACCATACTTCGCGGATACTCGTATATAGAATGAGAGTGAAAATAAAAGTAGAAGTAGAAGTAGATGTCCGGACTTGTATATAAAAAGGAAGAGAGCTTCTTTGTTGGAGCCTTGGAGAAGCTGAAGACTTGAAGTAGATGTAGTTGTAAGTTGAATTCGATACGATCGGAATTTGTCGCTTCTATGTTGTTAGCTTCTTTGTTGAAAAAATTGAATCAATTGATATTGAATTGAGTAGTAGTAGTAGAGAGTAAGAGATTAAGGTGTGAAATTTTTAGAGTGGTTTAAGGGGTATTTATAGGGGGAAGAAAATAAAAAATAAAAAATAAAGACAACAAAAAAAGGGGTGGCCGCTGGACCAGCGGGTCGAACGTTTGGCCCGTACAGGTCAAACAGTTCGAAACCCGCAGGTTGGTGGGCGGGTTGGCCGTTGTTCGCCGGGTTGGCAGCCGGGTTCAACGGGTTGAAAATCCATATTAGTCGACCCAAGTCGACCCTCTTAGTTTCGCGGGTTCGACCCAAACCCTAACCGTAAATCAACGGTCTGGGTTTTGGCGAGCGGCGAGCGGATCGCAGGCAGGGCACGGGTCAACCCGGCCCGGTTGCCAACCCTAGTTTAGAGGCCCTACCCAACCCTTTATTTAATAGGGTCAGGGTGAGGAAGGTAGGTTTTTTTTCTTTACTTTTCTTTCCAGGGTATGGTTCAAGGCTTTTAGGGCTAACTATAAATCATCCCTAAACTCAATCGGGGCTGTTATATTACACATACAGTTAAGTGCTCCGATATGAATCTTTAGGTATGCAATTATAAGAGAACATAGAACCATAAAAAAAAGTAGGACATGATGACATAGTAGCACAATCAAATGAAAGAAACTGGTGGATCCATTTCAATGAGACTGAGAGATAACACAGATTTATTGTCTGGCTCACTGAGAGAGAGAGAATACAAGTCCAATTTCAAATATAATAGTTCAACAATCATCTACATTTGCACGTATAAGACAATTCATAACCATTACAGAAGGAAACAATTAAACAACAGCAGAACCAGAAGGCAAAAATACTTTTCTTTTCAGGAGAAAGGGGGGATAATAGTCTGGATCCAAAGGGAGCAAAAAAACAAAAACAAAAACGTAACATGCAAATTTACATTAATACCAGATACCATCCAGCAAAAACAGAGGAAATGAAAATATCTACCTCTCGAGAACAATGACATGCATGACTTAGAATGACAATACACTCTTAAATAATAACACAAATAGTTGCCTATTCACAACTGTTTCCAATACCTAATACACAGACTCCAACCTCAATCGTTTCAACCATCAACAGGAACCTCACTTGCATCATTCGGGGCCTCAGGTGCGTCTCTTGGGACCTCAGTTACTTCACCTGGAGCAAACCCAGTATCTGCTGAGGTAAGAACAGGCTCATTGCCTTCACTTGTTTTCTCTGTAGAATCTGCATCCCTTTTATCGCATGTTACAGGGAGAGTATCTTCCTCCTTCGGTTTGTTACTGTTGTCTTCTGCTTTAGGTTTGTCAAGTTTCTGCTTTTGGCTGGAAGCTTTAGGCTTCGAGTTGAGGGGTTTGACTTCGGTCTTAGCCACTGTTGCTTTTTGTGATGGAAGCTTTGAGAGAGTTTTCTGAATAGGTTTCTTTGCAGCAACTGAACCACCATTACTATTTAGTGGACCTCCATTTGATTTGATAGGGATTGTGCAGGGAGATGAAATGCTACCTTCTGGAGAATTAGTGGCAGCAGAACTGGAGGGCTTGTGGCGGCCAAGCTTCGGCGATCGTGCACGTGTTGGTGGTATCTGTTATGTTAAAAATTAAACAATAAATGGAAATGAGAACATGCAATTATAACAGGGAAATTAGAACAGATAAAGGTGCTGATAACAACTATTGAAGTATCAAAAGATCAGCATTAGGGCGGTACTTGATCTCTGCTATAATGACAATTCAGCATTCAACATCTCAATATTGACACTTACCACATGAAAGGAATTCAATTTCAGATCAAATTTATTGCTTTTAGGCTGGTAGATAATATATTTTGTAAAAAAACATAAATAAGTACATTTGATTATCTACATTCTAAAAAATATAGTGAAGATTTTGTCACAGATATATGCAATGTATTATGTATTTGAACAATTATAGGTATCCTCAATTAAAACTTACAAACTTGCAGTTGCTTAAACATAATTAACCAGGCTAAAAGTAACTGAGCATACATCATCCAAAGGTTTTGATTAGAAGCTTTTTGTAAACCTCATTGGTTTGGTTAACGGATCATGTTACCAATTTGAAAGATGATTTAGGACTGTTTCAAACAAAGGTTGTTTGAAGCAAACTGGTTGGTTTGGTTTCCAGCAAAGAATGAGAAGGAATAAGTTTGTTGGAAGAACGAGGATATAGAAAGAACATATAAAATTATTAACATTCATTCATCTCAACAAACTATTCAATGCCTGACTTGTCAGCCTAAATAATAAACATATCCTGCAAGTATTTTATTGTTTGGGTGATTGTAGAAAGAATCATTCTTCGATTTTGCTGTTTATTACTCATTTCAGAGCATCTAATTGATGTGATGATATCTAAGAAGAATCTGGCTAGCGATTAATGAAAAGATCTAAACCAAAAACTGAAATAACTCAGAAGCGACTGTTTGCTGATTGCATAAATAAACAAGATTATGAACATAAAATAGAGATGATTGTCATTCTGCGAGTCCAAGGTGTTCCTATAAGAATACTAATGGGAAAATATGAAAACGTAAGAGTTGAAATTTGCTGGTACTGCTCTTTCACATTGATGGCTTTAACTGTGTTTTATGTAGTATTCATTAGTTATGGCGTAACTAGAGCATAGGGATGGCAATTGGGTCCACCGGGTCAGGCCGGGCCCAACCCATTCAGGTTTAGCACGGTTTCGGGCGGGCTCGGTTTGGGTTGGGCCAATAGCCGGTCCGGGTTGGAAAAAGAAAAAACGGACCCGGTCAACCCGTGAACACATTCGGGTTGAACCTGGGTCAGGTCGACGGGTTGGCCCGGTTTTTTGTTTGGGTCTTCTTTTTAACCTCCAAAAAAATAAAAATAACTGTACAACAAGTATAAGAGATTAAGAATTAAACAAAATTGTATATATTATTCACTTCAACTTCTATGAAATTTTTACAAGTTTTTTACATACGCATACTGTTAAAAAAATATACAAATTCCTTGAATTGCATGTTTAAGAGGACAATCTAGAGTAAGTAAATTAGCAGTGGCATCTTCTAATATACTCTTACCCTTACCTCTAGAAGTAAAAGAAGAATGATGTAAAACCAACCCTAAAATAGAGAATTTCCAAGAATTTTAATGGGTTAATTTTACCAACATGAAAGTGCGGATCTAGGTTGGAAATTGTTAACAGTTAACAGGTTTGATGGATTTTCAAGAATTGAATCAAATGTAACAGTCCCAATTAATAAATCAACCTTACAATCAATTAAATCCCTACGTGCTTTAGCAAGTAAGAAATTCAATACCGATTCGTACTCTAATCTAGCATGTAGAACACTCAATCTCAATTATTTTGTGGTCGACAGGTAAATCAGATAATAGACTAGATGATAAGGCAGTAGAACACAAATATTAAGAATGGAAAGAGTATACCGAATGCGAAGAACAATTGTAGCAATCGAAGTGGCGACTACTCGAGCTGCTGGTGGCTATCGGGCTGTAATCGGGCCGACGAGGGCAGTGCTGCCGTTGGTTGCTGACTGGCGACAAGGGGGGACCAGGGTATTGGATGCAGGCGAGGTGGAGGACGGAGAAGGGGAGGATGACGGCAAAATCGACGAGGGGAAGGGTCGGAGGTCGACGACGATGGGGGATTTCGAGGTTGACGACGAAGGGGATTTCGACGGGGTGAGTAAGGAAGAAGGGGCGACGGCGTTTGGGTGAGTGATTTGGTCGCGGTGACAGGGCGTGGGCGAAAGCGGTGGTAGGGAGGGTCGGGGGCGACGGAACTGGGGGATGGGTGCTTTGGAGCTCTGGCTGTTGGTCGAGGAAGAGGACGAAGGTTGGGAGATGGATTCGATAGTGGGTTAGGGATTTTGTGAAGTGGGTGTAAAACGGGATCGGGAGATGACGAAGGAAGGAGACGACAGAAGGGAGAAGGTGGCGGTTGTATGTAGGGGGGGGGGAATGTGATTAGGGTTTAGATATTTGGGGATTAGGGAAATTAATGTTAGGGATTTGTATTTAGGAAATTTTAATTTGGGAATAGATTTTAGAATTAATCACTAATTCTAAAATTAGATTAGGATTTATCACAAACCCTAATTTGGATCTCAATTGTATCACACAAAAGAGAAGGAGGAAGAGCAAAACTCAACACAGATTTTTTTAATCAATAATGGCATACTTTCTCATTAATCTCAAGGCCTTTAAATAGGCTCAAAATACATCTTGATACAAATCTCCAAAATATTCTCAAAATCTAAAAATACAAAAAGATTACATATGGCTATAATTACCAGAAATAAAAATGGTAGTAAAATAAACTAAACAGGAAAGATGTCCTCATCAAAGAAGTAACTACACTAGTTGTACTACTAGATGCAAAATATCTATCATAATAATCATACAAGTTGTTCAATGTCGATTCAAATCTAACTACGAATTCATTATAATCATATTCAAATTCATCTCCAAGTAAAGTAAAACACATTTCAATCAAACTCCTCGTACCCGCTAATTTAATTCGATGATCCATTACAGTAGCAATACAACACAAAACAGGAGGATTAAAATACTTCAAAATTTTAGTATAAGCAGAATCAACAATATAACCAATATATTCGTCTGAAATCATATCTTAAAAAGTATACATCATAGTAATTATTGAAATAAAAATAATACTAGAAGTATAATCATAATATATTGAAAACTTCACAGTTGCGTTAAAAAGTTCCAAAAATCGTAACAAAAATTCGGCAAAATACCATGATTGGGAAGTCGTTTGAAAAAATTGCAAGACAAAATTCGTTTATAATATCTTTGTATTGAGTAACAACATTTAGTAAATCAAAAGTAGAGTTCCATCGGTGTTTAACATCTCATCTAAAATGTATGTGTCTAAGTTTGCACCATTGTTTAAATTTTTGAAGCATAGTACCACTCAAAGCAATAAAATATACACAATTTGTAATTGAAATTATATATGAATCGGCTACTTTCAATACATTTTGTATACATAAATTTAAAATATGACATGCACATCTAACATAAAAAATTTCATTACATGGAGGAGCTAATTATGTTATTAATGTGTTAATCGAAGTAATGTTGTTAAGATGCATTATCAAAACTAACAGTAAATTTTTTATCACGAATTGAAATAAATCACAAACTTGAGAAAGTAAAGCAAGAGTATGAATTAAAATGAATATGAAAAACAAAAGAAAATGTGTATATGAATGAAGGTGAGAATTAAATGAATTGTGTTATGAGTATGTAAGTGAATATGAAAAGTAAAGTATATATGAGAATGGTTATAAAACTAAAAATATGTTATGATAAAAGTTATAAGAAATGAATGAATGTGATGATATACAATAGAATAAATACATGTGATGAGATGCGATGAAAATGAATGTGATAATATATGATTGAATAAATGTGAAGTTATGTGATGAGTATATATATGAAGATGTTATAAGATTGAATGAGTGTGATGTTATGCAATAAAAATGAATGGTAAATGAAGTATGTGGTTAAATAAGTATGAAAAAATGAGGTAATTGCATTATGTGATTATACATGAAAATAAAGAAATGGTGATATGAAGATATTTATGAAAAGAGGAACATTTGGGTTACATGCACATCTAACATAAAAAAATTCATTACATGAAGGAGCTAATTATGTTATTAATGTGTTAATCGAAGTAATGTTGTTAAGATGCATTATCAAAACTAACAGTAAAAATTTTATCACGAATATGAAATAAATCACAAACTTCTAAAATACGTGTTGCGATGAACCATACCACTATAGGGATACAGCAAAGCGGCAAGTGATATTATTCTCTTTTGAATCATCCAATCACTATCAATCCAATGACAAGTTATGCCCATCATTGGAATATCGTTACAAACTTACAATATTTCCAACAATCGGAAGTAAAAGATACTCTACAAGTCAAATAATACAAGAGTGCAATTAAAGCGTCTCTCATTTTGTTGTAAAGTTTAAAACAATCGGATTTGAGTGTGTTTCTAGGAATTCTTCTAAAATGTGGATTTAGTGCATTTTGGTTAAATAACTCTACGTTCCTACTCTCAGAATAGGAAAAAGGTAACTCATCCTTAATAATTAGTCGGGTCATTTTCCGACGAACATTTTTGGGATTATAGGGGTGGCTATCTATTTGTCCGGTCTTAAGGTTAATTTTTTGTTGGCCTTGTTGGTCTTATTGTAGTGCGGAGTGTACACTTAAAACGTGTTATTTAATTGTACCCGTTCCCTCACCTGTCTTTCATTTGTAACTTTTGCTACAAGTTTTACAAATCTTGTGTCCTATACTAGCATTCTCCTCGTCGGGAATATAATCATAAAATTTGTGTCAATCACTATTTTTCTCTCTAATTTTTCTACTACAAGCGGGTTGTGAGGTTTCGGTTTGCTGTATTTGTGTCTCAATATCATGCATTTCCTGTTCTATATCGTGTGGAGGAACATCGTGAGAACCTATGTTTAGCATGAGGTTATATTCGGGTTCTAATTGTGGGATTGTTGGAGGCCGACGAGAAGAACTTATGGAATCTTGTTCACTTTGGCTACGGCCGCTATCTCGTGATCTAGACATAATAAATGGTTTGTAATGGTAGTAGTGTATGTAAAAAAATGATTTCTAGCGTTTTAGTAGTGTATTTGAAAAAATAAAAAACAATCTATGAGGTGCAATGTTGAAAAAGAAAATCTAAAAAATAATAGGAGGGTTGAGAGAGAGTGTAACGAAAACCAACAAATAAATATAATAAAAAAAATTAGAACCACAACAAAAATAAAGAGTTAAAAATGTTGTGAAATTATGATACCGTTCTTCGCGAATAATCGTATATACAAATTATAGAGAAAATAATAGTAGAAGTAGACATAGTTGATTGAAAAGTATAGTAGACGTAGTCACGGAGTCGTAGAAAGAGTTGAGAAAGCTTCTTTGATGAGAGAGTTTGTAGTAGACAGAGTTGAGTGTTGAATCGACGCGAATTCGATACGATCAAATATTGTTCACTTCTTTGTTGCTTGATTCTTTGTTGAATTTTTTTATATTGAATTTAGTAGTAGTAGTAGTAGTAGAGAGAGTAAGGTGTGAAGAAGAAAAAAATTGATAGAAAAGCCAAAAATACAAAAAATATCCAAAAAAACAGCCACGGGCTGTAAGCAGCAGCAGCCAAGGGGTCGACCGTTCGACCCGTTCGGGTCCAATAGATCCAAACCGGCGGGTTGGCGGCGGGTTGTGAGCGGGTCGACGGGTTGGCAGGCCGGGTTCAACAGGGCGAAACCCATTTTTTTCCAACCCGGGTCAACCCGGTTAGGGTTTCGGGTTCGACCCGAACCCGAACCGGGTCATGGCTGGTCGGGTTGAGCGTGGCGGATGGCGGGTGGGTCGCGGGTCAACCCAACCCTTTTGCCATCCCTACCAAAGAATGCATGCTCTCGTAAGTTGCATAAGTCAACTTTCAAGATAAAACTTCCACAAGAATATATGAATTTATAGAAAGGGTAATAAGCCATAATCAAATCAAATTTATAGAAAGGGTAATGCAGAACCATCCATTTTGTTCTTGAATGCTGCATATACAAAATATGAGTTTTCAAAATAAAAGGAGGAAATTTTAATAATATACGCAGCTGCACATTTAATATTTCTGCATTTTATGAAAATGCGCTGCAAAAAGCAACTTCTATCAAATCCCCTATGTGGACACAAACTGTGGTCACTAAAACTATTTTAGTAAAGAAATGTCATCAATATAACGGCTTATAGAAAGAAAAAACGGCACTGGCTGTTTCCAAATACATAGTAGTAAAAGTATAAAATATGCCAATCATAAGATATGAAGATACAGATAAATATATTTTATACAAAATATCAAACACTTGTGTGTGAAAACACTAGCATGCCCATGAATGTATACACAGACCTTCATTTACTGGGAAAAAACATACATGTGTAATTCATAAATTTCATTAAGAGCATGTCCACACAGAGAATTGTTGGCTTGTTATCTCATATCTAAGAGTTGTACACAAGAGTAACATAAATGTAAGTCAGTAAATGTTTACTATATGAGAAAAATTTTGGTAAAACATAAAGCGAGTGCAAGAGTTCAGTAATACAGTAAAATTAGTCATAATGTCCATTTGTCGATGGATTGAACATCTATAGAGTAAAGTATTTGAAGCTTGCAGCAACAGTAGTAGAACAGGCAGTAAAATTGTAAGAGAGATGAAAGTAGCAAGACCTTCCCCAAGCATGAAATACAACAGGAAAGTAAACACTACCTTCTTCAATTCAACTTTTGGAGGACCAGGTTCTTGATAAAAACTTGGCATTGGAGTAGCTTTGAACGTCAAACTCTTCCTCAATTTTTTAATTTCAACCTCTTGGCTTTCCTATATTATATAATTTACTAGAGAAATTAGTTAATAAACATACGCCAATAAAATATTCTAGAAGGATGAGCCAAAAAAAACTCTTCAACAAGCAGAAGAGAACGTACCTTTGATTTTTCCTGCAAGTTAGTCTTTTCCACTTCCTTTGCCTGTATCTTCTCTTCTAGCTTCATGAAGAACTAGTGACCAATTTCATTTCATTATTTTGCCTGTAAGGACTCACACAAATAATGCAGAAAATAGGAGTGAAAAACAACATTTCTTACCTCCTTCCGTTTCTCTGCACGCTCATCCAGCCTGAATGAAAAGCCAGAGCCAGTGCTCTTCCGATGAGCTGCAGCACGAGGAGTTGTACTCCTAGAAACAACACAATAAATCAGAAGAAATATTGCAGCATAACTGAGACAAGGTTCAACATCATATAATATACTAGATGAGCAAGCAAGAAACATTACGAGGTAGTGGAATTGGCATCATCATCAACTTTTGTCAATGATGTTTGTTTCAAGGGCATGGCACTATCATTTGACCTGTTATAGCATGTTTATTCTTGAAAATTAGTTATCAAAAATATAAACAAAAAATTATTAGTTCAACTACACGGACAATCATAATTTAACTACATGAATATATTGGAGGCTTATGTTTAGTAAAATAAACAAAGTAAAAGAAGCTATAGTGAATGCTGAATCTGAAGTTTCTTTGCAAACCAAATAAATTTAAATTAAACTAAACATTAAAATGATAATTAAGTTATGTATAATCATGATTCCTCACACATTGAAAGCATACAAACAAGGCATTACACAATAATAAATTTGTAGAAGAAAACTATAGAGAAATCTGAATAACAGAGAACTTACTTGACAAGTTCGGCAGGAGGACCATGATCAACCGAGCCAGACTTCAGAGGCTGATCACAAGTAAGAAGTCGAACCATGTCAGTACTAATAAACCATAGCTTTGGGAGATAAGTAGAGAATCATTGAGACTTTATCACCAAAAAAAACCCTGCTTAATGCACCAATATATAAAAAGTTACCTGAGACTTTTTTGATGGTGCCGTCTTCTTAATACTAATCCCACCTGCATTAGGCAACCAAAAACCAATTAAACAATTAAACCAACCTTCACTACAGTAGAAATTCAAATCATAACTCAGCTAACCATTAGCAACGTCCGAGCCATTGGACTGGGGATTCTTGGAACCTCCTTTCGTCTGCTTGACAATTGTAATATTGCTCTTCCTCAAACCACTAGCAAGAGTGCCTCTAGCAGGGAAAGAAATGCTCTGCGAGAGCCCCGCCCTTGGATTTTTATTTACAACATTAGTCCCATTTCGACCTCCACTGACCTTTTGCACCTTCGAAGTCCCAACTTTCTACAAGCGAAAATGTTTGTCTCACTAAAAATAAAAAATTAAAAATATCCTAACTTGGAGAACAGATCAAAATCATATATATATATATATATATATATATATATATATATATATATATATATATATATATATATACCTCTGAAACAGTCGAGCCCTTGATTTCCGGAGAAATGGCAGCAGTGCCTTCTACCCCTGCTTCCGAAGAACTAACACCTTCAATTTTCACTGATGAATCTTCCAACTCACTGCTGTTGGCTTGCAATGCATCGCTGCCATTGTCAATAACTTCATTCTCCTTATTCACATTCATACCCCCATTCTCCACTTCAACTCCATTAGCAACTTCCATCTCCCCACACTAAAATTCAACACTGCGACAAACAAATCGCTCTAAATATCAAATATTTATCAATTCACACTTCAATTACAACTATCTCACAATCAAACTATATGGAAAAAAGATCAAATCACTCAAAATTGAGACATTAGATTAAGTATTGACAAACTGCATACATGATCTGGCATTTGAAAGCTAACTATACTGAATTAGTCCAAACAAAATCGACAAAGACGAATTTTTTTAGAAGATCTACATCAACTACTACTACTGCCTAAGATAGATCCATGAGATAAAACACTACAATTTGCACACTTCTCAAAGTTACTCAAAACAATTATGAATAATTACATCAGAGTTCGTAACAGATCAAGAACAAGAAGATCCAGGTCTAAATAATACCTATCAAATTACCAAGACAACGGCTTCAACTGATCGACGAATCCAGTAACAACCGCCATCATCAATTCGAAGCAGTGGCTAAGAGTGAGATCCAGTGATTGATCGAACTTCAAAACCCTAATTTCCTCAAAATTCGCGACGATCTCAGATTCTCTCTTTCTATCTTCAGTGTGGATGCTCACAGTATAAGACGGGACGGGCCAAGTTTTCAAACTAAAGGGAGTTAGACGAAGCACGTATTTACGGGACTGCCACTTTTCAAATGGACGGGAATGCCCCTGTGTTTATCCGCACTAATTGCCGGTTGGTAGGGGCATTTTGGCCACGTGAAGAGTCATGGGCATGTTTCGAGAACGTGGGGGTGCTGACGGGGAACGGCGACGCTGCGTTGCTGACGTGTCCACCTAACGGCGTGAGCTGGATGGAACGTGGATCCGACGGCTGGTAATGAAAATTTAAGGTGAATCTGGACCGCTGAGTTCTGGACCAATCATTCGTTGGAGGTTTGTGAGTTGCAGTCGTACTGGCGTCGGGTCGGATTGAAGGAGGGGTGACACGTGGCGGAAAGTTGTTGTTATTGGTACAGCTGGGAACAGAGTTTTCTGATCTGGACCGTTCGTCCCTATGAAAAGATGTTGTGACCGTCGGATGGGAAACTGACGGTGATTAGTGTTCAAATCGAATGGGGGTTTTGAATTATTTTTTTTAGAGGGGTGGAGTGGGGCCCACTTGACGGTGGACAACATGGAGGATGGCGGGAAGACCACGTGCCTTGTAGGGGCTGTTCGGCGAATGTCATTGTTCTTCAGCTGTCTTTTGTGAGGATTAGGAATGAACTAAATAACCGGAATTGTGTGTTTGTGTCGTTTCTTGTCCTCCTTCCTCTTTTATTGCTCTTTATCTTTGTATTAATTAGTTACATTTCTGTGCATGCACTTTACAATTGTGACGAATTTTCGTTCTGTTATCTATAACTATTATAGCGGAAGAGTTCGAGTTGTCATTTGTAAATCTACTGACGCGTGCATCGCCTGTACATAATTAATATAAATAAGGTTTTACGTTATATTTATTAAGCCGTGCATCGTACTTGTAAATTACTATATCTAATCTAACCTATCTAATATTATAATGAGAGAGTTGGAGTTGTTGTAAACATACCAACTTACGTGTATTGCACGTACATAACTAATACGAAGGAGTTCTCAAGTCTGAGTACTCACTACGTAAAAGTTTTTATTTTAATTTTTTTATTAAATCGTGTATCGCACGTGTAAATTACTAGTTTGAATTAATAAGAGAAGAAAACAAGAAAGAAAAAAAAAGGTGCAACGACGTGTAGATAATTTTGCTATATTCTAAATGAGGGTCCCAGAATTAGAGTTTATCATCTATAATATTTCTGTCTCTACTATATTAATACTATATTAATGAGAGAGTTTGTCACCAAACAAACCTCATTTGTAACCAAACATTGCACGTGCATTGTAATCAAACAAACACGTGCAATGTACCTGTATAACTAATATAAATGAAGTCTTAGGTTCGATGTCAGATAATGTTAAATTTTTTTATAAAATATATATATTTATAAAGACGTGCATCACACGTGTAAATTACTAGTATGATAAGAGGGTTTTATATTGCTTTATTTGAATACACAACTCAATGCAACTATTGCGGCCAAGTGAGAGGAGTCCCGGAAAGATCTGTGTTTCTTATATGCATATTGAAGGATACATGAGATTGAGAGAATTCATATAAATTCTCAAGAATATTATATTAGGGGATGTCAGTCCGAGAGGATCTGAAAAATATAGTTTTAAAAATATGGTGTTTTCAAAGTTAAGTGTTAATCGGAGAGAATTTCCAAGTGTAGTTTCAAAGAGAGGATTTTCTAAACAATGTAATTTTAATGGAATCCTATTTTTCTTATTTTTAAAATGACACTTTCTATAAATAAGTCCAAAACTGTTTATCCAAAATCATACATTTTATCCTATGTTTCTCAAATCTTTGTAAGAATTCATCTCCTTCCTCATTTTCTTCACGTCAGATTACTTTTCTGATTCTCTCTTCTTCTTCCCTTATTTTATTTTTTATTTTTCATCAACTAATTAATAAATAAAATAAAATCTTTTCATAAAAATTGGTTTTGATTAACACTCATAAATAGGGTGCATTTCTTTTGGTTTTTTAATTTTTTTTGTTTTGTTTATGTTGGAAACAAATTTTGTATGTTTCAATAAATTCAATTTACTGTTTGTCAAAAAAAAAAGACAACACATCTGCTTTAGATTAAATTATTAGTATGAACTACCTCATTCAAACTTAAGTTTTATAATTTCTGAGATTTCATCTTTTTATTGCACTCTATTCGAATATTTTAAATTTATCATACTATCAATCTAAATTCAAAATATTTAACATCATCATTTCCTACAATGATATTGCAAGTGGTTGTAACAATAACTCTCAGGTTGTAATCTCAACCATACATTTTAAGTTAAATTTATATCAACCATTTAATTGAAGTATCACATGTATTATGTATGCTTAATAGTATTTTATAATAAAGTTTTTTTTTTCAACTACAACCTTATTCCAGAAAGGGGGGAAAAAAATTAATTTTGCTTGACTTCTGTTCCCACAATAATATATTAATATAGCATGTATTGGCATCAACTATAGGTAATTATGATTTTAACAATAATTAATTTACAATCCTATACTATCATTATTATTTATTTTGATATTCATATATATAACAATAATACAAAAAAAAGTATGTAAAATCCAAGTTAACTAATTTCAAAATCATGATAGGTATGTATTTGAAATTATAAATATTTTTGGAATCACCTTGATTTGCTTTTCAAATTACCTTGACTCTAAAATCAGACTCCGACTGACACCCCCTTACTGTATTTGGTACAATATATTGCATTTCCGAGAATCTACTGTCACATCTATTTATTATATTTTTAGGTATCTATTCAAATTTATAAGGGAATTCATAGATCTCATGATTTGAAGGTGCTCCCAGGGTCGGAATGCAAGCCCTAACAACAAAGGATCTTTCAACTCTTGTTGGAGTAGAGAAACCCGAATTACCTTACAGCCTACCAAACGCCCCCGATATCCACATAAACAAAACAACCTTTAACTTGATATAAAACAAGTCAATGCATCCCACGAAAACACAACTAGTTTAACAAATTTAAAATTGTGGACTTTGAGTCATCTGCAATAAACTATGATGTGATCCTCCACCAACTCAACAATTATATCTATCACTACCTTAAGAAGCTAAATTTCTCCTTTACAGCAGTCTTGATCACCATGAACGTACTTTTCTTCTCTAGTGCTCAAGCCACTACATCTTGCACTCTGTACTTTCATGGAACCATTTCGCCATACAAGTTCAAAGTAGATCATGTTAGTGCATTCCTCCTTTCCAGATCTTCAACACAATCTGAATGCATGCAAATATGATGAATAACTTTACACGTTAATATGTTACAAGCCTATAGTAAATTTACAGATAGTAATCGACAAAGCCCCAAAAGGAGGTAAGAATAATTTTTGATGAATTAAACCACTTCAACCAAGCCTCAATGCATCCCTAAAACCAGTATTTTGTAACCCTTTCATTGTGCCAAAACCAGTATTTCCCATCTGCATCATTGCAGCAAATTCGTTGTAGTCTATCCGCCCGTCCTGCAAAATTTTCACAAGAAAATTACAGAAATCAGGAATTTTTAACATCAAGGAATCACTGAATATGCTATGTCATAAAACTTACGCTGTCTTGATCTACTTCTCGCATCATATCTTCGATTCGGACATCTTCAATACCAAACTCCTCACATGCTTGTTGGAGTTCATCTGCGGTGATGAACCCACTACCATCTCTGTCGAAATATGAGAAGGCTGCAAATAAATGGTCCTCTCGGTTTACATTGTTCAGATGTAGTGTGGCAGCTATGAACTCCCCGTAGTCTATAGTACCACTGTTATCCACATCTGCCTGCAATATCATTTCATAACATAGCATACATTAGATGATTTTTTTTTTCAAAAAAAAAAAAAAAGGAAAATGTGGAGTATGGCCATCCTGTTTCATGATGTTAATAAAACAAAACCCAACGTACTGAGCAAGAAACATACATTAGATAATTAACCAATTCATTATGCATGTAATGTAAATTCTCTATAATATGCTGGGTCTGAGTATAAATTTTGAAGATATTGTTCAAACGACTATCATGCATAATTCGTGCAAGTTTGTAGACATCCAACCTAAGATAAAGATGTGGCATTGACGAGAACAACTACACATCTAAAGTTCTAAAAAAATAAGTTGTGCTTCCTTCATAACATACTAGACTGACAAACAGAGGCCAAACCAAATATGGACCAGAAGAGGTCATGCCGCCTAATCTTTTGAAAATTACATCACATACTAATGTAATTTTACGAAGGGACACATCGATATGCTTTTAACTTTAGGATGTTCTTCCATTATTGGACAAGCCAAAAACATGTACGACAGTCAATCATCCTCTCTCTCATTCATGAAAACATAGCTGTACTGGGGTCACATCCAACTAATTCTTTTTTAGGAAAATAATAAATTAAAGTTTATCATATGCTTTTAATTTATAAGGTTTCACTTTTGCTTATACTATGAATAGTTCAATGGGTTACGTTTGATGCTTTTGTCTTAAACTATTATCATAATCATATGTGACTAAAACAAGTATACATTTTGTTTAATCTCATAGTTTTTTATAGGAGATTTCTAAATTTTGAGATGTATAATTTCATAATTGTGATTGTACATAGATGTTTTTGTCCCCCCTTCATATAAATAATTGACTTCACCCCTGTTAATGATAAGTTAAATAAGACAACATTCTTTTGGCCCTTCTATATCTTACAACTCAGTAGTTATTGTGCAGACTAGAATGCCTAGACTATTGTTTTCTTCTCCTTCCTCCGAAATCAGTATATATAATGTTAGATACAAACGATGATCACATGCCATGTCTGCTGTCTGTAAATAAATTAGAAGTAAACTCACTGCTTGCATTAGTGCAGAAATCTCCGACTCATTAAGACTAGCGCCCACTCTCTCCAAACCAGCCTTGAGTTCTTCAAAAGTGATCTGTCCACTATTGTCTATGTCAATCATTTTGAACATTTCTTTCAGGCCAGCAATTTCTTCTTCAGAGAGACTCTCAGCAATGACCTGCAAGATAAAATTTGTTCTGCTAAGAACTTGGCATGTTTGGTACCGGAAGGGAATGACAAACACGTTTTATAATGCCCGTATGGACTACATATGAACTGTGAAAGTAAAAGAAACAGTGCTTGAAGGAAATATACAGATCATTAACAAAAAGACTATATGCGAATTACTGAATAATATAAATGAAAACAAACCAAATTTGTTATCCGATAACCACTTCATCTTAATGCTTATGGAATTGAGTTATGAGCAGAATTCAAAGGCTTACCCTGAGGGCCATCTTTTTAAGCTTGTTCATTGCGGAAAATTGCTTCAGTCGAGATAGAACTGCTGAATCAAGGGGCTTATCAAGAGCCACACCACCAGCTTGAAGCCAAGGATGACCTGCATGTATAAATAAATGAGAAACTAAACCAAAAAAAAAAAAAGTTTTCGCATATGATTTGCAAAAAAGTTTAGCCAGAAGAACTCACACAGAATTTAATCCCAAAAAAAAAAAAAACTCACACAGAACTTCGTAGGCAGTCAATCTTTTTTTAGGATCTCTGACAAGCATTCTTCTTATTAGATCTTTGGCACTTTCTGAGATACTAGGCCATGGATCCGACTCAAAGTCAAGCCCGCCGTGCAAAACTTGTTCAAATATCCCTGCCTCTGTTTCTGGAATTATGCAAAGTAGGGAAAGAAGATTAATTAACAGCTAAAGAGATATACAGAAGTGCAAGAATAATTCAAACAATAAAAAAATTACTGACCTCCCCAAAAAGGAGGTACCCCGCTCAATAGGATGTAAATAATCACGCCCGCACTCCAAACATCAGCTTCTGGACCATATCGTTTTCTGAGTACTTCGGGTGCAACATAATATGGGCTACCAACGACGTCTGTGAATTTTTCTCCTGAAATAACAGATCTGTCAATACAAGATCAGACATAATATATAAGGCATTCGTGTGTTTTATTCTGCATCATATGAAAAGAAATACACCATTTCACTGTGTCTCTTTATTAAGTGTACATTTTCCGAGTGTCAAATTTATTTACAATCATCCAATTTATTGTATAAAAATACAATATTCATTACAACTCTTGCTTCTTGTAATTATTTCCTTATTGATTATAAACTCCCTACTTCCCACCATCTATTTCCTAGTTCCTACTGCTAATTCGGATTATGGATGTAACAAGAGAGGTTACAAATTCGAGCTATGCATTAAAAGAATGTTAATACCATGACATAGAATCTTATAAAGGTACAGTAATATCAATACGAAAAAGAATACGTCAAATTTATTCCTCAACTCTCCATAAACAGTAAACCATCCAATAAACTTCCTAGCTGTAGAAAAACAACCACACAGAGTTTTCAGTAAATTAATTTCCAATATCTGTAGAGCCGAAGCTTATCCTTCTCCTACTCATGTCCTTTACTTGCCCTTTGCGCCACAGGGTTCTTGTGGAGTAAGTTTTTACATTTCAATGATATCGGTCTAAAATAAGATGAGCATCATTGTTGATGCAGACACCAGACAGAGAAGGTTTAACAAACAGAACTCCTTCACAATTTTTGTGTGAAATGCAAGTGCACGAGACAACTTTTAACCATCAATGTCTGACACTGCTTTCAGATCATCTTTGAACACTGCTTTCAAATCACAATCAAAGAAACAGATGCACATTTATTTTGATGACTGACACACTCTCAACGACTTAGAGCAAGTCCATCAATGTCATGGACGGCATTAGTTCATAACATACAGGGTAAATGTTTTATCTATTATTTAGATTAAATTAAGGATCCCAATCCTCACAATTGTAGCGGCTTGAAGCGTATTAGACAGTAAGTGATGTAAACTTAATCCTAAGTAGAAAATTTTCCAAGAATATTAAAAGATTAAGTTTACCAACATGTAGTGGCGATTAAGTTAGAAATTAAAACTAGTAACTGATTTGATGAATTTTCAAGAATTGAAATAAGATTAACAAGCTCAATTAAAGATTCACGCCTAACAATCAACAATTATACTTAATCGTTTTTAGTATGTAAGATATGCAATAATGATTTGTACTCTAATTAGCAAGTACAAACACACACTCAATATTTGTAGACAACAGAAAATTCAGATAATATTCTAGAGATGATTGACAGTGATGTGGGTCGGATGACGTGGCCCTCCCCTCAGGAAGCGTGCATCGCCAGATCATCCGGATCCGCCACGCCAGCATCAGAAAACCGCCCGGGCCTATGCCACGTCAGCCCTATACCGCCCGGATTTCCACCGCTTCAGGCCCACGGGCAACCGGGTCCAAACCCTGCCCCAAACGGGTCCAGACCCGGTTGGCTTCTCCTATAAATACCAGACCCTCTACCCCTTAACCAGGTAATGAATCTTTCCCATTCAAAACCCTAGTTACTGTTACTCTCTCTCAGTAGCTGACTAGATCGTCGGAGGGTCTGTCACCGGGACAAACCTCGGTGTTCCGAGACCGTCTGCAGGTACACGAGACCTCGGATCCGAGCCTCCTGATTCGAGCCGAGCATCCAGCCTCCACCTCATTACCACCTACTTCCGTACCGTTCGCCCGGCTGAGGGTCGTTCGCACCGGAGCTTCCTCCACCAATACAAATCGAGTAAGAACTCACACCTGGTGCATCCATACACCTCCCAAAAACAAACCGCATCAGGTTGGCACTGTCTGTGGGAACCTCCTAGTGCAGACGCCGGAACGAGCTCAGCCATCAATGGTACCCCGTCTAACCAAGCTCACATGGCGCCCAAAGCCTGGAGAGCTGTCACATCTGCGCGTCGCAGGAAGTGCCTCGTCAGGACGTCATCGCCGACGCCCATGGATCCAACAACCCGAAGGTCAGTCACAGGCACCAACCAGGTGCCTCCCAACCAGTCCAACCGACCTACGAGGGGTAATCCAGGATCGACAGGCAAACCGGAGTAGGGGAGGGGCCGCTTGCAACTCGGCCCCAAACCATCCCAGACCTCCATCCCAAGGGCGGGAGCCGGCACTCAGCCGCGTCGGCCAACAGCCGCGAGCTCAGCCAAACCGAGGTGAGCGAGCTCCGGTCACCCACTAGGAGTTTCAAGACTTCCGGAAAGAAATCATGGAGGCCATCCGGGGGACCCCCGTCGATGAGAACGCCCGCCGCTCTCACACCCGCTCGGATGTCGAGGCAAGCGCGTCTCGCGTCCCGATAGTCCCACCGGAGTACGACGATGACGTCTTGAAGTGCCTCCCAGAAATGGAAGACCGTCTCGACCACTTCGGCGATGGCGGACCGAGGCCGGCCCAAGGATACAGGCCCATCCGACCTCCTTTCTCCACCACTATCTTGTAGGCGGAAATACCCAGGAACTTCTACCCACCTTAATTCGAGACTTATGATGGCAAGGGTGATCCTGCTGATCACATGGAAGGCTTCAAGACCCTCATAATGATTCACAGCGCTTCGGATCCCCTTCTATGCCGTGCCTTCCCCGCCACCCTCTGGGGTCCGGCCCTGGAATGGTTCTCTAAGCTCACCCCCGGCTCCATCTATTCTTTCGACCAACTGGAGGGCAACTTCCTCGCCCACTTCGTGACCAGCCGAAAGGCCGAAAGGACAAGCGCGTCCCTATTGGGCCTTCGGCAGAAGGAAGGGAAGTCACTCCGGTTATTCGTCCAAAGGTTCACCGCGGAGGCAAGGTCGGTCTCCTCCCTCGATCCCGGGGTCGCCTCAGCAGCATTCCGGCACAACGTCCGGCATGGTTAGCTGAAGGCTTCCCTGGCGAAGAAACCCCCGATAAATTTCCCCGACCTCCTCAACCGGGTCGAAAAGTACATCCGGGCCGAGAAAGCCCTGAACCCAGAGGACTCGAAAGAAATTCCCGGGAAGGGAAAACACAAGGCCGACGAGGTCGAGCCGGCAAAGAAAGTTCCAAGAGACGGAGGCACCGCAAAAAGGGTCCCTCCGGTCCCTCGCTTCGAGAGATACACTCCGCTGACGCAAAACGTGTCAGCCATCCTTCTGGCAATCGAGGACAGGGACCTCATACAATTCCCTCCTCGACCGACCAACAACAACAGCAAGAAGAGGGATCAGCGCTTCTACGTCACTTCCACCGGGACAACGGGCACGACACGGACCATTGCCGTGCCCTGAAGAACGAAACCGAGGCCCTCATCCAATGAGGGTACCTTAGGAAATTCAAACGGGAAGAAGCTCGGGACCAGAGGGATACGAGAAACAGAAGGGCTTCCCCTCCTCATCGAACACCCAGGCAGCGTCCCGAGCGGGATCAGGAGCCGGAAGAGCCCTAGGCCAGGCCATCTTGCATTGCGTCCACGGAGGACCCATGGGAGGGGAGTCCAACACTTCCCGCAAGGCGTTCGTCCGGGATGTCAACGCCGTCCAGGGCCCCCTCTCCCCCCAGGTCCAGCAGCTCCCTGTCTCCTTCTCGGGGGAAGACTTGGAGGGTGTTTGCCTTCCACACTGTGATGCCCTCGTCGTCAGCCTCAGCATGGCAAACTTCGAGGTCCGGCGCATCCTCGTTGACAACAGGAGTTCGGTAAACATCCTCTTTCTGTAAGCCTTCGAGAACTTGAAGCTCTCCTGAGATAAGCTAAAGCCAGCAGGATATACCTTGCACGGATTCTCCGGCTTCCCTATGCCAATAGAGGGGATCGTCATCTTGGACGTCACAGCTGGTACGACCCCCCAAAGAAGAACCGAGTCGATGGACTTTATGGTTGTCAACGTCAAGTCAGCTTACAACGCCATACTCGGCCGCCCCGGGCTCTGCTCCCTCCAGGCGGTCCCTTCGACCTATCACTAGAAGATGAAGTTCCCCACCAGCACTGGTGTCGGGGTTGTCCGAGGGAACCAAGAGATAGCACGATCATGCTGTATGACGGCGATCAGGGGCGGTGTATTTTCCCTCGACGCCGTCGAGCTACAGCCCGAGAGAACCCAGCCAGAACCGGAGCCGGCAGACGAGCTGGAGGATGTTTCGTTCGGGACAGGGGACGCGTCAAGATACTTTCGAGTAAGCCGCTTCCTCACTCCCAACCTCAAATCTGCCCCGATCGACTGCATTCGCCGCAATATCGACCTCTTCGCCTGGAAGCCCTCTGACATGCCTGGCATCTCCGAGGATCTCATCATGCACAAGCTCAGCGTGATCCCCGGTTCGAAGCCGATTGTCCAGAAGCGACGCAAGTTTGCCCCGGAGCGACAGCAGGTGATAAATACAGAAGTGGACAAACTCTTGTCCGTTCGATTCATACAAGAGGTCAGCTACCCTGAGTGGCTGGCGAACGTCGTGATGGTTAAGAAAGCAAGCGGGGGCTGGAGGATCTGCATAGACTTCACGGACCTCAACAAGGCATGCCCCAAAGATCCGTTCCCCCTCCCCAGCATCGACGCCCTGATCGACGCCACCTCGGGTCACGAGCTCTTGTCTTTTATGGACGCTTTCTCCAGCTATAACCAGATCCGAATGTTCCCCTCCGAAATAGCCAAGACGTCCTTCATCACGGACCAAGGTCTCTATTGCTACCGGGTGATGCCCTTCGGGCTGAAGAACGTCGGTGCTACTTATCAGAGGCTCGTTAACCGAGTCTTCAAGGATCAAATTGGGCGCAACATGGAAGTGTACGTCGACGACATGCTCGTCAAGAGCAGACAGGAGCAAGATCACGTCGCCGACCTGGAAGAGGCCTTCGGGGTCCTTCGGACCCACAACATGAGGCTCAATCCGGCGAAGTGTGCGTTCAGTGTCTCCTTGGGAAAATTCCTTGGGTTCATCGTCAGCCAGCGCGGCATCGAGGCGAACCCCGAAAAAATCCAAGCTATAATAGACATGGCCCCTCCCAGGAACATCAAAGAAGTCCAAAGACTAACGGGAAGACTAGCGGCCATCGGCCATTTTCTCTCCAAGTCTGGAGAGAAGTCCCTCCCATTCTTCAAGGCACTCCGCAGAACCGGAGGATTCGAGTGGGGCACTCAGCAGCAAGAGGTGTTTGCCCAGTTGAAGGAGTACCTTGCCAACCCTCCTCTCGTCAGCAAGCCCGAACCAGGGGAGCCCCTCTGGCTCTACCATTCGGCTTCGGAGAATGTGCTCAGCGCCGTCCTTATTCGAGAAGAGGAAGGAGTCCAGAAGCTGCTGTACTATGTGAGCAAGGTCCTGCTCGACGCCGAGATCAGATATTCGAGGATGGAGAAAATAGCATACGCCTTGGTCATGGCCGCACGAAAGCTCCGTCCCTACTTCCAGGCGCACTCAATCCAGGTGCTCACGGACCAACCTCTGAAGGTCGTGCTTTACAAGCCCGAGAGCTCGGAACGACTGGTCAAGTGGTCGATCGAGCTCAGTCAATACGATATCGGCTATCAACCGAGGACGGCCATCAAAGGGCAGGCCCTCGCCGAGTTCATCACAGAATGCACCATCTCCGAGCAACCCCAAAACAAGGAAGCCAACCAGACGTGGGAAGTTTACGTCGACGGCTCCTCTTGCAAAGCGGGGAGTGGTGCGGGCATCATTCTGCAGGGTCCGGATGGGTTCCTCCTTCAATATTGCCTCCGCCTCAACTTTCCAGCCTCTAACAACGAGGCTGAGTACGAGGCCATAATTACTGGGCTTACCTATTAGCTCGGTAACAAAGAAAGACAGAACTCTCTCAACCTCGCCCTAGCTCTTAACTCTGTCACTCTTTATACTGATTAGAACCTCTTTCCTATTGCTGGCTCGTCAGGCCGGTGCCAGACAGATCAGAGCCGTCAATGACTCTCAGCTTGTGGTCAACCAGATCACGGGAGAGTACGAGGCCCGTGACGATCGAATGATCAGGTACCTGGTAGTGGTCCAACGGCTATTGACGTCCTTCGACGAGTCGGCAGTCTTAAGGATCCTCAGGGAGCAGAACGCTCAGGCCGATGCCCTGTCAAAACTGGCTTCCTCATCCTTTGAAGGTCTCGACCGCACAGTCCTGATCGAAGTCCTCCTGAAGCCAAGTACAGACTTCCCTGAGGCTCTATGCGTGGAAGATGGAGCTCCTCCCGACGACTGGACCACCCTTATCAAGAAGTTTCTGATCAAGGGGGGAGCTCCCCGAAGACCGGGTTGAAGCAAGGCGGGTCAGGGTCCGTTCGGAAAGGTTCGCCGTAATCAACGCAACCTTATTTAAAAAGTCCTACACAACAACGGATGGCAGACCCTACCTCCGCTGCCTAACCCCTGATGAAGCAAAGTACGCCCTCAAGGAGCTACACAAAGGAATCGGCGGATGCCACATGGGAAGCCGCTCACTCGCACGAAAGGCATTGAATCACGGGTACTACTGGCCCACTATGCTGCAGGACGCCCTCGCCCTAGTGAAGAAGTGCGGTCCCTGTCAACGGTTCTCCCCCGTGAAGAGGGCTCCGCAAGCAAATCTCCATTCCATGGCCAGTCCGACCCCCTTTGCAATGTGGGGAATGGATCTGGAAGGCCCATTTCCGAAGGCAACGGGCCAACAAAAATTTCTCATAGTGGCAATCGACTACTTCACAAAGTGGATCGAGACAGAGCCATTAGCAACGATCACCGAGCAACAGACTCAACAATTTTTCTGGAAACACATCATCTGTCGGTTCGGGATCCCACAGGTGCTTATCACGGACAATGGGACTCAATTTGCGGGTAAAAACTTCCGCAAATTCTGCGAAGATCTCGGGATCCAACAACGCTTCTCCTCAGTATGCCACCCCCAGTCCAACGGTCAAGCCGAGAACGCGAATCGCCAAATCCTCGACGACCTCAAGAAGCGACTCGATAACTCTTCTAAGGGGTTATGGGTAGATGAGCTGCCGAGCATTCTCTGGGCCCACCGAATGACGAAGAGAATCCCCACGGGAGAGTCGCCATTCAACCTGACATACGGTGCGAAGGCCGTCATTCCTCTGGAAATCGGGATCCCTTCGCCCCGAATCATTGCCTTCGACGAAGCAAGCAACTCTGCCCAGCTACTGGCCAACCTTGTAATACCCCGTATTTCTGAAATATATATATAATATGTAAATATATATATATGATTTGAAAAATATATAAAAAGAAATTTGAGGTTGTCCTATAGAAATATTCTATAGGTGGGTTTCATGAAAAACCGGTTATGGAAGAAAGAAACCCACGGTTTGATATGTTGGTTTGAGATTTGAATGTGGATGATGATGTCATCCAGGAAAAAAGATTTGATTTGGATTTGAGAATATTGGTTGGATTTGGTATTTGAAATAATACGGTAATTGAAGGGGATTTGGAATAATATAGTCTCATATTGAAAATGTACAAAAAATAGTTTGAGTATAAATATAATTAGCCAATGATCAAGAGTCACCTAATCGGTTAACCACCTTTTGAGAGGCAGCCTATGGTGGGCAGTTGTACTACATAGTATCTAATTTGTATTCTAAAAATATTAAAATTGTCTGAGTATTGGGGCGGGGCGTTACAAATGGTATCAGAGCCGACTTTCGACACCGGGTGTAGAAGAGGGCCTATGATCTGCACATTACGTGGGGTACACGGCAGGGTGCATTTGTATGTACTGGGTGTATCTGCACATTTCGTGTGGTACACGGCAGGAAGATGATTCTCCGGATAGGCAGGGTACATTTGTATGTACCGGGTGTATCTGCACATTTCGTGGGGTCGAGGACGATGCTACATCGGCTAGAAAGGCGGATCCTACACTAGATGTGTGCCATGTACTCAGCGAGGACGCTGACGCTGATTTCTAAGGTGGGGTGTATGTAATACCCCGTATTTCTGAAATATATATATAATATGTAAATATATATATATGATTTGAAAAATATATAAAAAGAAATTTGAGGTTGTCCTATAGAAATATTCTATAGGTGGGTTTCATGAAAAACCGGTTATGGAAGAAAGAAGCCTACGGTTTGATATGTTGGTTTGAGATTTGAATGTGGATGATGATGTCATCCAGGAAAAAAGATTTGATTTGGATTTGAGAATATTGGTTGGATTTGGTATTTGAAATAATACGGTAATTGAAGGGGATTTGGAATAATATAGTCCCATATTGGAAATGTACAAAAAATAGTTTGAGTATAAATATAATTAGCCAATGATCAAGAGTCACCTAATCGGTTAACCACCTTTTGAGAGGCAGCCTGTGGTGGGCAGTTGTACTACATAGTATCTAATTTGTATTCTAAAAATATTAAAATTGTTTGAGTATTGGGGCGGGGCGTTACAAACCTGGACCTCATAGATGAAGTCAGGGAAAAATCCGCCATTAGAAGGAGCATCTACCAACAAAGGATCGAAAGGTTCTACAACAAGAAGGTGCGCCCCGCCAACATCAACCTAGGAGACCTCGTCCTCCGGAGGCTGGCGGTCTCCAACCCCGGCCAAAAAAGGAAACTGGCCCCAAATAGGGAGGGCCCGTACAGAGTATCAGAGGTCGTACGACCGGGGATATATCGCTTAACCAACTCCGAGGGCAAGTCCGTCAAGAGGCCCTGGAATGCTGAGCACCTCATCAAATTCCTGGAAGGAGAGGGTTAGCCTCCATCCCATGTAAATTACGAAGAATGTAATCGGCACGTCGTGCCTTATTTTTGTAAAATCCCATTATGTTGTAAATATGCCAGCTTTCTTAAAACAAGTTTTTTACTTCGTATTGATTACCACTAAAGAGCAAGCTTCCAGCTCAGCCCTCGGATGGCATCGCGAGCCAGAAATGCTTCCATTACAAGCTTTCGGCTCGGCCCTCGGATGGCATCGCGAGCCAGAAATGCTTCCCTTACAAGCTTCCGGCTCGGCCCTCGGATGGCATCGCGAGCCAGAAATGCTTCCTTTACAAGCTTACGGCTCGGCCCTCGGATGACATCGCGAGCCAGAAATGCTTCCCTTACAAGCTTACGGCTCGGCCCTCGGATGGCATCGCGAGCCAGAAATGCTTTCCTTACAAGCTTCCAGCTCGGCAAGTGACTTGGGAAGAAATGAGTGACTCAGGTACATTCAATGGAGGTGATTGAATCGACCAAATACAGTTGAGAGGCTGGTCACCATTTTCTTCACCGAAGTCATCGCTTACACGAGGTTCATAGGTAAACTCATTGTCGGGCTCATTAGCAATGACAACGATACCTTCTATAATGTTAATCCTACTAGGATTGGGTCAGTAACCAACAATATGGCCGTATCCCTTGTATTTATAGCACTTAGTGAGATGATCAATCTTAGAGTAGTCTCTTTCAGTGTTCTTACCCGTGCTGTCATTTCTAGGTAGATAGAAATTTGAAGTAGAGGTAAGACTTGATAGGGTACTAAGAAGAGGAGGGCTCAGACCTAGAGGGCTCAGTAAAGGTCATTCTAGAAGAATGATCTTTTGAATCGCTGGACTTGTAGGGAAAAAATGCTTTAAGGGAATCCATATCGAGGACAAGGGCATAAGCTGCTGCCAATGAGTCCACATTCCTATGAATTAGCTCGTTCCTAAGATTGGGTCGTAGTCCAGCTCTGAACCTAGAGAGAGTTTGTTCTTTGCTTTCTTTACTTAAGGCATTGCACCGAATGAGGAAGTCGTCAAACTTATCAACATACTCGTGGGTTTTACTTCCTTGATAGAATTGGTTCCACGAATTTAGCAATCTTGTGTGAAATAATAATGACACATATCTCTCGGTGAGCTTCTCTTTCATGACTTACCAAATAGCTATGCGTGCCAGGCCTCAACCGCTGCGACGTTGTTCAAGATTGGTCCAGTATTGTTGAGCTTTACCAATCAAATTCAATGTGATAACTTTGACCTTCAAGGTTTCGTTCATGTCAAATCACACGAAGTAGTGGTCCATAGCACGGTTCCAATCGAAATAAGCTTGGGGTTTCATGTGGCCTTCAAAGTGGTGAACGTCAGCCTTAACCTACTTCTTGTATTGTTCGTCAGGGTCACAATCTTGACGTCTACAGTCATCATCATTTCCTTAAGGGATCTGACGATGAAGCTCAAGGGCAACATTTTGATTCAATTCTACTTTCTCAAGCTTCTGATTGATATTGGCAAGAGTTGCTTGAATGGCAGCGATGGTAGTGAAAATATCATAATTGTCCATTTCAGTTCGAGGAGGGGCTCGCTGAATTCTAGGGTTCATGATTGGGTAGTTTGGGAGGGACAAGAAAGGTTCCTTGAGATTCGTGATGGTGTTGCGAAGATGCATTCACCAACAGTGGAAAACTATGGGTCATGGAGACGTGTGTTTGCTGAAATTAGGGGTAACATGTCATAAATGCACCTAAGGGTTTTTTTAATTATTTATTTATTTATAAATTCGAAATGAACTATAAATAATTCTAAAATGATCCTAAATGAATGCAAAAATTATGACTAAATGATGTAAGAACTAGGGTTTTTTAAAAACTTTCGCTCTAATACCAAAATTATGTAAACTTAACCCTAAGTAGAAATTTTTTCAAGAATATTAAAAGATTAAGTTTACCAACATGTAGTGCCGATTAAGTTAGAAATTAAAACTAGTAATTGGTTTGATAGATTTTCAAAAATTGAAATAAGATTAACAAACCCAATTAAACATTCACGTCTAACAATCAACAATTATACTTAATCGTTCTTAGCATGTAAGATATACAATAATGATTTGTACTCTAATTAGCAAGTAGAAGCGCGCACACTCAATATTTGTGGACAACAGAAAATTCAGATAATATTCCAGAGATGATTGGCAGTATTACAAATAATTGAAAAGTGGAAGGAGATTACCGAATTTGTAGACATTATTGCGATGTTGCATGATCTGAATCTGGATCTTGCCCAAACACCAAACACCGACAACTACCAACCAAAAAATCATATCTGAACCACGAGCGTTCCCTGTTTATGCTCGGGAAGAAGGTAAGAGAAAGACAGGGTCGGGCAGTGGCTTGTAGTGAGGGCGCCAATGGTCTATGGGGGCACTGGCGGTGGATGCGGGATGGTCAGGGTGAAGACGGCAGCCAAGGGGTTTCATGGTGTAGCGGAGGTAGGGCGGCGTCGGTTGGAGGAGAAGGGGGTGTTGGGTGGTCGCTTGGGTTGTGGCAACAGGGGGATGGTGGCGGGGGTGCAGCAAGGATGACAGGATACATGGAGAGAGGAGAGGGACGGTCGGGTGAGGAGAGAGAGAGTGGGAGCAGCGAGAAGAGGGAGAGAGGCAGACGGAGGTTGGTGGTAGGGCGGTGATGGCGAGGCTGGGGGGGTGTATGAGAGTGATGGAGTCGGAATGGGTTTTGGTGTGGCATGGAATAGAAGAAGAAAATGAAGAGAGAGAAGCATGGCGGATGTAAGATGGGGATTAGGATTTGAGATTTTGGATAAAAGATTTGGAGATTTGGGTGTAGTTTAGAGCTTCTCATAAACCCTAATAATTTCTTAGTATTTTTCACAAATTCTAATGTTCTCTTATAGTCTCTCACACACAAAAAGAGAATGAAGAGCAACTTAACAATGATAGTTTTTTTAATCAATAATATCATACATTCTCTTTATTCTTAAGGCTTATATATAGACTCAAAACAAAATCTCAATACAAATTTTCAAAATATTCTAATGCAGAAAATGAAGGGAACAAATTGCAAAAACTACAATATAGGGCTAAAATGCCCAAAAGCAAATAAAAATTGCTGAAATAAAAATAACTATGCTACTTGAGTAACCATCTTGTGCTGACAGAAGCGTCCAAATCTTTTCGAACTAAGCCATTGATATGGGGTAGATGACGTGGCCCTATCCGGGCCATCAGATCCTCTCAAATTTCGCTCCTCCATGATCATCAGGTCAAAGCAGGTCCAACGGGCTTCAGCCATTCAGGCCCACAGGCAAACGGGTCCGACCCGGTCCGTTAGGATCTCAGACCTGTTTACCCCTGCCTATAAATACTAGACCCTCTCATCACTTTCAAGAATAATAAACTTTTCCTCACCTGAACCCTATCTACTGTTGCTTTCTCAGTGACTGGCTAGATCGTCGGAGGGCCTGTCGCCGGGACTTCTCCCGGTGTTTCAAAACAGAGTGCAGATACAAAAGACCGAGCTGAGCTCCAAAGATCCGAGCCGAGCTACTAGATCCGAGCCGAGCTCCCGGCCTCTACCTCTCTCCTGCTACTCCCGAGCCGATCCTACAGCCTAGGATCGGATCAACGTCAGTACCACATCTTCCGCTACACAAATTACAAGAACTCACACATATTGCCTCCACACCCCAAAAACAAGCAGCATCAGCCATCCTAGGTTCAAATCCAACCGAGCGCATATTTACCACAAATTATATATAGGTGATCATTGCTCAAGTTACAGGGGCAAGGAGGTGCATGGGATAAATATAAATTTCACGACCACCATAAGAGCTTCTTGATGTCCTCTTATGCTAGTGGAGGTATTCGGATATTAACACACCACACACACCCCGATCCTCTCTCTCTCTCTCTCTCTCTCTCTCTCCATCTCAACTCAACTCTGAACTAAACTTGAACTAACAAACATATATAGTCCAGACAACCAAACATAAACCAGAAAGCCGAGAAACATACCTGGCTTAAAAAACATGGACAACCCAAAATCAATAGTCTTAAGCACCGCGTCCTCCTTGTCATCGACAAACAAAAAATTCTCGGGCTTCAAATCCCTATGCATCACCCCCAACGAATGACACACCTCCACCACCTCCACAATCACCCTTGCCAGCTCCGCCGCCTTCTTCTCCGTATAATGGCCCTTCTGTATAATCCTATCAAACAGCTCCCCACCCGAGCACAGCTCCATCACAAGATGCACCGCCATCGCATCCTCATACGCCCCTCTGATCGTGATCACATTCGGATTCCCAGACAAATGGTGCAGTATCTGAATCTCCCTCCTCACATCCTCCACATCATCATGACTCACCAACTTCCTCTTCAATATCGACTTGCACGCCATCTCCTTGCCCGTCGACTTCTCGATACAAAAGTAGGTCATCCCGAATTGCCCTTGTCCCAACTTCCTCCCGAGACTATAAATATCTTTCAAATTCTCCGATTTCCGCTTCAAAACAGAGTCAACGAGGAGCCCTGCGCTGGAGGTCCTCCTCACATGTGCGGGTGGGGTCGGCTTCTTGGGTTCTTGTGGTGGTTGAGGGAGGGGCAATGGGATGGGTTCGGGTTGGGGGATGGTAACGGGTTTGGGGGGTTCGGTGGCGGGTTCGGGTTCGGGTTCGGGTTGGGAATGGGAGGAGGGTTCGGAGCGTTGGGTGATTTTGGGGTTGGAATCTGAGCGGGTGGAGGGTTGGAAGAAGGCGAGGAAGTTGGATTGGAAGATATTGGATTTGGGGCCGACGCAGATATTCCCCATGGAGGGGAGGGGAGGCGCGGCGCGGAAATTAAAGCAAATTCATCATTGAAAATTGAAATGGATTTCGGGACCCTAATCCTCCGAACCGAGGGTGGGAGGAGAAGGGCAGGGAATTAGGATTGAGTTTGATAATTTAAGACAACAAAAAATTTATAAAAAAAAAACAAACAAGGAAAAAATTACGAGGAGGAAGAAGAAGATTGGAAGCGGGAAAGCAGGGGGGCAGGAAAAGAAAAAAAGTATCTTTTATAGGGTTGTACCGTACGGGTACCAGCTGGTAGGTAGGTAATATAGTGATTTCCATATGTCAAGTCATTTTTACATCTATATAATAAAACACCAAAAATCAAAAGCCTAAATCTATCTTCACAAAATATATTTTTCACTCACCCCAAAAGTCCCCCCTTCTCCAAATTTAAATTCAAATTCTCCATCCAAAACAATTTCCATATTTATTTAAATTTTTTTCCCTCTCTCTCTCCCTCCCTCTACTATTCAAAAAACTAAGAAAATAAAAAATTCAAAATTTTTTTAAAAAATAATAAAAAACTTTAAAAATAATGCAAAAAAAAATTTTAAAAAATCATATAATATGTTTTTCTGCTAGACCCCCAAAAGTTTCTCATATAATATGTTTGTGATGCTGTTTATTTCTGGGAGACGTGTGGATGCACCAGGTGTGAGTTCGGACTCAATTTGTATTGAAGGAGAATGTCGCTCGTCTGCCGACCTTCGGTTGACCTTCTGGGACCTACGATGAGCTCGAAAAGATGTTGAAGGCTGGGCTCGGATCGGAAGGGTCGGATCCGAGGTCTTGTGTACCTGCAGACGGTCCTGAAACATCGGGGTTTATCCCGGTGGCGGACCCTCCGACGCTCTAGTCAGTCTCTGTGAGAGAGTAGCAATAACTAGGTATATTTAAGTGGCAAAAGATTGATTACCTCAAAAGGTGGGTGTGGGTCTAGTATTTATAGAGAATCCCAACCGGGTTTGGTTCCACTTGGGGGCCGGGTCTGGATCCGAAAGCCCGTGGGCCTGACGTGGCAGAAGGCCCAGAGGGTTTAGGGCGGACGTGGCAATACCAGGAGTGGTATAGGGCTGACGTGGCGAAACCCTTGGCGGTATTTGGAGTTGACGTGGCTGATCGCGGGTCTCCTGTGCTTCGGGGGGGAATCGGAAGGCCTAGGCTGCGCCAGGTCATCCTTCTGCCCCGCCAGAGAGGGGGGACGGCCGGTGGGACTGTCCCGGATCGGACTCCGAGGGCTACTGAGGCTCGTCGGTACGAGGAGGCCAGTACCGTGAGGGCAAACACGAGGTTCGGCGCCGACCCTGAAGTGGTTCGGAGCCGAACTAGGTTGCTATCTTTATCTTTCTGAGTGGGAATTGTATCGGGCCCTGGTTGGGCCTCAGGCCATTTTTACCCTGTCACACAAGCCCCCCACTCCTGCAGGGGGTGCGGGAGCTAGCCGTGGAGGAGTGCTTATGGTTGTAGAAATGGGATGGCGAGTCACTGGGCCTTCATGAGAGGGTTATCCTGATGGTTAGAGCGAGGGCGAGCCAAGGAGCCTTCCTGAGAGGACTACCCTGGTGCTAGACCTGACCTCGAGCCGGTCGAGGGATTACGGGCCAAGAAGGGGGGTGGCGAGCCGTTGGCCTTCCTGAGAAGACCACCCTGGTGCCAGACCTGACCTCGAGCTTGGCGAGGGATTACTGGAAGGCAAGGGCGATGGCGAGCCGTGAAGCCTTCCTGAGAAGACTACCCTGGTGCTAGACCTGACCTCGAGCTGGTCGAGGGATTACGGGCCAACAAGGGGGGTGGCGAGCCGTTGGCCTTCCTGAGAAGACCACCCTGGTGCCAGACCTGACCTCGAGCTTGGCGAGGGATTACTGGAAGGCAAGGGCGATGGCGAGCCGTGAAGCCTTCCTGAGAAGACTACCCTGGTGCTAGACCTCACCTCGAGCTGGTCGAGGGATTACGGGCCAACAAGGGGGGTGGCGAGCCGTTGGCCTTCCTGAGAAGACCACCCTGGTGCCAGACCTGACCTCGAGCTTGGCGAGGGATTACTGGAAGGCAAGGGCGATGGCGAGCCGTGAAGCCTTCCTGAGAAGACTACCCTGGTGCTAGACCTCACCTCGAGCTGGTCGAGGGATTACGGGCCAACAAGGGGGGTGGCGAGCCGTTGGCCTTCCTGAGAAGACCACCCTGGTGCCAGACCTGACCTCGAGCTTGCCGAGGGATTACTGGAAGGCAAGGGCGATGGCGAGCCGTGAAGCCTTCCTGAGAAGACTACCCTGGTGCTAGACCTGACCTCGAGCTGGTCGAGGGATTACGGGCCAACAAGGGGGGTGGCGAGCCGTTTGGCCTTTCTGAGAAGACCACCCTGGTGCCAGACCTGACCTCGAGCTTGGCGAGGGATTACTGGAAGGCAAGGGCGATGGCGAGCCGTGAAGCCTTCCTGAGAAGACTACCCTGGTGCTAGACCTGACCTCGAGCTGGGGAGGGATTACGGGCTCAACAAGGGGGATGGCGATCGGTTGGCGCCCTAGAGTGATTGAGCGGGGATATCCCGCCATTCCTGTGGAGCATTGAAGGCTCTCCGAGAACGGTGTGATGGTCCAATTTCCTAGGGGCATTTAATGGCGCCGCCTAATAAATGTAGATGGCGCATGGTTTTCCGTCGATTGACCTTCCCCGCGCCCCAACGGTTAGTCCCTGGGGGAGGTTATAAATACCTCCCCCCTCCATCGCAGGTATGATCAAAACAGGGGTGGCCCATTGGCCCTCAGAGGTGTCTGCTTCGGCGGACGCCTGTTTTTTGCTAATATTTTCGACCCCAGTAGCGTCGGAGAGGTGGTTACTCTGCCGCCCGGATCTTCTCTTGGATCTGATGGACCTTGATACGGCAGCCAGATCCAGGGGAGATCAGGGCGAGAGGGGTAACGGCCGAGATCCGTGCTGGTGGAAGAGGAGCCTTGGATTGGTGGTGGTTTTGCCGTCTGGATCCCTTTTCGGGTCAGACTACCCTGTCATGGATGTTTGGCCCGGGAGAGATCCGGACGAAAGATGCACCAACCGTATTCCGGTCTTGGGGCTGAAGGGCCTCGGATGGGGGGACCACCTCCCATCGGGGGTCGGCCAATCCGTCTTGATAGGGCTGCAGGCGATGGCGGTTTCTGTCCCACCCTCGAACAGTTCGGGGTTTCGGCCGCCGAAGCTGTAAGTCCCGGGCTGCTCGAGGGTGAGAGGGGAACTGGTCGAGCGCTGGAGCCCGGGGCGTCTGTCATATGACGGCGCCTTAAACCTTAAGTAAAAATGTTTTCTCCGTCGCGTATTCCATCCGAACCGACCCCAGAGTTGGCCTGTCAGTCTAGCGTCTGATGACGTCCTCCGCACAGGTTTCGAGGACGCGACGCGATTTTCCAGGCGGCAGTTGTGCGTCAATCAGTGAATAGTAATCGCGGAAGTCGAGGAGCCGTTCTTCTTTTATATAAGTATTCCCCCCCTTTTCCCCTTTCGCCCACTTCAACCTCGCTGCTTTCTTCTTCAAAAAATCTCCCAACCCTTCAGCGATTGTTCTTACAGTTTGCCGTACTCGGCTCGCCCTCCCGAAGCGGTCCCAGGTTAGTTTGGTAAGTTTGTTTTAGCTTTAGGCATAGATGGATAGGGCTCAGTCCGGTTCGTCGGCGTCGTCGTCCAGGGGGGAAGTAAAGCCTGACTCTCCGTCGACGTCGTGGGAAGAGCCCGTGTTCGAGGAGGAGTCGGTGCCCGTTGTGGGCCCTACTGGCTTGGTTTCTTGGGAGGACTCAGTAGGTGAGGGGGAAGCGGTACACAAGACGAGGCCGTCGCGCTCCCGACGTCCCTTTGTGGTGGAGAGTAGCGGGTCGGAGGGAGCCGGCGACAGTTCGGACGACATTCGCGTGCTGGAGTTGTCTTCCGATGAGGGGAGAGGCGAGGGTGATATAGCGAGGAGATCCACCGTTCAGGGTCGAGGACCGTCGGAGCGAGTCAAGAAGGAGAAGAGGGCCCCAAGAAAACCGGGGTCGAGGACCGGCGGTTCGAGCCAGGCGCCTGTTTTCCGTAATTTGCTGACGGGTTCGCCCGTTCAGCCGAAGCATTTCCGTCAGTATCCCGACGACCTTTCTGACCGGGAGCTCTTCGGAGTGCAACCCTCTTCGCCGAGCCGGAGGAGGGTGATGATGGACGCGATCTCGACCGTTTTGGAGGACGGGGATTTGGAGGTTCTGCAGCTGGCGTATCATATAGGGCCTGGTTACGAACTGCTGATGCCGAGCTCTACTCTGCGCCCCACCGATCCCTTATCAGCTTGGTACTGTGTCTTCCCAGTGGACGCTTTCATCTCTGGCCTGAGGTTGCCAATCCACCCGTTCGTTAGGGACGTGTTGAACTGGGCCTCCTTGGCGCCCATGCAGTACGGGCCGAACTCATGGAAGCAGATTATCTGCTTTGTGCTGATGTGCGAGGAACAGCAAGTACCCCTGCGGCTGAATGTGTTCCGCGCGATGTTGATGGTCAGCTCGTCGGCCGAGGGTGTATACTATATCTCTCCCCGGAGTGGGGGGAAGGTCGTTCGCAACCACCCGGATTCCATCAAGGGATGGAAGGAGAAATATTTGGTGATCCGGAGTGAAGAGCCATGGGACATTCCCACTCGATGGAACCACTCCAAGCCGAACTACCAACCGCCGAGGCAGGGGGATCTGTAGGCCGATGAATGGGGGTTTGTCGAGCGCCTCCGCCAGTCACCTAGTATTGATTGGACGGAGGTGATGGAGACCAATTTGGCGAGCGCTGGACTGAGCCCAGCCGTTATGTGTATGTAGTTGTTTCTTTTCTCTTGGTCCTTTCTTGCTTTCTTGCTCATTGCTCTTAATGGTTTTTCCCGCAGGTATGGACGAGGCGTCGATCAAGGCAAAGAGGCTCGCCATGAGGAAGGAGAAGGCTGAGAAGGAGGCGGCGAAGAGGCCGAGGGGGTCGTCCCTAATCATCTCGGAGGTCCAATTCGAGCCGAGGACCAAGAGGGGTCGCTCGGAGACGAGCAAGGGTGCGGCTGCTTCGAAGGGTCAGGGCCTAGCGGGGGCCCCTATTCTTGACAAGGGGAAAGGTCCCTGGGTCGAGGCCGAGGAAGAGGATCCGGTGGTGGAGTTGTTGCGGCAGCGGTGGGCTCCGGACTGGTCGGTTCGGATGGGGGACCGCCTGATAGAGGAGGCCCAAGCCGTTGAAGTGGTGGAAAAGCTGGCGACCCCTCGCGATCGCAAGGCGATGGAGGGTGAGCCCGTGGAGGTGGCGTTCGCACGCCTGGCGCAGGCCACTGTGCAGGTAAGTCTGTCGACCCTGTCCCTCTTTATTGATTTTCGTGCGGAGGCCTGATCTTTATCTGCCGTTGGATGTAGGCTTGCATACAGGGGGCCAACATAAAGAACCTGTACGAGGCGTCCCTGGCCCAAGAGCGAGCTCGGGCGGAAAAGAGCGAGCTGGAGATGAAGGAGATGCGGATCGAACTCGAGGGTTCGCATAAGAGGGAGCAGCAGCTGGAGCTCCAGCTCAAGGCCAAGGATGTGGAGTGGGAGAAGAAGATGGCCTCCCTGAAGACGAAGTTCACCAAGGAGGCGAAGGAGGTGCTGACTACGGGCCAGCTGATGGTGATCGCGGCCCAGGACAAAAGCTATGCGAAGGCCCTCAGCCACATGAGGCACTTCTTCCCGGCCCTCGATTTGTCCAAGTTTGAGTATGATATGGAGATCGAGGGGACGTCGAAGACTCCTGGCGAAGAAGGGCCTGCCGTCGACCCACCGGCCGACGCACCCGTGGATCCGTCCGTCGACGCGGAGGTGGGTCAATGAGTTGTGTAATTTTTATCTTTCTTTTTCTCTCCCTCGATTGTGTTTGCCTCCCGCGGACTGGCCACCGCATTTTTTGTAAGAAGCACCTGGATTTATAGTGGCAAGAAAAGTTTTTTGACCGGCCGGTTGTTTTGACCTCGGACATTTCTGAATCTTCTTGAGAATGTGTGTTGAGTTGGCTGGTTATCTTGTAGGTCGCGGCTCTCCTCCCTGAGGTGGACTCCCGTAGTTTCTATGTGGCGTGGCTCCGGAGTAAGGTTAAGGTCCTGGAGGCCGCGCTGGCTCGTCATCGAAGGGGGGCTCGGGACACCGATACGGCTTGTAACTTTTATCGGAATAAGTCCGCAGTCTTAAGTGCGGAGGCGCGCCGGTTGAGAAGGGCGATGTGGGATCGGGAGCTCGGCGGTGCGGACCTTAGACAGGCCGGGCTTAGTACCTTGGTGCCGAGGCCCTCTCCTGGGGGGTTACCTCGCGACGTCTTTGTGGAGAAGGAGATGGAGATGTCTCGTTACAAGGCGGTGTTGGGTGCCTCGTTCTCTTCCTCCGCGGGTCGACAGGCGGAGGGGGTTCCCTCTGCGCTGCTGCTGTTGCAGCGGACGCGACCGGATGACGCCCAGAGTTCTGTGGCTGGAGTGTCGATTGTGGCTGAGGCTAAGGAATACCACAACGAGGAGAGGGGCCCCTAGTTGCTTGGTCGGAGTACTCTTCGTCCCTCGTTGGGCCCGAGGGGCCCTGATCTTCCTGATTTGAGATGAGTGGAGCGGTCTTGTAACGGTCTTTGTTTTTCTTTCGTTTTATTTTTTCTCTTTGGAGCGAAAATAAAGGGGTATGAACAAAGAATCCTTTTCCTTCCTCGCTCTGGCCAGTAGTGTAGCGCGCAATGTCGGAGGCAAGGTCTGGCTCCACCGCTCCGCGAGGGATCGAAGTGGGGCCTTAGGAAGGACCCTCGGTCCGGACTCGTACTGAGACTATCGAGACATTTGGGTTCGGACAAAAAGGGGTATTTTTAGTATAAGGTAGGGAGGGCCGCTAAGGCAGCCCTTTACACATGAGGGTTTACACAAAAACGGATTTACATTTAGCCGGGCCATAATCTATGCTCGTTCGGCATCGAGGGGGAACACACCTCCCCCGACGGTGGTCATGTAGCATGATCGCGCTGCTTCTTGGCTGCCTCGGACGATGCCGACTCCTTGCGGGGTGGGGAACTTGAGCTTCAGATGGTAAGCCGAAGGCACCGCTTGTAGGGAGCACAGTCCAGGCCGGCCGAGTATGGCGTTGTAAGCCGCCTTGACGTTGACCACCATGAAGTCCATGGATTCGGTCCTCTTGACAGGAGTCGACCCAGCGGTAACGTCGAGGGTAACAATCCCTTCTATCACGACAGGGACGCCGGAGAACCCGTGCAAGGTGTACCCGGCCGGCTTGAGTTTGCCTCTGGGTAACCTGAGATTTTCGAAGGCTTCGAGGAAAAGAATATTCACCGAGCTACCGTTGTCGACGAGGATCCTGCGGACTTCACAATTAGCCATGTGGAGGTTAATGACGAGGGCATCGCAGTGGGGCAAGCGAACACCTTCAAGGTCTTCCCCTGAGAAGGAGACTGGCCTTGACTGCAGTTTGGGCGAGGGGTTGTCTCTGACAGCGTTCACCTCTCGGATGAAGGCTTTTCGGGAAGTATTTGATTCACCTCCCATCGGCCCTCCATGGACACAGTGCAAGATGAAAGGGATATCTGCGGCTCCCTCGGAATCGGGGTCCCGACCCTGGGTCTGGTTTGGAGGAGGGTTCGGAGGCGATTGCCTCTGGTTCCTAGCATCTCGCCGATCCCGTGGGCCTTCTCGGGTAAACTCTCGGAGGTACCCTCTGGAAATGAGTTCTTCAATTTCGTCTTTCAGGGCTCGGCATTGGTCGGTTTCGTGCTCGTGATCTCTGTGGAAGCGGCAGTAAAAGCGCTGATCTCGATTCTTGTTGTTATTAGATCGGGGGGGTAGTCGGACAATGCCCTTGTCTTCGATTTCCAAGAGGATGGCGGATATGTTATGCGTCAGGGGAGTGTACCTCTCGAAGCGGGGGACTGGCGGGACCTTCTTCATGGCCCCCGGGTCCCTTGGAGCTTTCTTTGGTGGTTCGACTTCCTCGGTCTTCCGCTTTCCCTTCCCGGTGGCATCCCTGGCATCTTCGGGATTAAGGGCCTCTTCTGCCCTAATGTATTTCTCGACCCTATTAAGGAGGTCGGGAAAGTCGGCGGGGGGTCTCTTTGCCAGAGAAGCCTTCAGCTGTCCGTGACGGACGTTGTGTCGGAATGCCGCTGAAGCGACGCCTGGGTCGAGGGAGGAGACCGACCTTGCCTCAGCGGTGAATCTCCGGACGAACACTCTGAGTGATTCCCCCTCTATCTGCTTGAGCCCAAGTAATGAGGCGCTGGTCCTTTCGGCCTTCCGGCTAGTGACAAAATGGGCAAGAAAATTGCCCTCGAGTTGGTCGAAGGAGTAAATGGAGCCGGGGGCGAGCTTCGAGAACCACTCGCGAGCTGGACCCCGAAGGGTGGCAGGGAAGGCTCGGCAGAGCAGGGGATCCGAGGCGCTGTGAATCATCATGAGGGTTTTGAAACCCTCCATGTGATCAGCAGGATCTCCCTCGCCATCGTAGGTCTCGAATTGAGGGGGTCGGAAATTCCGGGGTATTTCCGCTTGGAGGATGGGGGCGGAGAAGGGAGGACGGACAGGTCTGTACCCCTGAGCCGCTCTTTGGCCGCCGTCCCCTATGTGATCGAGGCGATCCTCCATTTCTTGTAGGCGTCTTAGGAGTACGTCATCGTCCTCAGGCTGGATCGTTGAAGGGCGGGACGCGCGACCCTGTTTGGGAATGGAGGGTTTCTTCCCTGGGGGCCCGTCGGAGGGCTCCCAGAATTTCTCTTCGGAAGTCTTGGAATTCCTTATGAGTGACGGGGGCTCCCTCGACCCGGTTTAGTCGGTCCGAGGGTTGTCTTCCGACTCGGCTGAGCACGGGTCTTCGCACCTCGGGTGGCGGTCTCGGATGGTTCGGGACCGGGTTGGAAGCGGCCCTTCCCCTGTTGCGGGTAATCTTGCGGTTGAGGATTATTCCCCAGAGGTCGGGCTGGGCTGGCCGGCCGACGCTCCTTTGGGACTCCCGAGGGAGAGCCTTGTGTTTCGACGTGCGTGGCCTGGCTTTATCAGTGGGTGGGGTCGAGTCCCGTTGGTTGACGGAGGAAGCAGCCCCCTTGCCTTTGGAGGCCATGAGGGTTCGGCTGTCGAGGTCCTTTGGAGGTCTGGATCGGATCGGCTTCTGGAGCAGCTGGTTCCCACAGACGGCGCCAACCTGATGCTGTTTATTTCTGGGAGACGTGTGGATGCACCAGGTGTGAGTTCGGACTCAATTTGTATTGAAGGAGAATGCCGCTCGTCTGCCGACCTTCGGTTGACCTTCTGGGACCTACGATGAGCTCGGAAAGATGTTGAAGGCTGGGCTCGGATCGGAAGGGTCGGATCCGAGGTCTTGTGTACCTGCAGACGGTCCTGAAACACCGGGGTTTATCCCGGTGGCGGACCCTCCGACGCTCTAGTCAGTCTCTGTGAGAGAGTAGCAATAACTAGGTATATTTAAGTGGCAAAAGATTGATTACCTCAAAAGGTGGGTGTGGGTCTAGTATTTATAGAGAATCCCAACCGGGTTTGGTTCCACTTGGGGGCCGGGTCTGGATCCGAAAGCCCGTGGGCCTGACGTGGCAGAAGGCCCAGGGGGTTTAGGGCGGACGTGGCAATACCAGGAGTGGTATAGGGCTGACGTGGCGAAACCCTTGGCGGTATTTGGAGTTGACGTGGCTGATCGCGGGTCTCCTGTGCTTCGGGGGGGAATCGGAAGGCCTAGGCTGCGCCAGGTCATCCTTCTGCCCCGCCAGAGAGGGGGGACGGCCGGTGGGACTGTCCCGGATCGGACTCCGAGGGCTACTGAGGCTCGTCGGTACGAGGAGGCCAGTACCGTGAGGGCAAACACGAGGTTCGGCGCCGACCCTGAAGTGGTTCGGAGCCGAACTAGGTTGCTATCTTTATCTTTCTGAGTGGGAATTGTATCGGGCCCTGGTTGGGCCTCAGGCCATTTTTACCCTGTCACAGTTTGCTACTTCAATTAATTTGTTAGATCTCCAAAACTATTTTACAAAACTATTTTATAAGATCAAACAAGGTGCACCGTTCCGAAGACGTGCCGTAGGCACGTGTCAACGGGCAAACCTAGTTTACATATAAGTCAAAAAAAAAAAAAACAATCATCTCGTGTGCTTGGTTATATATCTGATGGAACTGAGATGAATCCCAGGACTACGGATTGGTGTGCGTATCGATCGTTAAAGATAAACAGATTGCTTAATTGTGATCTAACCCTATACAGCGGAAACTAGGGTTCACAAATTATACCTGCGGTGAGAAGAAGACGACAGCGACCCCAAGATCTTCTGCACGTATTCCTTCCTCGGGTTGGACGTCTTGTGGGCGACAATCTCCCAACCTTTCTCCCTTGGCTGACCTCTCTTTCTCTCCTTACGTGAATCACGAGATTTGAGAAAGAAAATCTTATATTTCAGATTGTCAATGACGGCCAGAGAAATAGAGGATATATATAAGGCTACGGCAGGGACCATGAGGAGAAATTAGGGTTAGGTCTCCTAACGGATCTGGGTATCCCGTGTTCAGCCCGAACACACAACCCAGGCCCATTAACAATAGCTCGGTCCACTAAGGAGCTATTGTTGCACTACCTTCCTAATCCCAAATTATATTTATGGGCTCCTTTTATTATATGCCCGTTCAACTCCCCATGTTAAGATATCGAATGTCCGTCGATCAAATTAAGTTACTAACAACTACATTGATCAACATCTTTTATCCTTAAGTAGTACCACTCAACTTTATTTGTCATGTCGGATGTAATCCACCTGCAGGGTTTACATGACAATCCTTATGAGCTCCTTAAGGGGACATCATCAACCCGACGTATCGGGACATGGATTCCTTTTACAATCAACAGCTCATCATACATACAATGCTATTACCCAATTCATAGAGGTTGTTGATCCATAATGAATCTCACTCTTTTATGAGTCAAAGTAATGCACACTGCATATACATGTCTGTTATTATATCTGGATTAAGAGCATAAGCATCCATAATAACAGAGGTGTTTGTTCTCTTTTGTAGTCAGTACAAAGAGAACAACCTCAAGTGGTCCTGTTCAATACACACAAAGTGTACTAGTGTAAACCTATAGTCAAGACAGACTAATACCAGATTACACTACAACCTTTCCAATGGATTGTCCAAGTCCGTCTAGGTTGTGAACTATTTATATATTCCATAGGGAACTGGTAATATGATCTTCTGTGTGTCACCTCACACCATATTATCAACCTTATAGAATATCAGACACTTGCATTAATATTATAATAAACACAATATGCAAACATATGCCCATATGATTCTCATTCAAAAAAAAAAAAGGAAATAAAGTTAATACAAAAGTGATGCTTTCAGTATATAACCCTAACAATATCAGCATAATACGGTTGCATCTAGCCCAACTTAAAATTAGCTTCTATTTATCTTTAAAAGGAGAAGTTTTTAAATTTTTTTTAGGGAAAAGGTGGAATATGGCTACCCTGTTTCATTAAAAAGAGTTTAACGAAATAAACCCAGAGTACTGGGCTCAAGTACAACCTACTAACAGAAAATAAAACATACATGAAGCAACAAGACGCGTACAAATAATAACTCCCTCCAACAACCCTGGAGGATGGGCCGACAAACCATCTCGACCAGCTAAATATAAGTACGTCAGTTAGCTTCGTATTGTGCCTCCACGACACATGCACACCCACCTGACACACGTCTGGCAGGATTTTTCACCCGTTGATTCCTGCCTTCACCTCGCTGGGAGGACCCCATCTTTGGGCCCAAGCCCCGCAGGTCGAAAACTGACCCCACGACACCTGCACTGCGATCGCATCCACCCACCATCTCCACCACTCATCCTACAAACGTGTCAGTCGCTCCCACAGCCACTACTAGAGAGAAAGCTGTGAAGATGATACCTTTACCACTCACACGATTGCGCTTTCTCAGGTGATTTCTCACCAAACAACTATCTCACTCACCCCACCAAACACCACGCTTTCGGAAAGAGCCATGGAGAGGATACCTTCACCTCTCTTACGCACAAGCTCTCTCCGGGATTTCTCACCACACAGACTTATCTCGACTCAGACTCCCAAACGGAGGGAAGAAGCGATGCTGTCTCAAGCCAGTGGCCTAAACTGGAGGAAGCTCAATAGTCTGACAGTAAGCGCTGTGAAGATTGGACCGGCGACATCGTAGTACACTCCAGACCAACCATACTCCAACCCCACACCCCCTCACCCCCAACACCAACCCACTACCGGCCTGGTCCCACGGGCCCCAAACCAAAACACCGACCTCACACACTTGAATCCCAATTCTATGGTGTTCACGACAACAAACGCAGGAGGATGCTCTGGCGTGACATAGTCGCTCTGTGACAGTTAAGACAAGCACCCTGAAAGTTGAGACAAGTGAGCGCACATCACGGAGAGACCCCATCTTTGGGCCCAAGCTCCATAAACGTGTAGGACAGCCTAATTCCCGACATCTTCACACGCACTACCAACCCTCGCAGATCGCCATGATTGGCCCCGAGAGTGTAGACATGGTGGCAAGCACACAGAACATCCGGGCAAACATCTAACAAATCGTGGAGGGACCACATCGAGTCCAACCCCACAATCGCACAATCGCACAATACTACATGCTTCACACCCCCAACCACAATAAAAGCAAGCACATCCCCATGCCGAATCACCGGCCTCTGGGCAAAATAGATCTGGGTCGGGGGGGCACACAGTGGGTGGCACAGCCCTATGCCGAATCACCGGCAACTGGGCAATTATGTCAAACCCCTCCTCCCATTTCACTCCAGCCTTTCTTCTCCAAACTCTCAACACAAGAACAATAGCAGCAGCAGCTCTCAACCCATTTGGTTTCAGAAGCAAAGTCCATCCTCCTCTAAAAATAAGCTGCAGAAGTCATGAGGGAACGAATGGTGGTGAGGAAGAGTCATCAGCATCACACGAGTGGAGACCTGGGTCGGGAGGGGGGGAGGGGGGGTTGTAGGCGCACCGTGGGTGGCCCTATACTTCGTCGCATCACTGCCAGCAAGGCCTCGCCGCCACTGGAAGCCTGACGTCGCCGCGAAGGGCTGCACCAAATGCTTGTCACCATCAACGCGAGTCACCAGCGACGGGGAGCTGCCGCCCAGGAATGAGGTCGCGACGGGGGGCAAAGGAGAGGGGATGCGCCGTGGAGGAGTGGCAAGGGGGACGACGGGATTGGGGGGGGGGGCTGGCGGTGGCGGCGAAGGGGGCAAGCCGCTGCCACCCCTAGCACTTCAGATCTGGGGTTCTTAAAAAAACGGAGGAGAGTTGGTAGGAGAAGGGTCTTCCACCTCAAAAAAAATTATTTTTTTTTGGGGGGGGGGGCGGCGAAGGGGGCAAGCCGCCGCCGCCCCCAGCACTTCAGATCTAGGGTTCTTAAAAAAGGGGGGGGAGAGAAGTTGCATCTTTAAAAGGAGAAGTTGGCCAAACGCAATTTTTGAAAAGCTCTACAGAAGAAGAATTAGCTTAATTTTAGTGAAGAAAATGAGCTTTGATAGAAGCCCTCCAGAGCAACTTCTGACTTTTCCTTTAAAACCTCATAACACAATTTTTTTTTCCTTCCCCTTCCTCGCCGAATAGCCGCTGCCGAACACTTTCCCTCGCTGCCCCGCCGCCTCTATCTCCTTTCTTCGCTGTTGAACGTCGTCGCGCCGTTGCCTCCCTCTCCTTTCTTCATCGTCGAACACCGTCGCGCCGCTGCCTCTCCTTTCTTCGCCGCCGATAGCCTTTTTTTGGGCTTTAAATATTTTTATTAGTAATATAAAGATATTTTTGTAATTTGATAACTTATATTTTACTCTTAAATAAAATCAAAAGCTTAACTTGAGTATAAAAATAGCTTACAATTGATATCTTATGTCAAACAACTTTTAGCTTAAAAGTAGCTTTGAAGTTAAAAAAAAAGACTTTTCAAACAGCTTTAGCTTTTAATTTCAGAGCTCTACTTTCTGGCTTCTCCTTCTGAAGTAGCTTTAAAGCCCAAAAAAAGCTAGGTAAAACGCAACCTACATATGCTTTGTGATTTTTTTTTATATGCCACTTTTAAAAAATATTTGCACTTATAGGACAGTTGCCAAAGTATTTACGTTTGTGGACTCAATAACTAAACTCGCCATTCTCAACGGCGAGTTTAGTTGTTTCATGCTCGCCGTTGGGACACGGCGAGTTTAGTGCTAATTTTTTAAGAAACTCGTCGTTCCCAATAACGAATTCAGTTAAAAAAATTTCAATGAAGGCTCGTTGTTCCTAACAGCGAGGACATTTACACTAGACTCGTTGTTGGAAATGGCATTTTAGTTCAAAAAAAAATTCTAAGGAGTTTTTTTCAAAAATTCACTAAGTCCAACATAATGTTTTACGCTCTGTGAAATTTTCTACATCCTCGTTGTTCCCAACAGCGAGTCTAGTATAAATGTCCCCACCATTAGGAACGGCGAGTTTTCTTTCAAAATTTTGAACTAAACTCATTGCTCCCAACAGCGAGTCTAGTATACATGTCCTCGCCGTTGGGAACGGTGAGTCTTCATTGAAAATTTTGAACTAACACGCCGTTTGGAACAGCAAGTTTTTCAAAAATTAGCACTAAACTCGCCGTGTCCCAAAACTAAACTCGGCGTTGGGAACGGCGAGTTTAGTTGTTGAGTCCACGAGTGCAAATACTTTAGCAACTATCATCTTTCTACAAATATTTTCAAAAAGTGTCTTATATAAAAAAAAAAATCTATGCTTGTTCGATTTTGGATAATTGGACTTGGACCTATATCAGGGGAAAAGATGGAAAATTCACCTGCAACTTCTCGTCTACATGTGTGTGGCATACATTTGAGATATCGTTTGTCACCTAGGCCTCACAACAGTACACAAAACTGATAAAAGCATCAGTTATCCTCTCCATATTATGTGGAATAAGCCCAGATACGGACACGTTCTGAATTTTCATGTACAGTATTGATATGGTATAAATTACGTGGCAGCATCTGGGCCATCAGATCTCTTCAGATTCCGCTCTCCAGTGATCATCAGGTCAAACGAGTCAAATGGGTTTCAACCAGCACAGGCCCACGGGCCAACGGGTCCAACCCGGTACATTAGGAACTCAGACCCGTTTATCCCTGCCTATAAATACCAGACCTCCTCATCTCTTTAAAAGATAATCAATCTTTCTCCACCTGAACCCTAGCTACTGTTGCTTTCTCAGTGACTGACTAGATCGTTGGAGGGCCTGTCTCTGGGAACTCTCCCGGGGTTTCTGGGCCGTGTGCAGGTACGAAGATCCGGGCTGAGCTAGGAAGATCCGAGTCGAGCATCCAGCCTCCACCTCTCTCCTACTACTCCCGAGCCGGTCCTACAGCCGAGGATCGGATCAATGCCAGTGTCGCACCTTCCACTTTTACAAATTACAACAACTCACGCCTATTGCCCCCTCACCCAAAAACAAGCCGCATCAGGTTGGTGCCGTCTGTGGAAAACACGCGACACCGACACAGGTCCGACCATATCCGAGGACGTCACCTTGAATCCAAGCTCTTTTATGGCTCCCAAAGCTAGAAGGGTCGTCACTTCTGGACGTCGTCCAGGCCCTCCTCCCTTCCAAAGCCACGTGGACGCCCAGGGCGCTAACCAATCGCTAGCCAATGGCACAGTCGGACCCGGACCAGGCGCTTCACACTCAGTCACAACTGATCTGCAGAATCGACAGGCTAGCCGAACAAAGGGGAGTGGCCGCTTCCAACTCAGTCCCGGACTATGGCAGATAGCCTACCCTAGAATGGGTACTAGGGCACAAACGCTCACCCTGAGGACCTCCATCCTCGCGTGGCCATGTGGAGTACGCCCCGGTCACGAGGATCGAGTTCCAAAACTTTAGGAACAAGGTCCTCCGGGCAATCTGAGGCGGTCCTAGGACAGAGGCACATAACAACTCATACCCTCAGTCAGAAGCTCGGGGCAGTGAATCCTACGGATTGACTTGCCTACTAGAACAAGAGGACGTCGTCCTTCGGCACCTCTGGGAGATGGAGAACCACCTCGCCTATCTCAGCGAGGGCAGGCTGATGCCAGGCCAAGCTTATAAGCCGAACCGACCCCCATTCTCCACCCAAATCTTGGAAGCTGAGGTTCCCAAAAATTTCAGGCCTCCCCAGTTTGAGACATACAATGGTGAGGGTGATCCTGCTGATCACATGGAAGAGTTCAAAACCCTCATGCTAATACACAGCGCATCAGAGCATTTCCTATGCGGCGCCTTCCCTACCACCCTGCGTGGTCCGGCTCAGGAATGGTTCTCGAAACTCACCCCCAGCTCGGTCTTCTCTTTCGACCAGCTAGAAGCGAGCTTCCTAGCCCACTTCGTGACTAGCCAAAAAGTCGAGAAGACGAGCGCGTCACTTTTGGACCTTAAGAAGTAGGAAGGGGAACCGCTCCGCGAGTTCGTTCGGAGATTCACTGCCGAGGCGAGGTCGGCCTCCTCTCTCGACGAGGGCATGGCTTCCGCAGCTTTTTGGCACAATATTCGCCATGGCTAGCTCAAGGCGTCCTTGGCCAAGAAAATGCCCGTCGACTTCCTCGACCTCCTTAACAGAGTCAAAAAGTGGACGATGCCGAGCCCGCCAAAAAAGCCACGAAAGACGCGGCTGGTCTGAAGAGGCCTCCTCCGGTCCCCCATTTTGAAAGATATACCCTGCTGACCCAGAATGTATCAGCCATCCTCTTAGAAATCGAGGACAATAGGATCGTCCGACTTTCTCCCCGGCCAAGCAACAACAAAAAACGGGACCAGAGGTTCTACTGCTGGTTTCACCGGAACCATGGCCACGAGACAGACAACTGTCGTGCCCTTAAAGACGAGATAGAGGCCCTTATCCAGTGAGGTACCTGGGGGAATTCACCCGAACTAACCCGAGGGACCCGAGGGATCTGAGGCCTTCGCCTCCTCCTCGAACGGTCAACAAGCGACCCAACCAAGATCCTAAGCTCGAAGAAACGGGGGGACAGGCCATCCTACACTGTGTCCACAGTGGACCCATGGGGGGAGATTCCAAAACCTCCCACAAGGCCTTTTTGCGGGAGGTAAGCTTGGTCTACGGCCAACCGCCCTCCAGGATTTAGCAGCAGTCTGTCTCCTTCTCAGGAGAAGACCTGGAGGGCATTTGACTCTCACATTGTGATGCTCTAGTCATCATCCTCGGCATGAACAACCACGAGGTAAGGCGTATCCTCGTGGACAACGGTAGCTCGGTTAACATCCTTTTCCTGGCCACTTTTGAAAGCCTCAAGCTCTCCCGCGAGAGGTTGAAACTAGCAGGGTACACGCTCCATGGATTTTCTGGTGTCCCCATCTAGATCAAGGGTATTATCACACTTGATGTAACGGCCGGCACGGCCCCGACCCTCAGGACCGAAGCAATGGATTTCATGGTGATCAATGTCAAGGCTGCCTATAATGCTATCCTCGGCAGACCCGGTCTTTGCACCCTTCAGTTGGTTCCTTCCGCCTACCACTTAAAGCTCAAGTTTCCCATTGATCATGGGGTGGGTGTTGTCCGAGGCAATTAGGAGTCGACACGTTCGTGCTACATGACCGTAGTGGGGGGCGACATCTTTCCTCTCGACACTGTAGAACTCCATTCCGAGCGAGGATCGGAATCTGTAGATGTGCTTGAGGAGGTCCTTTTTTCGAGGAAGAAACGTCCAAGTGGTTCCGGGTTAGCCTATCCTTGGCCCCCAACCCGAAGCAAACAATCATTGAGTGCATTCACCGGAACTCCGACCTCTTCGCATGGACGCCATTCGACATGCTGGGAATCTCTGAAGACATCATAATGCACTGGCTGAGCGTCCGACCGGACTCAAAGCCAGTCCAGCAGAAGAGGCGTAAGTTCTCTCAGCGATCAGGGAGGAAGTTGGGAAACTCCTCTCAGCGCGATTCATTCAGGAGGTCAGCTACCCAGAGTGGCTGGCTAATGTGGTAATGGTGAAAAAGGCAAGCGACACATGCAGGCCTGCCCCAAAGATCCATTCATGCTTCCGAACATTGATACCCTTATAGATGCGACAGTAGGACACGAACTGCTTAGCTTCATGGATGTTTTTTCAAGCTATAACCAGATAAGAATGTTCCCCCCAGACATACCAAAAATCGCATTCATGACCGACCAAGGCCTTTACTATTACCGGATTATGCCCTTCGGTCTGAAGAACGCCGGCACCACTTATCAGAGGCTCGTCAACCGGGTCTTTAAGGACCAGATCTGGCAGAACATGGAGGTGTATGTAGACGATATGCTCGTCAAAAGCCGTTCAGGCCAAGATCATGTGGCCAACCTCGAAGAAGCTTTCGTGGTCCTATGATATCATAATATGAGGCTCAATCCCTCTAAGTGTGCCTTCGGTGTCTCCTCGGAGAGGTTCCTCAGATTTGTTGTAAGCTACCGCAGCATTGAAGAAAATCCTGAAAAGATTCAAGCCATCCTCATTATGGTTCCCCCAAGAAACACCAAGGAAGTGCAAAGGCTTACGGGACGGCTGGCGGCCATCGGCCATTTCCTCTCCAAATTTGGAGAGAAGTCACTCCCATTCTTCAAAGCCCTCAGAGGGGCAAAAAGCTTCGAGTGGGCATCCTCCCAGCATGAGGCATTTGACCAGCTGAAGGCATACCTCACTAACCCACCGCTCATCAGCAAGCCAGAGTCGGGCGAGCCCCTATTCTTATACCTGGCTGCCACCGAACACGCGCTCAACACCGTGTTGGTCAGAGAGGAGGAAGGATCGCAGAAACCCCTCTACTATGTTAGCAAGGTCATGCATGACGCGAAGGTCAGATACCCGAGGACGGAGAAAATTGCCTATGCACTGATAATGGTATCACGGAAACTCTGCCCCTACTTTCATGCCCACTCTGTCTGCGTTCTCACAAATCAGCCTCTCAAGATAGTCCTTGACAAGATCGAAAATTCTGGTTGCCTCATCAAATGGTCAATCGAACTCAGTCAGCACGACGTCAACTACCACCCTCGGATAGCAATCAAAGGTCAGGCGCTCGCAGAATTTATTACCGAATGCACTATCCCCGAGTCCCCAGAAATTTAGGAGGATGCCCCGGCCTGGGACGTCTACGTCAACGGTTCGTCTTGCAAGTATTCTGTCATGCCCCGCTTTCCAAAAAGAGAATACGAAATACGGATACGTGACTAAGCCAGCGAATAATTTTCATCATCCATAAGCTGTCAGGATCTTTACAATATTTTACAGGAAATAATCAGAGTCGGAAGCAAGAAAAATCAACCAAGCATGCATATATGAATCAAAATACCAACAGGAATACTTGAAACAAAATATATTAATCTTAAATAAACCAGATCTGAACAAGTCAACAATCCTGGGTCACATTTCACAAATACAAAATAAATCCAAGAATCAAATACAATATTCCAAATTAAGCAACAGAATAATAATAATAATAATAAATGCAAAACTCCAGCACTAATATCTCATGTCGCCAACTCCATCTGGCAACTGGTCATCCTGATCTGCAATTAATAAATTGCAGGAAAAAGGGAAAAAGAGAAAACAAACTTCCGTCAATGCAAGTTACGGGCCGCTTGTAGTTCAGGATACAAGTACATGGGATAAATAACAAATATAAACAACAACAGAACAAACATAGCATGGTATAGTTATGTCAACAGAAATGTAATATCTAACATAAAATCAAAAAAACAAGGTATACTAACAGATACAGATAACATGTGTCAAGTATCAAGTGTCAGATGTATGCAGACAGATATACAGATGATAGTATCAGATGATAGTCAAACGGATAATAGACAATCAAATAACAGATGTCATGTAACAGATACAGATAAACACATAACAGATGTCATGTTCTTATAAGTCTTGTGTGATTACTATCTAGGTAGCACTTCAGGCGCCCCAACTTTTTATCGCATGGTTGCTACATTCAAATAGTTTCATTTAGATTTCGTAGTGGAGTCCATAGGGCAGTGTACTCAGGGATCAGACAGATAGATATCAGATAATCAGATCAGACAGATACAACCTATGGGTTCTCTTCTGAGTACACCTTTCTATAGGGAAGTAATGTAGTCAGGTTTTAAATAAACACGTGTATCATGTAGTCATGAACACGTAACAGATAGGGAACACGGGCCCTCTTCTCAGTACAAATTTTTATATTTTCCATTACTAGATCTTTCCCACAAACCCCGATCTGGTTATTTTGTTATTATTATTAGACGACATGTATGTGGCATAAACATAGCAAGAATAGCATGGTATAATCGTGTAACAGGTTTAGGGTGACAGATAAATATAAACAGACTAAGATAACACATAAAAGAATAGTGCAACAAAAATTCTAGTTCAGGATAGTAAGACAGTACTGCACTAAAACAGGGATTCCCGTTACTGCAAAAAATGCAAATTTGGATCCATTGAAGAATCTGGAAAATAGACTTCCGGCCGAATCCAGAAAACATGTATAAGTCATATATTATTTCAAAATCAAGTCTCAAAACAGATTTGAATCTAGAAAACACGTTTAGCCATAAATCAGAAGTTTGTATTCGAAGTCAGGGTAACAACATGAAAACTGATTAATTAAATCCATGAAAAATCTGGGGTATTCATCTATATGTATAGTAACAGAATATAAAGTTTCAGAATTTTCCAATATAAATAGTTTAGTCAACGAAAATCAGAAAAACATCAAGATGTAGTTTCGTAAATCTGGAATTGTAAACACTGCAGTACGAAAACAGTAATATCTCACAAACCATAAATCAAAATCCAACTTCGCCAAAAGGGTAATAAAATAGATACAGTAGGATAACTTTCAAATTCAGAAATATTTTCGAGAAAGCAAGTAGAATTAGGTCGAAAATTTGGTTCTTTATTAAACAGTAGTAAAATTCTGCATGTAAAACCTTTATTTGTGAGCATGAAAATGTTTGTAAAACATCTCGAATAAATCCACCAAAATTCTGGGTAAACCCCAATCAAGTCGAGAAATACTGAGCAAAACTTCAGATCAAAATAATAATTTTAACACCAAAATAAAAATATATTTCTCTTCAGAATTCATAGAAAATGCAGTCTGGAAATCTTTATACACCTCAATAGTAAAATATGCATAACTCACAACTCGTAAATCGAAACTGAGATCCGTCAAAAGATTTGGAAAATAGACAGAATTCTCTACAGTTCATGTTCACAAAATATTTTCAAATACTGACCTTAATAGGGTCTAAATTACTGAACAATATCGGGGTAACAGAAAATACAGATTGGTTATTCACACACAAAACAACATAGATCTTACGAAATTCATCCAAATCAACCCAAACATGAAATATAGTGTACTAAATGTCCAAACAACATGGTATGGGGTATTTCACAATTATTCAACAAGTATAACACGAATAACACATCAAGCACAGATATCTCAAGCAGCATGAACATATACATTAAAAGTGGTCAACCCTAGGTTAATTCATATTATGTATGTCGTGAGGCAACTATGGTCGAATCAACACAATAGAGACAATATCAATAAGGAGTTTCACACACAAATTGTCTCTAGAACCCAACTACACTACAGGCAGTATTTAGTACTTGTATTACATAAAGAAAAGAATACAAGTTACTTGCCTTAACCGATGAAGCAAAAGCAAGAATAACGGGAACGGATCTCGACACGAACACAAATACGAACAAGATCACGAACAAGGTGAACAACCGATTGCCAACAAGATGAAGACAATCAAGATCACGAACACAATCGGACGGCTGAGATCAAGAGATCAACGGCTGAAATCTAATCCAATGATGCAGATGATCTTATCAGATCGAGAGGAGTTCGGGCGGCCCACAATCAATGGTGATGATGGAGATCATGATCATGATGATCAATCGATCGGATGGCCAGAATCAAAACCAAGGGAACATGATCATGATGATCAAGATGATCACGGTGATCGACGGCTCTGGATCCATTGATGGTGAAAATGATGAAGACAGGGGAGGGGGCTGCCGAGGTGGCTTCGGGAGGGAGACAGAGTGCAGTCGCTATTGCAGTCAGCAGCGCGACGCGCCAGGGAGGAGGTGCGGCACCACGGAGTGGCCCACTGGCTGGTGTGGCGGCAAGGCGGAGGACGGCGACGGAGGGCGGCGAAACAACGGCGGGAAGCGCATGTTGCCGCTGTAGTCTTGGCCGACGTCGGGAGGAGGCAGAGAGCTGTGATGAACTGGTAGTGCAGTCGTTGGCCATTCTGGGCTTCGCCGATGCTCAGAAGGAGCAGGACGAGGAGGGGCAGCGTGAGGCAGGGCAACTGGCTGCAGCATCGGGAGGCACGACGGCTGATTGCAGGCGCTGTTGTCGAGATAGAGGGTTGCGATCTGGTGCTCGGAGGTGGTTGATGCTGCAATCACACGAAGCTCGGGAGGAGTGAGGTGACAGGGGGAGTCGACACCGGGAGATCGAAGAGGAGGAGAGCAGGAGCAGGGGAGAGCGGCTGAAGGCGAGGAGCACAGGGACGGCTGAAGGTCGGGGGTGCAAGGGGACAGGGACGAAGAAGATCGGGAGGCACAGGGATGGGTTCAGATGAAGAGCGGCTAGGTGAACAGGGTAAACAGTGGAGGGGGTAATATATAGGGTTGGATGTATTAGGGTTTAGGGGTAATGAGTAGGGTACAAACGGGTTGAGGGTGGCTGGGTAATTGGGTTAGTAGAGTAGAGAGGGGTTAACAGGTAGTTGGGTTTTATCTTAGGATAGTTTATTGGGTAAAGGGGTAATGGGTTTAAAATGGGTTATTGGGTTTTGGTTGGCTCATAGGGTATTAGTGGGTTTAATGGGTTATCCAATAAGATAATAGGGAAAAATATATAAATAAGATTTTTAATAACCAGTCAAAATTAATATCAATAATAGTAATAAAAATAATAATAATAAGAAAATGATAAAAATAATAATAGTAATAATAAAAGTAATAATAACAATAATAAGAACTGTATTACAATACAAAAATCATAGAAAAATAGTTACAGCTAAAATTATTGATCAAAAATAGATTTTAATAGAAGATCCAACAATACATTTTGACAAAAGAGTTTGAAAGCGAATAAAAATAATTTACAAAATTTTTTAATACAGAAAATTTGTATTTGGGAAAATAGGCGTTACATATTCTCTTCGGCTCAATTTCCAGTATTCTCTTCTGCTCAATTTCCCATCCCAAACAACAAGGCAGAATATGAATCTCTGATCGCGGGACTTACACTGGCCTAACGGGCGGGCATGAGGCAAATACAAGTCTTCAGTGACTCACAACTCGTGGTCAAACAGATCACCGGAGAGTACGAGGCCTGTGACCACCGGATGACCTAGTACTTGGCACGAAAATTGGAATTTGGTTATTCACGATATACGATGAGCAAAGCAGCTCCTGCAGCTCTTCGTGAAGGTGGATGTGTAGAACCCCGTATTTTCAAATATTATTTTAAATATTCAAAAATGAATTTAAATGAATTTCTGAGAATTTAATAAATATTTTCAGAAAAATTTATCTTTTTACACGTGCAAAATACGTGCAAATACTTTTTGAGAAGTTTGAAAAGTTAATTTTTCTTCATGAAAAGTTATTATTTAATATTTGGGATTTATTTAGTATTTTTCCAGATTTTTCTGAAATTAATTGGAACTATTTGCAAATTTTGAGAAAAGAAGGACCTTTTTGCAAATTTGACATTTTTAGGGATTAAAATGAAAAATGTAATCCTGGACGTTTTGAACAGTATTGGTTGAGATTTAGAATTATATTTTCCTTTTAAATCCTAATTTAAATGAATTTTGATCGAATTTCCAAGACTAGACCTATATATGTGAAGTTGTATTTTGGAAGGGATTATTTTGCAAAATGGGTAAAACCCTAAACCTATTCCCGGATATTTAAAGGATTTTTCTCCAGTCGTCAATACTGAAAATACAGAATTTTGGTGATTTGTTTTGGTGGAGCAAGAGGAAGTTTTGATCTAACAATAAGGAAGGCTTTTTAGTGGATTTTCTCAATCCAAAGGTGAGTGATATGAAATTGTTTTGTTTTGTCTTGTTGTATGAATGATATGAACTTTGTGTGGTGGTTTGACTGATGTGATCGATTGTTATGATTGTTTGTTTGACATGAATATTATTTAGTATTTTGCATGGGAACAATGCAAAGATCGTTGTTTGTATCATGTTTGTGGAATCTAAGAATATTGAGTAGATCTTGACTTACGAAATTGTATTGCTAAAATGCATGTTAAGATTTGAGTATGGTTATGATCGGATGATGAGCATCTGGATCTTATATTTGTAAATCAGATTTTTATTAAGAGTTGTGAAATAAATTTAGTATTGAGAAACCCTAATGTGAGAATTAGTAATTTAGAACATGAGAACTTGAGTTTTGACATATTTGATGTTTTGAGTAATGTATCCATAATGAGGAATTGTTGAGATTTGTTATTTTTCCTGAATACGAATTATTTCATGAACAAAGAATCTTTAGAAAACTCCTGTTTGATTTTGTATTCAGATCTAAATTATAAAAAAAACTGTAGGCCGACAGTCGACTGGTACGAACCTGCTACTGTATTTTAGTTTCCTTGAAAAGTCATTCTGGACAGTCGACTTAGCTCTTAGGCAGTCGACTGGTTCACTGAGAAATTATTTTGTAAAATTATTACAGTCCTTTCTGGACAATCGACCATGACCTCTTTAAGTCGACTTATGTACTTAGAATGTTTCCTTGAGAACCTTTGGAATTTACCTCGGGTAAGTCGACTGATGGATTTCAAGTCGACTGTCATGACTTAGTTTATTTTCGTAAAATTTTGGATATTTGTCCTCTGGACAGTCGACTTACTACCGTATAAGTCGACTGGTGCTGATGAGTGTTTGTAAACTTGAGGATTATTTCGAATGATTGGTTTTCAGATAATTCAGTCTATACTTGATCTTCAGTTCAGTATTTGATATTAAGATATTCAGTTAAGCCATTTGATTTAAGATATTCAGTTGAGCCACTTGTTTAGTGGAAATTTGATTTAGACATTTGAGTTCAGTCTCTAGAGGTGCGTGACCCTAGTATACCGGTGTTGAGTTATTTTGTTGAGGCCCGTTGAGGCATTTCAGTTATTCAGTTTTGAGTTTAGGCCGATGGGGTACACCACTCTAGGAGATTCGTTGAGTAATTAAGAGTCTGTTTGTTTTGTTATTTTGAAAAGAGTTTTCTGAATAGAATTTTCTGAAAACTGTATTCTGAATAGAGTTATTCTGAAAATGAGTTTAAAAGCTGTTTGGTTATATTTTTTTCTGAAAACTGTATTCTGAAAGCTGTTTATCTGAAAAAGAGAGTTTAGAAGCTGTTCTGTTATATTTCTAGCTGAAAACTGTTATCTGAAAGCTGTTTTTCTGAAAAAGCGAGTTTAAAAGCTGTTCGGTTATATTTCTTGCTGAAAACTGTTATCTGAAAGCTGTTTTTCTGAAAAAACGAGTTCAAAAGCTGTTCGGTTGTATTTCTAGCTGAAAACTATTATCTGAAAGCTGTTTTTCTGAAAAAGCGAGTTTAAAAGCTGTTCGGTTATATTTCTTGCTGAAAACTATTATCTGAAAGCTGTTTTTATGAAAAAACGAGTTCAAAAGTTGTTCGGTTATATTTCTAGCTGAAAACTGTTATCTGAAAGCTGTTTTTCTGAAAAAGCGAGTTTAAAAGCTGTTCGGTTATATTTCTTGCTGAAAACTGTTATCTGAAAGCTGTTTTTCTGAAAAAACAAGTTCAAAAGCTGTTCGGTTATATTTCTAGCTGTAAACTGTTATCTGAAAGCTGTTTTTCTGAAAAAGCGAGTTTAAAAGCTGTTCGGTTATATTTCTTGCTAAAAACTGTTATCTAAAAGCTATTTTTCTGAAAAAGAGTGTTTAAAAGCTGTTCGGTTATATTTCAAGCTAAAAACTGTTATCTGAAAGCTGTTTTTCTGAAAAAGAGAGTTTAAAAGCTGTTTGGTTATATTTCTTGCTGAAAACTGTTATCTGAAAGCTGTTTTTCTGAAAAAGAGAGTTTAAAAGCTGTTCGGTTATATTTCTAGCTGAAAACTGTTATCTGAATGCTGTTTTTCTGGAAAAAGAGAGTTTAAAAGCTGTTCGGTTATATTTCTAGCTGAAAACTATATTCTGAAAGCTGTTTTTCTGAAAAAGAGAGTTTAAAAGCTGTTCGGTTATATTTCTAGCTGAAAACTGTTATCTGAATGTTGTTTTTCTGAAAAAGAGAGTTTAAAATCAATTTGCATTCATCATTTGCTGACATTTTTTTAATTGTTGCAGTTAGATTGCAATGTTGTACAAGTATTGGAACAAGAAACTTGAGCAGCAAGTGAATCGAGCAAAAATCAGACGCCATCATCTTCACGATTGATTCGTCACGTTAGAGTACAAAATTTAAAGAAAATCTTGTATGAACATACTATAATCAGTGAGGTTTTTGTGAAGCAACTAATCTCAGTTCATGTATAAGTTATGCAATTTGGATAAATGTTTTGATGTTATCTCAGTTCTTAATTTTGTGAACAATATAAAGCTGATTATTCATCAAGAAAATGAACTGCAAAGCCACATCCTCATAATGCTTCGCCTTCTCCTCAAGATTACATTCCAAATACAATATCAACAGCCTTAACCTATACCGGGTCTTCTCCTCACTGCAATCAACATCATCCTCACTCTCAACCACATCCCCATCAAGAAGCACTTCAAGCACACCACTATAATCCACCAACAACTTCACATAATTCATCACATACCTCGTCAACGGATGTATCTCTCCCCCCTGCACCGCCTTCTTTGACCTCTCCTTCTGCACCGTACTCTCAAACTCTGCCAATGTCCCTCTCACTGCATCCCCCAACCAGTCCAATATCCTCTCCACCTCCTTCAAAACACAACTCCCCGAATCCTCACTGTGGAGTCCCGCGGCGTCCAATGGGACGGTGTTGCGAATCATGAGATGTCGAAACTCGTCCTCAAGCCTTGCCATTGCGATCTGGATCAAGATCTCCGCCTTAGAGACGAGATCGCCGTAAGATTCAGACTCGGCACGGATCGCCAGGGAGATAACGTCGTCAACGGTGAAAAGGTAGTCACTGATCTCTTCCGGTGTTGACTCGAAGAGCAGCGAGTCGTCGGAGTTCACCTCGTCGGATTAAGGAGATGAGGGAGTCGACGGCGGATAGGAACGATTTGGAGGAGTCGGAATCGGACCAGATCGGGCGGTCGAAGGAGAGGAATACGGCAATCCGACGGTCGAGTGAGCGGAACGAGTTCGAATCGACGGCGGAGAAGTCGTCGCTGGAGTCAGAGGAGAGGTTTTGGCGGGAAAGGCGGTTATCGAAGGCGGAGAACACGTTGAGGATGTCGTCGGTCATGGTGTCGGTGCGGCCGAGGGTTTTCGCGATGTGGCGGGCGACGGCGATGACGTTCGCTTCGCCTTCGCCAGTGGCCATAAGCTAGGGTTTCAGATAGCGAATTTTGGCGACATTTTTTTAGGGGATTTAGGGTTTGGGATTGGAGGGACGGAGGAGGAAGAAGATGAGTTTGGGGGTGAGCACGCGGATTAAAGTCACGTGTGCGGAGTAGCAGCCAGGTATTGTATTTTTTGATAGATAGGGCTGTTTTGGAAAAGAGGGGGGTATGAGTATTCTGAATAGTGTTTGGAAAAAAACACTTAAAACAAATGCCAACTCAGGAAATGTTTTCTGAAAAAAAATAAAAATAGTGAAACAAACAGACCCTAAGTAACCCAGAAATAATAAGGACAGGCACTAGTGGTGATATGATGAACGGGAACATGAGTTATGCACCTCAGTATGGCTTTAAATGTGGGATTTAATCTCCGGAATTATCCAAGTAACTTACTTGCGGTGTGGGATCTATCTCCGGAATTATCCAGGTAAATTACCTGTGATGTGAGATATATCTCCGGAATTATCCAGGTAATTACTTGCGGTGTGGGATTGATCTCCGAATTATCGGAGTCGAGGCGACGCACATGTGGTATTCATGTGATGATGTGTCAATGTTTCGGTGTGGGATGATCTCCGGAATTATCCAGGTAAATTACCTGAGATGTGGGATCTATCTCCGGAATTATCGGGCATGGGCTAATTCTCACAGTTTATCTTTATCTCGTAGTAATCATCGTGATAAGATTAGTTGCATAGCGGGGGATTGAACCCTATGAAGAGAAGACGTTAAGGGCTTGCACCGAACCTATGTAGAGTGGGATGCATAGACTTCGATAAGTACGCATTAGAGAGTCCGCATATAGAATTGGTGTTTTCTTGACTTGGCTTTATGCATGTGGTTTTCCTGTTTTCTACACTTGACACTTGGTTTAGTATCACTTGTTGTTACAATTCTTGCTACCTCATACTTTATGTATTTTGGTTCACTATATGTTACTTATGAATCCTTGCTTAATGTTCATTTATGTTGTTTGTTTGATTTTATGTCACTCACACCAATTATGGCTAACCCCTTTAGTTTTGGGGGTTAGGGATCATCTCTAGCCTCATATGTTGCAGGTTGTTGCTTAAAGTTGGAGGTTGGATGCTTGAGATAATTTTGAGATAAATTGATTTAATAGAGTTTTGTGTAAATTTGTAAAGCAGTGTTGTAATAAGACTGTGTTGTAAATAAAAGGAAATTATGATTTGAGTTGTTTTGGTATTCCGCTGTGCTATGAAAAGGTTTGTTGTAATAAAAGTTGAAAATTTTGTTAGTGTTGGTTGTGTTTAATGTTACATTGAAGTGGATGCTGGGATTGTGCCACATATTTTCTAAGATATCATATTAGAAATTCGGGGCGCTACAGGATGTCCATCGGATCCCAAGAGAACAAAACTGTCACGCCGGCTCCTTGTCTAAACTCGCGTCATCTTCTCTCGGAGGATTAGACCGCACGGTCCTTGTCGAGGTCCTTCTTAAGCCAACCATCGAAGAGCCAGAAGTCTTCTGCCTCGCCAGCGACGATTTCACCGAGACATGGATGAACCACATACACAGGTTCCTGACAACTGGCGAGCTTCCACAAGACCTGGCCTCGGCATGAAGCATTCAGGTGTGGTCCGAACGGTTTACCTTAATTAAGGGCGCGCTCTTTAAACGCTCATACACCAAGTCAGACAGGAGACTCTATCTTCGCTGCCTAACACCAGACGAGGCTAAGTACATCCTAGAAGAACCGCACGAAGGGATCGGGGGATGCCATATGGGCAGTAGGTCGCTGGCCCGGAAAGCACTAATCTACGGCTACTACTGGCCAACTATGCTGCAAAATGCTAAAAACCTCGTCCGAAGCTGCGGCCCTATTAGAGGTTCTCCCTCGTTAAACACTCGCCCAAGGCCGAGCTGAAGTCCCTCGCCAGTTTTACTCCCTTCTCCATGTGGGGAATGGTCCTAGTCGACCCTTTCCATCGGCAATCGGCTAGAGGCGATTCCTCATTGTGGTCGTTGACTACTTCACCAAGTGGATAGAGGCGGAGCCCCTGGCTACCATCACCGAGCATCAGGCTCAACAATTCTTCTGGAAACACATAATCTGCCGATTCGGGATCCCGCGCGTGCTAATCTCCGATAACGGAACCCAATTTGCCTGCAAAAGCTTTCGGAAGTTTTGCGACGACTTCGGCATTCAACAGCGATTCTCGTCAATCTCTCATCCCAAATCGAACGACCAAGCCGAAAACACCAACCATCAAATTCTTGACGGTCTAAAAAAGCGGCTGGATCAGTCGCCCAAGGGTCTGTGGGTCGAGGAATTGTCAAGCGTCCTCTTATTACATCGGACCACTAAGAGAATTCCAACCAGCGAGTTCCCTTTCAATCTGACATATGGGACCGAGGTGGTCATCCCTCTGGAAGTCGGCCTCCCATTGCCGAGGTACATGGGCTTCAACGAAGAATCAAACTCAAATGACCTTAGGGCAAACCTGGACTTCGTTGATGAGATGCGGGAAAGGTCTAACATCCGACGAGCCATTTACCAACAACGGGTCAAAAGACTCTACAACAAAAAGGTCCGCCCAACCAACATCAAGGAAGGGGACCTCGTGCTCCGAAAGCTAGCGATCTCCCTGCCCACAGCCAGAGGCAAGCTCGCCCCCAACTGGGAGGGCCCATATAAAGTCTCCCAGGTGGCACGTCCCGACACGTATTGCCTCGAAGACCTGGGAGGCAAGATGGTTAAGAGGCCCTGGAACGCGGAGCACATCATCAAATTTCAAGAGGGAAAGTGAGGGAGAGTCCACTATTGTAAGCACTACGTGCCAATTCTCTTGTAAGCAAATGGTCATGGTATAAAAGTAGCATATTTTTGTTGATTCAAAGTTCATACAGATCACACCTCAAAATTTCTTACAAGCTTGGACGTCTGATGCTTGGCATGTATCTCAAGCAAGGCACCAGCTTTCTCACAAGCTTGGATGCCTGGCGCTCAGCATGCATCTCGAGCAAGGCACCAGCTTTCTCACAAGCTTGCATCCCCGATGCTCAGCCTGTATCTTGAGCAAGGCACCAGCTTTTCCACAAGCTTGGATGCCCGACACTCGGCATGTATCTCGAGCAAGGCACCAGCTTTCCTACAAGCTTCGACACCCGACACTCGGCATGTATCTCGAGCAAGGTACCAGCTTTCTCACAAGCTTGGACGCCCAACACTTGGCACGTATCTCGAGCAAGGCACCAGTTTTTCCACAAGCTTGGATGCCCGATGCTTGGCATGTATCTCGAGCAAGGCACCAACTTTCCCACAAGCTTGGACGCTCGATGCTCGGCATGTATCTCGAGTAAGGCACCAGCTTTCCCACAAGCTTGGACGCCCGACGCTTGGCATGTATCTTGAGCAAGGCACCAGCTTTTCCACAAGCTTGGACGCCCGACACTCGGCATGTATCTCGAGCAAGGCACCAACTTTCTCACAAGCTTGGACGTCCGATGCTCGGTATGTATCTCGAGTAAGGCACTAGCTTTCCCACAAGCTTGGATGCCCGACACTCGACATGTATCTCGAGCAAGGCACCAACTTTCCCACAAGCTTGGATGCCCAACGCTCGGTATGTATCTCAAGCAAGGTACCAGCTTTCCCACAAGCTTGGACGCCCGACGCTCAACATGATTCTCGAGCAAGGCACCAGCTTTCCCACAAGCTTGGACCTTCGACTCGGACGTCATACTAACCTCGAGCGCCCACGGGGGAATCTATAATCCCTCATCTCCTAGCCCCTCGGCTCGGACGTCACGCTTACGCTCCCTCAACCCCTATGAGCACTAAATGGGGTTTCATCAAAATTTCCCAAGTCTTAAACTGTCAGACGGGACTTCGGATGACCCTACGACACAAAATTTCTGCTTGGATTTACGGCACTCACCCAGGACGAGAGCCACCGGGCCCCAAACCACGGAGCGACCCATCTTTCACCTGCTGACAACTGGGGGTAACCAATGCTCATAGTTGTTACCCCCAATTGTCAGAGGATGGCAGGAGAGCCACCGGTCAGGGCTCCTGAACAAAAGCTTGATTTTGGGGGCACTCGCCTATGGCAAACACCCCGAGTCCTGCCCTCCAGGATCGACCCCCCTTCCATTCGTTGACAACTAGGGATAAACCGGTGGCCACCGCCGTTACCTCGAATTGTCAGAGGGTGGTAGGAGAGTCACCGGCAGCATGAACTCACGGTGAAGTAGGAAATAAACAGATGAAGGGGTGGGGGTTATATAGCCTTGAACGGGGCGCATTTATGACGTGGGAAGTCGAAACGTCAAAAATGGCCATTAATGTTCTCGGAAGACGAAACTTCCTCCATTGCCAAGCTTTCAGGATCCCAATCCCTCACCCTCGTTACAATCTTCGGATCGAATCCCTTGCTCGGCTCGAATGCCGAGCATCTTCCCTAGAAATATTAATCACAAGACTGAAAAATAGCCAAGGCAAGACAATCGTCTCCTCATTATTATTTCATCAAAGGAAATTACGTCGTTACAAAGAAAAACTTCGTTACATTGGTAAAACCTATCCTAGGGCTCCTGTGTTGGAACCACAGGGTCAAAGCAGATGAGCTCTAGTCCGGTCGACCGAGTCGGCTCCTTCGTTAGGTCTCCCAGCCTCACCAAGGTGGACACGCTGGCGACTGAGCTCTGTGCCTCACAAGGCCTCGCCAGACCAATCCTTGGGGTCGGCAACGAAGCACCATCAGGAGGATGAGGGCCAGTGAACGAAATGGACTGGGACCCAGACATCCTGAGCATTATCTTGTATCGATGCACCTCCAATTCCTTCTCAACATAACCTCGTGAAGGAAAGACTCAAACGAAGGCCGCTGGGCAGAGGTACTAGCCATCGAAAACGAAGCTCCAGTGGGGTCTAGGTCACGGTCGGATAACAACTTCTTGAACCGCGCCAGCTCTACGCTGAGCCCCTTGGACTTGTCCATAAAGTACTTGATAGCAACCTCACGGTCACGAGCCTCCTTGTGGTATCGAGCCAAAGCAACTCCATGCCGAGATCTTACCTTTCAATCAGTTCACCTCCGAGCCCACAAGGTCCCCCGCTGGGGTCACTGTCATCTGCCAAAAACAGAGGAATATCACTCCGAGCTAAAAACACTTGGCTAAAAAATCAAGCCAGAAAATCCAAATTCATCCAAGTGAAGAGGTTCGGCCAAACACTTTTCATTGCTCAAAAAGGGTAATTTTACAAAAATGCAGTGGCTAGTCTGCTTTCGGTTATTACAAAAAAGTGCAAAAAAACGAACGGAGGAAAAGAAATAACAAGGGCTACTTCTGTCCCACCTCTTCCTTGGCTTGCTGTTCAGGGTGGGGCTCATCGTCCGCAGCATCATCACCACCCCCGGGAGTCAGCGGGAGCTCAGGCACGTCCAAGTCATAATGAAAGCTGCTCAGGTCCAGCTCCGGATGAAAGTGCTTGACATGCCGGATCGCCCTAGCGTAGACCACATCCTGGGCCTCAAATCACTTTGTCCATTCCGACCGTCTCCATCTCCTGCACCTGCTGTAACGCTCATGCCCCTAGCTCGAACAATTTATACAATTTTAGAGAAACATATATATATATATATATATATATATATATATATATATATATATATATATATATATATAATTTTGAAAACACGGAGTGTTACACCTGCTCCTCGCCCTCCTTCCCCAGCTCGGCCATTTTCTTCATATAAGCATCCTTTTGGTTTGCCAACTCCGCCCCGAGAGCCTGGATTTAGCCCTTGAGCGCCGTCTTCTCTAGCTTGAGGTTCTTAGCCTCCCACTCCCAGCTCTAGGTATTCATCGTCTCGTTCACCAGCTCCTTCTTTTGCAGCTTCATCAGTTGAGCCCCCTCCACATAGGCTTGCAACCAACAGAAACAAACTTAAGAAAATGTGAAATACTTCAACACAACCAATCGTCTTTCTACATGCACGCTCGCTAGAGCCCACTTCATCTACGAGGACTCGATGGTGTCGCACTCCCAGGCCTTCTGATTTCAGGGCGGTGCAATCTTCTCAACATTCTCGATGGCCACCGGCCCGTCCGAGATGGTATCCCCAGCCTTAACACCCCAATCCGGTGCCAAGGGCCGCAGACCCACCTTGCCAACAATCTGGTCGACCGTTAGAGCGAATGGAGGAAGGCCCGCCTTCACCATAGAGGCGACCTTCTGGCTGCTGGAGCTGGGGGCCGATTTTGAGCTCTTGTGCTTCTTCGGCAACAAGAGAGGGGACTCCTCTGCAACCTCCTCAAGAGGGGTTCTCCCATGCTTCTTGTGACGAGGTCGGTCGGCCTTCTCGGCCGCCTGCTTCTTCAGCAGCGCCCTCATCGCAGCAATCACATCATCATTCATACCTGCAAAGAGGAAAATCACGTTAGACAAGCGAAAATACTTGAAAGAAAACTAAATAAAAAACATACTGATAGGAGTGGGGCTCAATCCGATTCAAGCCAAGTGCCTCTCCTTCACGTTCGGCCAACCAAGGCTATTGCCTGAACATATCTTCTCAACATCCGCCCATTCCTCGGCCGTCAAATCCAACTTGCGAGGACCCTTTAGATTGGGCTTGTAAAACCTCCAAGCCATGGGTATCACCCATGGAGTCCAGTTCCGGACGATGAAATACTTTTCTTTCCACCCTTTGATGGAGTTCGGGTGCCCGTGCACGACCCTCCTCTTCCATCTCGGTGAAATATAGTAGATCTCCTCGTACTCGCCGGACGAGTTGAGGCTGAGGATCGCCCAAAAGTACTTCAGCTTCGGCCGTCCCCCCCGCTCCATGCAGAGCAACAGGAAACACACTATCTCCTTCCAGGAATTGGGCCCATACTGCATTGGGCTAAGGGATGCCCAATTCAACACTTCGGCAATGAACAGGTGGATCGGCAGCTGCAAATTAGAGCAGAAGGCATTAACCGGGAACATACAGAAGTGGGGAGCCAGTTTGTCCATCGGCCAGATCCTGGGGGTGGGGATCAGTAGCTTATACTCCTCACCGATGAAATAATTCGCATGAATGACAGGAAGGTCATTCGCTGTAAGGTCGGTCAGGACCCTGTCCATAGCAACTTCCTGCCTACTGGGCGAGGAAACCTCTACATCCTCGTCAGCACATCCCGTGTAGTGAAGCAACTCCTTAACATCGTCCGAATATATTCAGATAGAGCGCATCTGGGCTTCAAACGGGACCTCAAGGTTAACAACATGGGTCGTCTCGTCCGGATTTGTAATGCCCATGCCCCTGCTCGGACCATTTATATAATTTATCAGACAAATTATTTATAGTATAGTATAACTGCCCACCACAGGCTGCCTCTCAAAAGGTAGTTAACTAGATTGGTGACTCTTGATCATAGGCTATATTATTTATATTATTTTAATCTAGTGTGATTTCAGATGTGGTACTAATTCTGGATCTACTTTCTAGCCGTTTGGAGCATCTGCTCTTCTATCCGCCCGATTAATTTAAGGCACGCCACAGTCCCGGAATCCACCGCCCGACTATAAACTATTTTTACAATTTATCAGACAAATTATTTATAGTATAGTATAACTGCCCACTACAGGCTGCCTCTCAAAATGTGGTTAACCGGATTGGTGACTCTTGATCATAGGCTATATTATTTATATTATTTTAATCTAGTGTGATTTCCGATGTGGTACTAATTCTCAACCCTTTCTTTCTCTCCTCTTCATGAGTGCACAGCTGAAGCCACGTCATCAATGGAGAGAGAACAGCAGCTGCCTACGTTCTTACTTCAACCGGGTGGGACCCCCCCCCCCCCCCATGGTGACGTCATCATGATGTCACCACAAATCCAACAGCCCAACTTTGCTGTTTTTACAACCGTGGACCCCCCTCCATCACATATTTACCATTTACCTATATATATATATATATATATATATGTTATAAAATAATATAACACTAAACAAAGGAAATAGAGACAAGAGGGAAGAAGATTATTCTCATTCATAGGTTTTTCATCTATCTTACAAATGATTCACTCAATGGCCTATTTATAGGCTTACAAAGAATATAAAGAGATAATTACATAATTATTACATATGAATAAATATGAATGAATGCAATGTGGTGGTGGAGAATGTGGAAAGAGTGGGGGAAGTTCAATAGACAATTCACACTTAATATATTTATAACACTCCCCCTTGAATGTCTATTGAAGAATATGCCTCGTTAAAACCTTACTAGGTAAAACCCAAATGGGAAAAACCCTAGTGTAGGAAAAAGAGTACATAATCTTTGACAATGATATGCAATGAAGATGCTACCTCGTTAAAAACCTTACCAAGAAAACCCAGTGGGACAAAACTTGGTGAAGGGAAAAAAAGTGTAGCGCATATCATCTCTCCTCCTGACGAGATCATCCGATTAGGACTTTCAAAAGTCATATCTCGAATCTCGATCAATTCTACCATTCTTTTCAAAAATTGAGGTGATAGAGTCATAGCGATCAAACAAACACATCTATGCCTTGCCTCGCATGGAGCCAATATCTCTTGATTGATATCTGGCTTTATAATGATATGATAAATACTCAGTCCAATGACTTCGAGTTGGTGAGGACTTCATCTTACTAGTAAACCAACTTTCAAATGTTTAATTTGAAAAACCTGAAAAAAACAAACAAGATGACAAAACAAGAAATTTGCTTATCCAAGGTCTTTTCGTCTTAAGATATTTCTTTAAACATTGCACGGCTTGTACAACTCTTCAGGAGTTCCAATAGACTTCGACCTTGAATATTTAATAAATATATGTGAGCTTATATGACCATTATTATGGTCCCCTTTATCGAAAACTCACTAAGATGGTTATATCACATTTGTTCCGATTGTTTTAATCCATACAAAGCTTTGTTTAACTTAACTGAGTAAATTTTCCAGGGAATTATCATTATGTGCTTCTGGCACTTTTAAATCCTTCAGGGATTTTCATATATCAATGAGGCGCATTTCAAGTCTTTCATGCACTGCCAGACATATCAAATATCGAAATGTTATTGCATCCACCACAGGAGAATATGTCTTTTCATAATCAACACCAGGCATCTGGGTAAAACTTTGTGCGACAAGTCGTGCTTTATATCTAGTAATCTTATTTCTTTTTCATACAAAATACCCATTTATAGCTTACTGGTTTGATCTCTTTTGGTGTTCGAACTACAGGTCCAAAGACTCCTCGTTTTTCAAACGAGTCTAATTTAGACTTAATTGCCTCTTTCCATTTTGGCCAATCATTTCTATTTCTACGCTCTTCCACAGAGGTAGGTTCATGATCCTCGTTTTCATTTATGATATCGCGCGCTATATTATATACAAAAATATTGTCGACAATTATATTATTCCGGTCCCATCTTATTCCCATAATGACATAGTTAATCGAGATCTCTTCATTTTCTTTAATTTCAGGTACCTGATTCTCTTCATTATTAACTATGTCAATGGTCTCTTCTGGAAAGACATCCTCGATTTGACAATCATGGTTATTTGCTCCTTTTCTTTTTCGATGATGTTTATCTTTGGAACCAAGTGGTCTACCACGCTTCAGGCGTGCCTTAGACTCACTATCAATTATAGGTTGTCCTTCAGGGACATCAATTTTGACAGGAGCATTTACAACTGGAATATGAGATTTTGTTACTCTTTTGTGGTCAGTATATGCGTCTGGCAGTTGATTTGCAATACCTTGCAAATGAATTATCCTTTGAACTTCTAATTCACTTTCTTTTGTTCGAGGATCTAAACTTTTCAATGATAATACATTCCATGAAATCTCTTTTTTCCAACTGTTTATTATCTCCCCCTAATGTTGGGAATATTCATTCATCAAAGTGACTATCTGCAAACCTTACAGTAAACAAATCTCCAGTCATCGGTTCAAGATGGAGATTTATACCCAACATATATTCCCGTCCTCCTTTGAGGTCCCATTTTTGTGCGTTGTGGTGGATTTAGTTGGGACATATACCGCACATCTGAAATTTCGTAAATGGGAAATATTTGGTTTCTGACCATGAACCAAAGGGAGAATTATCATTATGTGCTTCTGGCACTACAAAGATATTCAGTACATCTTTCATTCATAGTCTCAATATGATATCCATTTAGACGAATATCTTTAAAACTTAATAAGTTTCTTTGAGACTTAGGCGAAAATAATGTATTTTCAATTATGAATTTTGTGCCTTCTGGCATTATAAAATTTGCTCTTCTGGAGCCTTCAATTATCTTTGCACAGCCTGATATGGTATTGACATGTGCTTGATCATTTCTCAGATTAGAAAAATATTTCTTATCTTTAAGAATGGTGTGTGTAGTAGCACTGTCTGCAAGACATATATCCCCAACTTGAATCTTGGATTGATACATATTCATAATTTAGATAAAGAAAAAAAAAAGCAAAATAAAGCATATAATAATAATGAAGAAACAACGTCCAATGGTGATATACGCATTAATCATTTATACAACTGTGACCACAATTGCATTAGTTACAAGTAACTGTAACCAAGGGCTGAGCTACTTAGGGGTGGGGGAACGTGGCCCACCTTGTTTCATCCATTTACTGAAGACGACATATTGAGTAGGTATGTAAAAACTGCTTATTAGCACCATCAACAATATCAAATGAATTAAAATCCTTTAAAAAAAATCTGAACTCAAAAGATGGAAAAATACCATCTTGACCATCTTGTTTCACTAATAAGAAATAACGAAACAAGTGTTCAGAAAATTTTAACCCAAAACCAAGAATAAAAGTCACCTCGACTCCCAGCTTCAATACAGTTTACAAAATTTTTTATATCTATATCTTTCCAACTTTCAAACAATAAAATTTTGTTCTATATTTCTAATGTATACTTCAAAAATCATCATGATGCAATAAAACTTTTGTCAGAAAGATAGCAATTAATTTTATCAGTTTCATTAAAAGTAAGATTTTCTGCCAAAGCTTGAAATCAATTTGGACAGCATGCATAATCATACAATACATGAAGGAATTATTTCCAACCAAATCAAGAAGAATATTATAAATAAAAAAAAATCAATTAAAGAATTTGTAGTTTTAAGAATAACTTTTGTAAAGAGATTATAGAAAATTTTATACACATGTTTTATTTGCACAATATATGATATTTTGGCCCCCCTTGATATAAACTTCATAAGTACAATTGCACTTGCAACTATTTGTTTGCAAGTGCAAGTGCAGTTGCAATTGCAGAGTGTATGGAGTAGGTTGAGTCTGGGGCACTTGAAAGGGTATTTAAATTGTGGTTGCAGTTGTAATGGCCAGGCAAGACTGAATTTTGCAACCCGAGTTGCAGTGCAACCACAATTGCAAGCTACCAAACTGACCCTTTGTGTTATTAGGAAGATAAATATGTATAGTGTAGGTTTAAAAGAATGGTTTACCAGGATTATGCAAGAAGCAGGACTGAGGCGTCATTCATAGGAGTCATACATGAATCTAAAGGCTTGTGAAAAAGCAAATGAGCCACCGTCCGATCAATGGGATTCGTATAAGTTTCTTCATCTTGCAATATTGTATGCCTTTCCCCGCAGTTTGCTTCGGTTGCAGAAATTCTAGCGTCATCCCTTATGGTTGTATTTGTACCAATTCTTTCACATGCATTATGTCTTTGCATTGAGCTTCTAGCCAAACGTAGCAAACTGTCTCGAATGCAAAGCCTCACTCTAGTGTCCAACTCGAATAGTTGAAGTAGAGCTTGTAATCACTAGACCAATTATATAGCATCACATTCACTTCGGGGAATGAAGCATGTCCAATATATAAGACGAAATCGTCATTTTTCCATACATTTATAGTTAGTCACAGTTATGCATATTTAGATCTACAGGATCGTCATCAATTTATACTCATTGTATTGTTATCATACAAATAATATTTTCTTCATTTCGAGAGATCTTCGGGATCTTTAATTTTGATATATCAAATTCTCATATAATTTCTTTTGCAAGATGAACAATATTTTATTTAAATTTCAAGAGATCTTCAAGATCATTGATTTTGATACAATCATCTTTCACTCCTTCAGGGAGATTGTGACAAAAGAAAATTATAGTTTTCGTTATATCTTTCGTATGATCTCATTTAGATGATTCTTTGAATCCATCAATTGTCGCTTTGAGACTTTCGGTATTCAAATGAATTTCAACATCCAAAACTCATGACAAGTAATTCTTGTTGGTTATTATCAAGAGCTTTGAAAATAAGAACATAATAAAATTATATGCATAATTAGAAATAAAAAGACGAGGTCAAAATATAACATTTCTGATACACAAGATCCATAAAAAATGGCGAGTGTAGAGCATACTAAGTTATATTGATCTTAAGGAAATGATCAAAAATAAAAAAAAAATAATAAGATGAACTCGAGATTTAACATACTTACATATATAAAAAAAAAGACGAGATCAAAATGTAACTTTTCTTCAGATGAACTTGTGGGTCGAAAGGTAGAGACTCGTGCTGATAACGTGTTATAAAATAATATAACACTAAACAAAGGAAATAGAGACAAGAGGGAAGAAGATTATTCTCATTCATAGGTTTTTCATCTATCTTACAAATGATTCACTCAATGGCCTATTTATAGGCTTACAAAGAATATAAAGAGATAATTACATAATTATTACATATGAATAAATATGAATGAATGCAATGTGGTGGTGGAGAATGTGGAAAGAGTGGGGGAAGTTCAATAGACTATTCACACTTAATATATTTATAACAATATATATATATATATATATATATATATATATATATATATATATATATATATATATATATATATATATATGGGTTTTGCTCAGTTGAAAACGGGTTCGTTTTCAACGGGTTGGAAAACAGCCATCTCAGCCGTCCGATCAGCCTTGATCATGATGAGCGGATCAGATCTGGACCCGTTAAACATCCCACTAACGAAGTGAAAAGTGGAGGGGTAATTTCGTCAATTCACGCCAAAAAACGTTTGGGACTTAGCATTTTTTTGACGTGGAGTTTCTTTTTGTCCAAAAAATCACTTAGGCCGTTGTCTCAAACAACGACCTAGGTTGTTTTTTTTATAAAAAATTTCAACTTAGGCCGTTGATGGGAACAACGGCCTAAGTATGTACAAGTATTTTTCCAAACACTTGTACATACTCAGATCTTCATCTCCCTCACTTCGTCACAAACACTATCTCTCTTTCTCTCGAGCTCCCGATACCCATCCCCAAACCCTAGTTCACTCTCCCAACCCCTTTGGCATCGATTTCTTTGCCTTCTCGATCTCCGTCCCTTGTGGAAAGCTCCCTATCTCTCTCTTCCTCTCCCCAATACAGCAAACCTTAACTTCACATCCAAATTCCCAAATCATCTAAACCCTAGCACAAATTGTCTTCCTTTGTCTACAACCACGTGCAACGGCTTCTCACATCTTTGCCAACTCTCTATCACTCTCTCTTTGGACCGGGTATTTTCTTAATCCCAATTTACTATAATGAACTTTTTGAATTTATTGATTTTTTTCAATTTTGGAGTTGGTTTTTTTGGTATTATACGTAGTAGTGTAGTCTATAATTTAGAGAGTATATAATTAGCTCTCATCTTGTATGTTGTATACATTTTGTTGATATTTTCGTAGATGTAGTGGTAGTTGTAGTGGTGGAATATAGGAGATGAAAAAAAACGAGATGAAAAAATTCAATTTGTACGAGTAGGTCGGACTCGCCGCGTAAAAGGTACCGGAACTTGTAGAGGCGATTTCCGTCTCACGATTTGTGAAATACGTCCGTTTATCATTTCAATTCAATACAACGGATATAAAGTGATACACGACCGTATCTTTCAAACCGAGAGTCAAAACTCACCTCTGCAAGTTCCGGCGGCTCGTGTTTGGTGTGCCAAAGGTGACGCCCAAATTTAGGAAATAAGTTTATCATTTTTATTTTTTTGACGTCTATATAAAAAAACCTTTAATCTACCTCGGAACTTGTGGAATACGTTATGAGGTGAAAATAGCTTAAACGAAGTCCAAATAAAACGAAACTTTGCGAGTAGGTTGGTCTCACCACTCACAAGTCATACCAACCTGGACATGTGAGTTCCGACCCGCGGTTTGCGAGATACGTCTATGTATCGCTTTCCGCTCAGTTTTCAATAGTGAAAACGATACACGGCCGTATCTTTCAAAACATGGTTCGGAACTCCCATGTACTAGTTGAGTTGGCCTGTGTGCGGGGATCCTGACCCAAAGTCAGATTTTTTGGATTTTTTGCATTTCGTTTATGTTGTTTTTACGCGTATATGAAAATACTTCAATATACCTCGAATTTTTTTTAGTACGGTCGCAATACAAAAATGCTTAAACGAAGTCGAAAAAATTCGAAACGGTGCACGTAGGTTCGTCTAACCATTCACAACGCAACGGAACTTGTATTTGCGAGTTCTGACCCACGGTTTGCGAGATACGTCAATGTATCGCTTCCCGCTCTATTTTAAAGAGTGAAAGTGATACATGGGCGTATATTTCAAACCGTGGGTCGGAACTCACTTCTACAAGTTGCGTTGGCTTGTGTTTGGTGTGCCCTAGTTGTCAGCAAAATTTAGAAATTTTTACATCTCGTTTGTATTGTTTTGACGCGTATAAGCGAACTCTTGAAATTTTTTCATTTCGTTGGTTTATGTTTGGTAATTTTTAGCGAGTAATTAGTTTCATATATGCAAACTTTGTTACAAAGAAATGGTCAGAATGAGGGGAACCGGAAGGGGAAGGACATCCCAAGAAGCACAGGGGGAACATTCCACAGAGAATGTCAGAACTAATAACTTGTATTGTCCCTAATTTTGTATTTAGTGATAATTATTTTAGACTAATAATAATTATGTTTTTTGGTTCGTGTAGGTTGGTGCATCCTCTTTGATGACAGGACGTCGTGGTCCAGGACCAATAAATCCCGGCAAACTGACCTTGCAAGATCGCCACAGATCCACGGAAGTGTGGGGTGGGACGACGCGTAGGTGTAATTTCTGCACCCACGAGACCATGAAGGTGTATCTACGTATTGTCGAGCACCTTGTAGCGGCCGGTTTCTATGGAATCAGCATGATGGAGAATGTTAAACTCGACCGAGCACTTCTCTTGGCACTCGTGGAGCGCTGGAGGCCAGAGTCGCACACGTTCCATCTACCGGTCAGAGAGATGACGGTGTTGCTACAGGATATAACGATGATATCCGGTCTTCCAATAGATGGGTTGGCCGTGATGGGTAATAATAACTTTGATAAAATAAAGATGTGCAATGAACTGCTCGGTACAGATCTTGATGAGTCGGCGGCGGAAGATGATACCATTTTCCAAGGACAATCAATCCGACTATCTTGGTTGAAGGGACGTTTTGATGGGACGCTGACCAACGAATCGCCCGACGACTATGTACAGTCCTACACCAGAGCATACATTCTAACGGTGATCGGAGGGATTCTATTGCCTAACTCATCGGGCGATACGGTACACCTCATGTACCTATGATTGCTCGCCGACCTAGGCTTAGCTGGCCGGTACAGCTGGGAAAGCTGCGCATTGGCAATGCTATACAGGACATTGTGTCATGTAGCGCTAGAATCATCAGAAATGACCGGACCGATGGTTTTGTTACAGATTTGGTCCTGGGAGCGACTGCACTTGGGTCATCCCCGCATTAGGAGACCCAAGGATGGTTGGATGGCCCAACCTGAAGATCCTGCTATGTTAGCACCATTAGGGGTATATTGGGCTGGTACAAGGAGTTACAAAGACAACCCCAAGGGTGTAATAACGTACTACAGAGACGAGCTCGACCAACTACGTGAAGAGTTCGTGATTTGGGCACCGTATACACCCGAGCGGGTGGGAAGACTACCGCCAATGTGCACCACCGGTTCGCAGTTGTGGCTGACGACGGCTCCCCTCATCAACTTCAGTATAGTGGAGCATTCGCGACCGGAGAGAGTCCTTCGTCGGTTCAATCTTCAACAAGATAGTCCCCCAAGCTGCGCAAACCTATACGATCATGAGTTACACGCCGTTAGGGGTACCGGCCGCATGCCTACTCGTGATTGGGCAGATTACCATCGTGTTCACGTTGCAGAATGGAACGAGCGACGGTTTGAACTTGTCCTCGTCAATGTTCCAGAGTACGATGGAAGAGTGCAAGGAAAGTACTTGACTTGGTTCCAACAATATACACATTTGTACATCTCTCCCGATACAGTACTACCTGCTAGTATTCAACGAGAAATTGAAGAGAGAGAGATTGAACCATTACCCGCATATTCCAGTTCACAACCCATGTTCCAACCGAAGGCCACAGCTATACGTACAGTGGTAACTTTAATCTTCATATTTATTTTAATGTTCGTTATACGTGAAGTTCATGAATTCTTTAAATTATTGAATTTGTGTAATTATTTTTGTTGGTTTTTTCTGATTTAGATTGATAACACGATGGACATGGCAAAAGAATGTGTGGAGGTACTAAAAAGTAATGTGGGCACGATTATGAAGAGTTTCGCTCAGAGGATGCTCTCTTCATGCCGTAGCAATATGGATGCTTTGGGAGCGGCCGAACGTTTGGATCGAGCATTACACGGACCGAGGGGGGGCCGACGTAAAAGTGTGAGGGGTAAGCCAGCTGCATTGATGGGGCAACGGGACCATGAGATCAGAGAACGACAAGCTTCAACTTCACATCCATCTCACGAACAAGCACAGGATGAAGAGAGTGAGGAGAGGGTTGTCGGAGATGTACAACAAGAGGAGGGAGGATCTGAACAAATTCCCGACTCGCCAACCACGTTGCGGCACCGAAACCCTGCTCGGAAGAGGCGAGCACCACAGCATTACACGCCTGGTCCTTAGCCAATGCATTTTGGAGGTTGTAATTTTTGTTTATTGATTTTGTGGGTTTTAACCTGTTGTAACTAATTATTGGAAAATGTGGTTCTTAAGTGTAAGTGTAGTTGATGTTGTTGTTATTAATTTCTGATAGTCAATTATGGTGGGTAATTTTGGCGGTTGTAGATATGAATTTAGTCGGAGAATGTAGGTGATGGCAAAGTGTTTGAAATTTGGTGATATTTTCAAGTGTAGCAGCTTCAGCTGCTCTGTATAAATGTAGATTTTTTTTTAAACCTAAGTCGTGGCCCCAAACAACGGCCAAGGTAATAGAAAATTTGTCTTACTCTCTGACTTGATGGCTTTAAAAAAAGCAACAAGTCAGAGAGCAGCTCCAGTTTATTGTTTATACCCAAGGCCGTTGTTGGCCTTAGTTGTAGTAGGAAAATATACAAAATTTGCCTTGCTCTCTCACTTGTTGCTTTAAAAATAGCCAACAAGTCAGAGAGCAGCTCCAGTTTATAGATATACCCAAGGCCGTTGTTGGAAACAACGGCCTAAGTTGTAGGTGAAAAATATACAAAATTTGTCTTGCTCTCTGACTTGTTGGCTTTAAAAATAGCCAACAAGTCAGAGAGCAGCTCCAGTTTATAGATATACCTAAGGCCGTTGTTGGAGACAACGGCCTAAGTTGTAGGTGAAAAAAATAGAAAATTTGTCTTGCTCTCTGACTTGTTGGCTTTAAAAATAGCCAACAAGTCAGAGAGCAGCTCCAGTTTATAGATATACACAAGGCCGTTGTTGGATACAACGGCTTAAGTTGTAGGTGGAAAATATAGAAAATTTGTCTTGCTCTCTGACTTGTTGGCTTTAAAAATAGCAACAAGTCAGAGAGCAGCTCCACTTTATTAGATATACCCAAGGCCATTGTTGGAGATAACGGCTTAGGTTATACGCCAAAAAGACAAACAATTTGGAATGCTCTCGACTTGTTGGTATTTAAAAATAGCAACTGGTCAAAGAACCCCTCAATATAATGTTTATACCCTACGCCGTTGTCTCCAACAACGGCCTTAGTTTGTAGGCCAAAAATTAATTGGTTGTTTGCTTTTTCCAATTTTCTTTTCACTCTTTACGAACAATCTCTGTGGAACTTTATACAAAAGATAGATGAGAACTTGGCTTGTATAACAATTTTAATTTATTTTTTTTTTAGTTTGACTACACCTAACTAACCACTACATAATCAGATTATTTTAATATGTACATAACAACTCAGAAAATATTTTTAAAAAATTCTATTTGATTTGTTAGGGTTAGGGTTAGGGTTAGAGTTAGTGCTAAAGGGGGTTAAGGGTAACGTTTGGTTAGCGGGGGTTAGTGGTTTGGTTTGGCTTCATTGTAGGGGTTAGGGTAGGATTATTTATAGTTGGGAGTAGATAGGTAATAAGTTTCTAGTAGAGAGTTTATGGATATTTTAGTTCTATCATTAATGACATGTGTTTCTCCACTCTTTACGTGCATTGCCTTCTGAACTCTACAAAATAGACGTTCATATGTATGTTTTTTTGTTTATATTTTTTATTCAATTACATTTTTAGGCACGTAACTAACGAATATATTATATTTTTTGGTTTTTTTTGGTTATATATTATTAATTTTTTGAATAATAATATATAATGTACAAAATCATTTTACGTTGTTTCCAATGAAGACGTTCCTGAAGACATTCACCATACATGCAACTGGGAAGAATTCCACGAGATTGGGAAGAAGAGGTGTGATCACATATAGTAGAACAAGTTCATTATGGAAAAAAACCAATAAGGTAAAACCCCGCATGTAAAGGAAAAACTACATGTAGCTCCCCACATGTGGACCATACTTGGAAAAAACCACATGTTCAATATGGGAAAAACCTAAATTTCATCTCAATATATGGGGAAAAACCATATGTATATTCCCACATGTAGTGTAAGACCAAAATTGAAAAATTCACAGGTACATCACCACATGTAGTTTTCCCTTTTTTTTTGCACTCTTCCGAAAACACTCTCCTAAAATTCAAAAACCCATCTCCGAATATCAAAAATATTCGGTAATTATGATGGACAAGAAGAAATCAAAAATTAAAAAGTGTCGGTTCGTTGTTTGAGCGGAGAGTAATCAAATCAAACTACTTGGCCAACAAGAACTGGATCTGATTTTTTTTTTGGAAAACTGTAACAGAATATGCCACAAGTATGTTTGACCATATGAAAATATCCAATGTGACGAGTATCCCAAAAAAGTTCATAGATTACTCTCAAACACTACCGCCAACTGTTGCTTCTGTGGAAATTTGGGATGTGGAATCTCGTCGTGAAGTAATTGTGTGCAGTTCTTCGAGTCACTTTGAATGGTGGAAGTAATGGGCAAATAAACAAATATACCTATACGATATACAAGTGCAGATTATCTATCTTTTGTATAAATTTCCACAAGTTCATCATGGAAAAAACCAATAAGGTAAAACCCCACATGTAAAAGAAAAACCACATGTAGCTCCCCACATGTGGACCATACTTGGAAAAAACCATATGTACAATGAAAGAGCAGACAATTTTTTTGAGATTCTCACATGTACATTAGAGATATTATGAAAAGAGTGGTGCAGATCCTCTGTTAATAGTGACAGAAGGGAAGAAGATACAGTTAGAGACCAAGAAGGATAATTATTGCAGATACTTCAATATGGAAAAAACCTAAACTACATTACCACATGTACCTCCCACATGTACCCTAAATATGGGAAAAAACCATATGTACATCCCCACATGTAGTTTAAGGTCAACATCGAAAAATTCACATGTGGATATCAAAAATATCCAATAATTATGATGGACAAGAAGAAATCAAAAATAAAAAAGATTCGGTTCGCTTTTGAGCGGAGAGTAATCAGATCAAACTACTTGGCCATCAAGAACTGGATCTGATTATTTTCGGAAAAAAATAGTCTAAATAGGGACCATCATGTATTGGGAAACCGTAACAGAAAACCACATGTATATTTGACCACATGTATAAACCAATGTGAAGAGTATTCCGAAAAAGTTCAAAGATTACTCTAAAACACTACCGCCAACTGTTGCTTCTGTAGAAATTTGGGATGTGAAATCTCGTCGTGAAGTAATTGTGTGCAGTTCTTCGAGACACTTTGAATGGTGGAAGTAATGGGCAAATAAACAAATATACCTATACGATATACAAGTATAGATTATCTATCTTTTGTATAAATTTCCATAGAGATTGTGCGTAAAGAGTAAAGAGAATATTGTATAAATCCCAAAAATTTCATACCTAGGCCGTTATTGGAGACAACGGCTTAAGGCATTCAGATGAAGGGGTCCTTTATGACTTTTTGCTTTTTAAAAGTATTAACCTAAAACCTAGGCCGTTGTTGAAGACAACGGCCTAAGGTATTTAACCTTGGCCGTTGTCTGCAACAACGGCCTTGGACCCTAAGCCAAAAAGAGATAAATTGGGGTGTTCTCGACTTGGCTAGGGTTAGGGTTAGGGTTAGGGTAACAAGTTTGGTAATTAGTGTTAAAGGGGGTTATGGGAAGGATTAGGGTTAGCGGGGGTCAGGGGTTTGGTTAGGGTTATTGTAGGGTTAAGGTTATTGCAAGAAAAACATTTGCGGTAAAATCTGGTTTTGATTTATCATTAATTTGTGGTTGTTGGGAGTAGACAGATATTAAGTTTCCACAAAAAAGTTTATACATATTCTGTATATAACCAATAAAAATTAATAAAACATGATATGTAGGTTAGGGTTAGGGTTAACGTGGAGTTAGGGTTATTGTAAGGTTAGCAGAGTAGGGTTAAGGGTTAGGGTTAGGCTTATCATAGGGTTAGGGTAAGGGTTAGCTGAACATATTCACTTTGTAATGGAACACTAACATATATCCTACTTCTAGTTTATTAGAATCTGTGAATTCTCTCAACTTCTCTCCACCAATGCACACATGATTCTGCCCTACTCTAATTAACCCAACTTTCCATGTTTTGCCATTAGGACTCAACAATGTTGTTGTTTTGCTAGTTTCTTCCTTGTTGTTAAGCTCAACAAAATCACATGCCAGCAGACTTTCAACATATACCTAAATGGGAACAAGCACCAAGCTAAACAACATGTAGATCCCCATGCGTAGCCTATATATGGGAAAAATCATATGTACATCCACACATGTAAACCCATATATCAAAAAATTCCTAACCCTCACCTTAACCCTAACCTTATACATGTAAACTTACTCCTTTATATAACTCAGAATTATTTTCAAGCATATTACCTTAATAATTTTATATTGGTTAGATAGAGGGAAAAAATTGTAACGTAATAAAAATTATAAGCAATAGATACGCGTATATCATCTGTCTTTGGTGTATAGTTCGAGGGAGACTGTACGTAAAGAGTGAAGAGAAAATTGTAAAAAAACCAAAAAATTCATACTTAGGCCGTTGTTGTGGACAACGGCTTAAGGCATTCATATAAAGGGGTACCCCATGACTTTTTCCTCTTTTCAAGTATTAAGCTACAACTTAGACTGTTGTCTCAGACAACGGCCTTAGATTATTTATTGAAAATTTGTCTTGCTCTCTAACTTGTTGCTCCTTTTCTGTTCTCTAAGTCAGAGAGCACATCCAAAATCACAACTTTTTTGATTATAACGTCGGCCGTTGTTGGAGACAACGGCCTTTGGTATTTATTACAAATGGAATGAACCTCTGTCTTGTTGAGTTCTTTTATCTTCTCCAAGTCAGAGAGCACCCCCCAAATCACCACTTTTTTAACTATAACTTAGGCCGTTGTCTCAGACAACGGCTTTAGGTATTTATAAAAAATGGGATTGCTCTCTGACTTGTTGCTCCTTTTGTGTTCTCCAAGTCAGAGAGCACCCCCAAAATCACAACTATTTTCATTATCACTTAGGCCATTGTTGGAGTCAACGGCCTTAGGTATTTTTTAGAATAGCAACTGCTCTCTGACTTGTTGAGTTCTTTTCTATTAGCCAAGTCAGAGAGCACCCCTCAAATCACAACTTTTTTTACTATAACCAAGGCCGTTGTCTTAGACAACGGCTTTAAGTATTTATTAAAAAATGGGATTGCTACCTGACTTGTTGCTCCTTTTGTCTTCTTTAAGTCAGAGAGCACCCCCCAAACCTTAACTTTTTTGATTATAAGACAACGACCTAGGGTTATCAACTCTTTTTAAACTAGTTATATTGAATAAAAAACTAAATTCATGAAATAACTGAGGTCGTTGCCTCCAACAACAGCCTTAGTTTAAAAAAAATAATAATAATAATTTACAAATACAACTACAGCTACAGCTGATACAATTTAGTTACAAACCAACATTTGCGTACAACAACAATATTAACAAACGACACAAACAAACGAAACTTAACTCTCAAGAACATTTACAGTTACCAATCAAAGGTAATTAACCAAGTTGCACAAAGAGTTATAAATATACCGAACAATTACATTGTTTAAAAATTACACTTCACATTGGCTCGTCGAATCTCGACTCAGAACTGTCTTCATCGGAAGGAATTACTTCTTGCCTTCATTGAAATATTAGATTTAGTTAATAAGAAACTCATTTGCGGCAAATATAGTATAATAAATTTAAAGTACGAGTCTTACCCCTCAAATAAAGTTGGACGGTTTCTTGAATCATGATTCATTTGGACAGTGTTACATCTTCGGCACCTTCTCGGTTTTTTGATGCGGAGTTGCTCTCTAATCGGTCTCAATCTTTTGGCGCGAGGCCTTCCCTTTGTCGTGCATTGTTGTGGGTCACTAATGTGTGTAGGTATGTGTCCACTCCTTTGACCATGAGGTTGTGCACTACCATGCGGTTGTGAACTACCTCCTGGTTCAACACTATCATGTGGTTGTGAGGCCTGTTCTGGTTGTTCACCTAATCCGAGTTGTAGCCGAGAAACCCCGTCAATGATCTTCTGCAAATTCTCCAACATGTATTTATAACTCTTATTGGAGGAACAACCGAGATCGACAATTTGTTTTGCATGGTAGCTCAACTCACAATATCGGGAAGCAAAATTCTCGGTATTGGGTTCGGTTGGAACTGATGTGTAACTTCTTCTCATCACATTCCTAGTCCATCTTCTTTTAATATATACATTCGGTAGGGATGTGTGATGGCAGAAACGAAGTACAGCTAAAATATGCCCGCAAGGAATGGCAACGGATTCGAACAAGTGACATGCACATGTAATAATACTCTCGATTTTGGAAAATTGAAGAAGGCGAGCCGGTTCTGATTCTCTACAGAGTATCACATGGAAGGTTGAACTATCCGGTGTCTCAAGATCGGCAACAAATGTCACATTGTACATGAAGCTTTTTGTGACTTCATCTTGGAATTTGTAAAATATTTTCAAAATATATGTTTTTGCCATTTGTGCCTCCAAAGCCCATTCGCTCTTCAACTTCGGTCTCTTCTCACGGTTACGATGATTTTCTTTCAATTCATTGTGTCTTTGCCTTCCCAAAAAAAGATCGAAGATGACGGCAAATTCATGCAGGGAATATTTTTTTTCTGTATGATGCTTCAGGGCGGAATGTGCGGACTCAACCCGTTGGCTACTCAACATGCCGGCCCAAAAAGAATCTTTAGCATAGATGGGTGCCCAACTTTTACGGATATCGAACATATCGTTCAACCACTTGTTACTCTCTAATCCGTATTGCGAAATCAAAATATTCCACTTTTCTACAAATTCATGTATATATTCGGAATTGTAGATTACATTCTTCAAGGACTCCCTAAACTTGTCGGCATCGAAACCAAGACGTACCTCCTGGGGTAACTTATCCAGAATGTGCCAAATACAAAAATGATGCCGAGTCTGGGGGAAAACTTTCTTAACTGCGGCGGCGATCCCACGGTCTTGATCGGTGATAATACCGGATGGAGCACGATTCATAACACCTAACCACTTTTCAAAGAACCATTCAAACGAAGAGGCCGTCTCATTTGGAATGAACCCACCTCCTAAGAAAGTCGATTGCCAATGTTGATTCACTCCAACAAACGGAACAAATAACATTCCGTAACGGTTCGTATTGTACGTGGCATCAAAGCAAACTACATCGCCAAATTCTTCATAATTCATCCTACAAATACCATCTACCCACATACAATGTGACAACCGCCCTTCGGGATCGACTTGAATGTCATAAAAAAAGGAAGGATCCGTCTGTTTCTTAGATTCGAAAAAATCAATTAGCATTGTAGAATCGTGTCCTTTCAATGCTTCTTGCGAATCTCTAATTAAATTTCTAACATCTTTTTCTGTGAATCCTACTTGATCGTGACCACCACTGGCACTTTCGAAGAAGAGCATTTGTCGACATGTTTGGATATTAGCTTGGTTCATTTGATCTATAATCCTTTTGTCCGTATTTGACACGGACCTGTTCCGGGGCAAAAGGTGTCTTCTACCGGGTGAGGTGAATTCATGATTGTGTTCTTCGTGAAATGAATACACCACCCACGTATTACTTGTTTTGTTCAATTTTACACGAACGCAAGCCTTGCAACCCGTTCTACTGGTTGTTCCACGTCTACCGTCACTATGTTGACCCGGCGACGACCCAGCTTTATTACAAAGATATGACTTATCTACTTCTATTCCCCCCTTTAATTTATTTCCACCCTTACGCGTTGCAAAACCCCCACAACGAGCATATGAAGAATAAAAATTCTCGACCTCAACTAAAGTGGGGAATGTCATACTTAACTTTGGTTTCAGATGGTCTTCGACTATCAGCATGGAATCGATGATTGGTTCTACCCGAACAAAATTATTGCTGGCAACAGAACTCTCCGTATCGTTGTTCATCTGCAGTAAAAATATATTACTGGTCAATTAATAACACATTATATATAAAATAGCTTGTTAACAAACGACTGTTTGATATACGGTACAAATCCGCACAGACGAGATCCAAAAAATCCTAAACTTTCGGAGCTAGATGGCGGCAAAACACATGACCCAACCAAATTTGTAGAGGTCAATTACGACTCACGGATTGCAAAATACGCCGATGTATCGCTTTCACTCACGGAAATGAATTGAAAGGGATGCACGACCGTACACTGGAAACCGTGAATCCCAACACAATTCTACGAATTGCGTTGGGTTGTGTATGGCGTGTCCGACGTACTCGCAAAGTTGCATAAATTTTGTTCCACTTTGTGCGCCATTACTAACATCGAATAACAAACAACAACAACTAATACATCATCTACTTTCCCAATTAAACTAGAATTACCTACTCTATAAAAACCTACACATAATATAGCAATTGTACACTGAAATATTGGTGAAAATTTTCTAATCAATTAGCCTAGTTAGAACTACTCAAGGGGGAACAAATTAGTACCTTCAACAATGAGGGTTTCGGGAGGCCGCAAAGTGGCTGCTGTAGAGAAAGGAAGGGGAGTAGAGTTTGGCTAACTCAGATTACTTAGGGTTTTAGGGTTGGATAGATTCTGTATGGGTTAGGGTTTGTTTGTAATTGGGATCTCCAAAGGAAGAGATCTAGAGACTGAGAATAGGGGGAGATTCGGTGAAAAGCAGCGATCAAGAAAGATTTAGGGTTTTCAGCTCGATAGAAGGACAGCTCCGGTTGGGGATTTGGGTTTATCGAGCTCAACTAGCGAGTTGTGACGAAGTGAGGGAGATGAAGCCCTGAGTGTGTACAAGTGTTTGGAAAAACACTTGTACATACCTAGGCCGTTGTTGGAAACAACGGCCAAGGTATGTTTTTTTTATAAAATTTTTTTTATAAAAAAACAACCTAGGCCGTTGTTTCCAACAACAGCCTAAGTGATTTTTTCGACAAAAAAAAACTTCACGCCAAAAAAACGCTAAGTCTGAAACATTTTTTGGCGTGAACTTACGAAATTACCCCTCCGCTTTTGGAAGCTTTAGTGGGAGACTTTAGTGGGTTTCGATCACAGCCGCTGATCATGATCAAGGGTGATCGGATGGCTGAGATGGCTGTTTTCCAACCCGTTGAAAACGGATCCGTTTTCAACTGAGCAAATCCCTATATATATACTAGTATAGTTCTTGAAATTACGGGATGTTATATATATATATATATATATATATATATATATATATATATATATATATATATATATATATACTAGTATAGTTCTTGAAATTACGGGATGTTACAGGACTGTCCGGGTGAACCCACTTCGTCTTCCCATGTCGAACTCGTGGACCCTTTAGGGGAGATGGCGTCGCCAAAGGGCTCAGATCGTCATCCTCAGACGAGCTATTATCTCCTCCACCTTCACCCTCCTCGGCCGTTATAACCCGCTCTACCTCTCCCTCAACCACTTCAACCTCTCCTTCACCCTCCTTGGCCACTGCGATCTGTTCTCTGCCCCCCTCGATCACCTCGACCTCCACCTCACCTTCGGCCAAGGGTACATTCTGTTCTGAGTCACTCGACTCAACCACGAAGGGCCTCCTACTACGTAGTGGTGCGACATCGTAGACCTTTGTCCATAACTCCCATGACGTTGAGTCGGAGGCACGGGGACCCTCGTCCTGACCCAAGGTGGTGGGGGACGAACCGGACTGAGCTCGCAACATACACAAAAATAAAATTAACTAACTTGTTCGAAGAACGGTGGAGGGTATCGAAAAACTCGCCGTCGGAGAGTGAAACGCGCTAGAAGGGGAGATTTTGGAACTTGAGGGGAGAAAGCAAATGCGAGAAATGAGGGGAGGGGTGGAGGATACATAGCATGAAAGGCGACTCCTAGAATTCCACAAAAAGCATGACATCATCATTTTCACGTGTCACCACCCTATTGGACCACAGACCGTCCAAATTCCCGTGGCCCTAACACTCGAAGCCCGGCTAACACCTTGGACACATCAAACGGAAAACTACAATTCTGGCCAAGGGATGGCCTCACAAAGGCTAAGTCTTGGGGCTCGGTGCTCGGCAAGTACTGTGAGCACTCACCTAGCTTTTTCCAACAAAGCTGCCTCTCAAGTCTGGGGGGTTTGGCGCTCGACAAGTACTGCGAGTACCCACCTAGCTTTTTTCAACAAAGCTACCTCTCAAGTCTTGGGGCTCGGTGCTCGGCAAGTACTGCGAGCACCCACTTAGCTTTTTCCAACAAAGCTACCTCTCAAATCTGGGGGGCTCGGTGCTCGGCAAGTACTGCGAGCACCCACCTAGCTTTTTCCAACAAAGCCACCTCTCAAGTCTGGGGGGCTTGGCACTCAGCAAGTACTGCGAGCATCCACCTAGCTTTTTCCAACAAATCTACCTCTCAAGTCTTGGGGCTCGACGCTCGGCAAGTACTGCGAGCACCCACCGAGCTTTTTCCAACAAAGCTGTCTCTCAAGGCTTCAGGACTCGGAGCTCGGCAGTGACTTCAAGCACCCACTCAGCTTCTCACTGAAGTTGCCTCGCTCGAAGTGCTCCGAGCCGATCCTCCAAGCTCAAAGCTCGGCAGTGACTTCTAGCACCCACTCAGCTTCTTACTAAAGTTGCGTCGCTCGAAGTGCTTCGAGCCGATCCTCCAAGCTCGGAGCTCGGCAGTGACTTCGAGCACCCACTCAGCTTCTCACTGAAGTTACCTCGCTCGAAGTGCTCTGAGACGATCCTCCAAGCTCGAAGCTCGTCAGTAACTTTGAGCACCCACTCAGCTTCTTACTGAAGTTACCTCGCTCAAAGTGCTCCCGAGACGATCCACCAAGCTCGGAGCTCAGCGGTGACTTCGAGCACCCACTCAGCTTCTCATTGAAGTTGCCTCTTTCAAAGTGCTCCGAGCCGATCCTCCAAGCTCAGAGTTCGGCAGTGACTTCGAGCACCCACTCAGCTTCTCACTGAAGTTACCTTGCTCGAAATGCTCCGAGCCGATCCTCCAAGTTCGAGCTCGGCAGTGACTTCGAGCACCCACTCAGCTTCTCACTAAAGTTGCCTCGCTTAAAGTGCTCCGAGCCGATCCTCCAAGCTCGGAGCTCGGCAGTGACTTCGAGCACCCACTCGAAGCTCTCTGAGCCGACCCTCCAAGCTCGGCGCCCGGCAAGTGCTGCGAGCGCCCACATAGTTGCTTCCACAAGGTCGTCCCTTGGCCATTGGCCGTCGTCCTCCAATCGTCGGCCCTCGGCCCTGGGCTTCAACCTTCGGCCTTCGGCAAAAACCGTGCCCAAATCCAAAAAGACCCCTCAGGAATTTAGAGCAACAAATCTTCACCGAATACTCCCTCTTCTCTTCCCACAGATACAGACTACTCCTACACGGCTGGGTTACACAGCTCTCCAGAAATGAGGGGCTTATGATATGTCACGTCCTGCTTTCCAGAATACGAGAACACAAGCACGTAATTGAGGTCCAGCGAATGATATAAGTATGCTAACTCATATAATTCATAAGTTGTACCAGTCTTAACTCAATAACATGACAAGGAAATAATCACAACCACGCATAAATACATAATCACATAAACAAATACTTAGACTAAATATGCAATAGCTCGGTTTAATAACCAACAACTGGAAATAAAGAACAAATACCTTCTGGCAAGCTCCTGCTCCAATCGTAGAAGAACTGCTCACCAATGCTTTCTGGTAATTCTCCTTGTGCACCTGTACTTGTTCATCTAAAAAGAAAGAATAATTTATCCTTAGAGCAAGTACGAACAGCAAGTAGTGAAAAGCAGAGAGTAAGGGAACAAGATTCATCATGGAATATGAATCAAGATCAAATTACAAAAGCAATAACGGTATCAATAAACAATGGTCACGATCAAGTACATACGTGTCAACTTAGGTTTAGTAGCATGTTTTTTTTCTATCTAGTGCACGTACTACTGCGTCCCATACCACAGGTTCGGTGCACGCAAAATAGTGTACATTTTAGACATAATGGTGGGATCCACAGAGCGTGTACTCGGTGTAACACGATAACAAGATAACAAGTTCACAAGTAATTCTCCACCTTCCATGTCAATATTCCATGTAACCAAGAAGGGCCCTACCGAGTACATTTTCTAAGATTATCCACTACTAAGTCAACCCTTATTAACCCCGACTTATTTAGTATTTTATTAAGTCATTCATGTTCATACAAGTGTGTATAAGAATGTCAAGGGGGATGCTAAGAATGTAGCAACATGATACAATGCATAATAATATACATAAAGTAGTGAATCTGAAAACAGCCGACACAGTAACACTAAAACAACGATAACTCATAGACTACAATTCGGAATTTGAAAATTCTGGATGTTATTGCCAACTAGACACTTAGGGCTACAATTCATCTTTATATAACTTGTGTTAATTTTTATGGTAACAGGGTCGAAACCTCTGTGCAAAACAGAACAGGCAGCGGAAATTCATAAAATGTTATCACATATATGTTCATCAAAGTGGATAATCAACATGTTATTATATCATAAAATGTATTAATACTAATGTACAACAATTAGAATGGCTTTTACAGTGTACAGTCAATTTGTCATGTCATAGTTCAAGTCACAAGATCTCAATCAATCAACATGTATTCGATCACAATATATTTTCCTCATATGCAAGTTCTTGTCAATTTGTTCATGTCATGTATGTATATAGGTTTGGGTTTGAGTCAATGGATAATAGCACGATGTCAAGAGTACATCGAGTTAGCTCGTGTAAACCCTCGATACCCCCAACGGAAGTTCACAAAGCAGTATTACGATAATTGAAGGGAACTACTTGCGGGAGATCAATAAACTTGAACTAGAAAAATTAAATGAGTTCAAGTGGACTTGCCTTTGTAGACGATTAGATTAGTCCGAATATGCGAGAATAACGGGATCAGAATCCCGGGCGACGATCCAAAAAATCACGAGCAAATCACGTGCGAAGAAACCCAAGCAGCAAAAGAGCAACACCCCACACCGGATCGGCCAAAACAGCAAACAGCAGACCAGATCCCGTGTGCCAAAATAGAAAACACCGAGGCGAGCTAATCGGATCTCGTCTTCTTCTTCCCTTCGATAGAGAGAGAGAGAGTGTGGGAGAATTAGCGACTGGCGGCGCCACGCTGCGGTCGTGAAGCGACGGCAGACGACGACCACAGCAAGGCGGCGGCAAGACGACGGCGGTGCTGTGGTCGGGAAGCGACGTAACAACGAGAGCAATGGCGCTTCGACGAGAGCGAACGCTGTCTTCGCTCGAAAACAGGGGAGCTCCAATGGGTTCCGCAGTGACGATGATGATGGGGAGGTCGCTGCAGTGGGGGCTCGGGGTGTTGACGGCGAGGAGTGCAATGGCGAGCGGCGGGTGGCGAGGCAAGGGAGGCCAGGCGAAGCCGTCGACGTGGAGGAGGAGAAGTTGCGAGGATGCTCTGTTTTCGAAAATGAACAGAGGAGGTGGACAGCGGCGTCGAGGGGAGCTCGACGGAGGGCGAGCGGCGATGGGAGGCTCTGTTGCGAAAATTGAAGACGGTAGTGGGTCGAGCGGTAGGCTCGAAGGTGAGCGACGGGAGGATGACGACTGTGAAGTTGAAGAAGACGAGGAGCTTGAGGTTGAAGACGATCGATTCGGTGGTGGATGACGACTAAATGTCGAGCGGTCGAGGAGCGTCGCGATGGGGTGCGGCGATGGCTGGCGACGGCTCGACGATGGGTTTTCGACGCGATGCAGCGGAGGGAGAGAGGGATGGAGAAGATGAACAGTGCGGGGCGGTGTTCTGTGTTTGTTCTGTTGGGTTTTGGGAAACAGAGGGGGAGAGATGGAGACGGGGAGAAAGAAGAGAACGGGAGATGGGTTATTACTTATTAGAATAATAATAAAATATTAATTAAGGGGGTAGTTACTAGATAGTGGGGATGTAGTTACGTGAGATGTGAAGAGTGGGTGAATGTGGAGAAATTGTATACGGGTGAGTATATGGGTTTGTGGGTTTGGGTTTAGGGTTAGAGTCCAATAGGAGATGAGCTTGGATTTGGGCTTCAATTAAATATAATAAATTCAATAATAATTGTTGGACTTCTCATGAATTCAAAATAATTAATAAAATGATAGTATGTATTAACTTGGGCTTCAAAGTAAATAAATAAAAAGAAGAGAGACAAAATTATATTTTGGAATATAAATTTGGGTTTCAATAGGAGATTCAAACGGATTCAAATGCATCGAAAAGAATTTATACAGAAATTGAAATGTAAGAATACATGGAGAAGAAAGAAAAGAAATGGAAATCCGTATAGTCGGAAATAGGGGTTACATGATATGATATAAATTACGTGGCAGCATCTGGGCCATCAGATCTCCTCAGATTCCGCTCTCCTGTGATCATCAGGTCAAACGAGCCAAATGGGCTTCAACCAGCACAGGCCCACTGCCAACGGGTCCAACCCGGCCTATTAAGACCTCAGCCACGTTTACCCCTGCCTATAAATACTAGACCCCCTCCTCTTTTTAAAAAGTATTCAATCTTTCTCCACCTGAACCCAAGCTATTATTGTTTTCTCAGTGACTGACTAGATCGTTAGAGAGCCTGTCTGCAGGAACTCTCCCGAGGTTTCTAGGCTGTGTGCAGGTACGAAGATCCGAGCCTAGCTAGGAAGATCCGAGCCTAGCTATGAGATCTGAGCCGAGCATCCAGCCTCCACCTCTCTCCTGCTACTCCTGAGCCGGTCCTGCAGCCGGCGATCAGATCAACGCCAGTACCGTACCTTTCGCTTTTACAAATTACAAGAACTCACACCTGTCGCCCCCTCATCCAAAAACAAGCCGCATCAAGTATTTCAATTTCAAAATTTTAAATTTAAAAAAAACATAGAAATTAATTGATCATTCACTCAGAACCAATACATGAATACTACGAAAACAAAAAAAAAAAACTGTATACATTGTACTATACTGTAAAGCTTCAGTCAACACATTCTGTACAAAACTACAAATACATAAAACAATCTATAACTATTATAATGGGAGAGATGGGGTTCCAAACAAATAAACAATTTTTTATTTTTTTTTGTATGTGTACAAACACGTGCAGCGCACGTGTTGGTAGGTATTTTTTGTCCTTTTCCTTCCTCCTACACGTGCATCGCACGTGCATCATACTAGATTTTTTCTTTTTTGTCTTTTTCCTTCCTCCTCCACGTGCATCGCACGTGCATCATACTAGTAGATAAAAAAGTAAAAGAAAAGGGCATATCTGTATGTATTCTGTCACATGGTAATAACATAAATATTTTTATTGTTTGATGTGTAACACTTATCTTATTGGCGAACAAAATAGGCATCGCTACATGACGGACTAATAAGCTCATCCTTCTCTAGAAATGAATGCATGGAACGTATGAATAAGATGGTCTCCTTGGTGACACGAAATTAAACCTCCATAAAACCACAAAAACATTCTCTCAAAATAGGTTGAGCTTTGAGCAACAAAACCACTGCTTCTTCTTCCTTTTATTTTTTCCCTGCTTGGAAATGGAGTAAGATTTCGTAACAGTAGGACTGTCATATTTATGGAAGCCATTGGTGTTAAGGCTCTCTTCATCGCATACTTTGCTCATGCTCTCAGATATTGGGGGTTGTCTAATAGTGATGGTTGTTACTTCTTTCGACCTTTCATGGGAAGTGAAACTTGTACCATTTTGCTCTGTGAACTCTGTTTGGTTGTACTTAGCTTGGCTTGTAGCTGACACTTTGCTGTTGTTTCTATCAAGAATAAGAATTTGCTGTGTAAGAATCACTGGAAATTTCCAATTTGCATGCAAAAGGTCGAAGAAATAAATAATAAACAGCAGGTGAGTATTGTTGTCCTAGAATGTGCTTAAGGTTGAAGCAAATCAAAATAGCTTTAACTATTTTTTCTTTTCTTTTCGATGAAGATGGTGGACTATTGTGATCCACTCTACCTAATACATATGAAAAGATACTGAATCAGGTTTGATGTCTGCCTGTACAAAATCAAGTTCCTCCTCCAATTTAAATATTTTACTTCAAATATTAAGTATTTGGGGTTTTTTCTTTTATTCTGATTTAAGGGTGATCTGCAAACTTGAATCAGAGGTGTTTCTTGTAAATTATATTATACATACACATTCTGTGTACTTTCCTCAGGGGTATAGTCGGTAGTTATTGAAATTTGTGCAAATTCATTCAATAGTATAAAAAGGTAGTAGAATGCTTTGTACTGACCTGCAATCTTCACTATTGATTAGAGAACTTATGACAGGTTCTGAAACTGGATGCTTATTACTGTCACTTTGGTTAATTCCAGAGGACCCACGAACAAATGCAATTGCTTGGTCTAACGTCCTCAAAGCAAATTCCACCTCAGCACTGAAATAACTGCTTGAACTGGTTGTAGAAATGGTCTGGTTTTGTTCAGCTTCCTCTTCCATAATTGAACTGGTCTGGTTTTGATCAGTTTCCTCTTCCACAATCTCAGTGACTGCAGTTTCAACAAAATTTGGGGCAGAGTTATTGTGTTCATAAAGGATTAAGGCTCTGTGTTTCTCGCCATCTGAGACTTCTACTTTTGGTTTATTGTGGGAATTCAAGCCTTCACGAATTCGAGCATACATTGGTCCCTCCAAAGCGCGACGGTATTCATCATCACTCGAAGCTACAGTACTAACTGCCTGCAATGGTTATAATTAATATAAAATATATATTAGTAGTTGTTTAGGAGAAAGGCTTTATTGTTGTTGTTCTAGCTGTTTACGATAAATAGTGAGTATTGCATTATGATGCAGTTATAAGGACTTGTCACATGGTATGAGAGCCAGGCAGATACAAATCTTACTTGACATATAGCTAAAGCAGATTATACATGTAATCTTTTACTGTATAATTTGGCCACTAAAATGGACGGTCGATCTCAGGCGCATGTTAAAGGATGAAGGTGATGAAATTTTGGTACATGGGGAGGGATTTTCACAATAACAAACCTTGACCAAAATTTATCTTCAAACTAAATATTTGAAATTTATGGTAATTCTACTATTTCTAACATATAAAAACATAGTAACAAAGTTCGCGAATAATTTGTTAAATTCGTGCGAAGAAATCATCAGCAGAACAGACGCGTTTAATCCCCACAGTTCACAAATTATTCACGAAAATCGAGAATGAAACGAATGTTTCGCGAATAATTCGTGAATTATACAATAAATATGTATGGATTTAAATATATTTTTACTTAGGTGATGAGTATTAACTACTAAGATGCGTTAAATTTTATATTTCTTTCTTCCCGAATCTTTGCCGAGTTTTTCCCGAATTTACCGGATTTTTGCCGAATTCAGAATATTAAATCTTGCCGAATTATTCCCGAATGCCGAATTTGTGACTATGAATAAAAATATATTATAATTCCAGCATTTCTATCATTTCAAGATTCTGTGATATGATAATGAGAAGATACCAGTACTTTGAACAATTTAGTAATTTCCTGGTTAGTGTGGGAATACAACCTTCTGATAAAGCTTGTGTCCATTTCCTATGAGCTGCCTCGCAATAAAATTTATAAGAGATGGGGGCACAAAATCCAACTTGATATCCATATTGGCTATCATCCTGAAAAAAGTTTAGAAGATAATCAATCGAACCAAGGCAGAAGAAGAAGAAAAAAACTTGCATGAGCATGATATTATTAAGAAATTTGTAGACTTGTAGTTAACAAAGCTTGCGTAAAAAAAAGTTGACTATTGCATCTCCAATATTACTATATCTCATGCTAGTATAATATATAAAGAAATGATGAATCAGATTTAACTTTTTTCTGCATTGTTTCCCTTTTTAAAAATTTTCTGTTTCATCCGCTTTCAAAGTTTCAGACTGATTTTTTTTTAATTCACCAAACATATACACAATCTTATATAATAAAATAAGCAAAGAAAGTTCAACATGTTAGATGCAAAGCCTGTTCGTCAAATTTATTCCATATATAAGAGAAAAATAATATTTGCAGTTCAAATAAGTAGTAGATAAGATTGTAAGATATACCCAAATTAAATAAAATAATTTTACTTATCAAGAAATAACAATGTGATTATTAGAAGGTAGCTGCGAGGTTTGGGGGGGGGGGGGGGGGGGGGGGGGGGTGTTTGGGGGTGTTCGGCATTGAGAAATCCTTAAAACTTCGGAGGGATAAAAATTATTTGACTTCATAAGCTTTCAACCAAAACTCACCGAAAATAACTTCTAGTAGACTCCACCTTTTGTAAGACAAAGCCTCCAATTATATCTATACGTACTGTGTTATCTGCTTTCGGGATTCCATCTCTATCAAACCCATGTGTACTAACATCAAGATCCTCTGTGTCCAAAATCTAAGAGAAAATTAAATGAAGAGTTAGAATCATAATTATGAGCTTCGATAACCAAAGCTTCAAACAATCTGAATATTACCGTCTTGAGAAGTATAATGATGAGGTCCTCTTTGAAGTATTCAATTTCAAAATAGTGTAGAAGAGCCTCCCTGTCTGAGACTGGCCAAGAAACCTTCACCCTTTCTTCCAAATAGTGAAAGAAGAAGTATTAGAGCCTCAATTAACTGCTAAAAGCTTTTGCTAGAGTAAATAAAACTACCAAACTACCTCACTAATGAGATGTCTTCCCCTAAACAAACTTTTCGCAGACAAGTTGACTCAATAATTTTAAAAGTAGGGAAGTTGTATTGTGGCCACCTGGAAAGGAGACATCTAGTCAGCAAAGACTACAAAAAGTGTTCACTTATATTAGCTGCAAAGATTTTATTGCATATAAACAATAATAAATATTCCCAAAATTCACGCGTTTATTATTATATTGCCTATGTCTATATCAAAGATTACACTAGGAAATCTTTGTATGGCATATCACAAAGCATAAACAAAGTCCATTTCCAGTTCCAAATGAAGTAGCAAAACAAAATAATTAAAATGAAAATAACATGGACTACAATTGAATTAACTTAGAATAAAAAACCAAGGAAATCTGCGAAAATAAGCAAAGTTAATGATTGATCATTCACTCACCATTTTCTGTACAAAGTTGACTCCCATGAGACACACAAACCTAGGAAAACCAAGAGAGTAATGTTGAAATATTCACGCAGTGCAAACATTGGGCAGAAAGTACAAGTCTTAACTAGAACAGTTAACCAAGGATATTTCTGACTCACAGACATCAACGGGTCCATCTGCAAAACCTTCAGCGAGTAAAGTATGATATGGAGTTCCATGGGGGCCTTCACGATACATTACACGGAGTTGATCGGTGTCTTGTTTTATCTATGATAGGGCCAAAAAAAATATTGGTAATATCAATTCCAAAACTGTTCCATGCATAAGTGAAACTTCAGTACAGTACATCCTTGAATAAATATTACTGAATATAAACACTGGTACTGAGGCAGTGCCATTGCACCAAAAGTTAAAAACAAATGCCACACTAGATAGCCATTTAAATAGGTCACTGACATGATGCATCCTATCACTAAGTTGGAAAATGAAGAACAAATTTTCTTCCCCTTTTCTATATATAACTACTAGATTTGCCCGTGGACACGTGCCTACGGCACGTCTTCAGAACAATACATCATATAAAAAGCCATGTAAACAGTAAAACAACAATTATGTAGTTCAAGTTTGAATAGTATGACAATAATTAGTTGTAAATAAAAATCCGTGTTTCCATTAGTATATGTTGAAAAATAATTATAAATGGGGGTATAAAATCCAAATTCCATTAGTATATGTTGAAAAATAATCATAAATGGGGGTATAAAATCCAACTTCTTAGAACTTTGAGGGTCGAAAATGATGAAATTTAACTATTGAGGAGATATTTGCTATTTTCAATGTAACGAGCAATAAAAAAACATAAAAAATCTGAAAATTTACAAACCTGAAATCTGAATAATCTAAATTTCTGAGGAGAGAGAGTGAGAGAGAGAGAGAGAGAGAGAGAGAGAGAGAGAGAAATAATTAAATAAATAAAGGAGTTGTTTTGGGGGGATTTGAATTTGAGTTTTGGGGAGAAACTTTTGGGAGAGAAAATGTATTTTGGAAGCTTAGATATGGACCATTGATTTCCTTGAGCCACTTGATAGCTTTCTTTGTGTTTTATTATATAGATATTATCATTGATTATAAGTAAAAGGTTAATCCAAAAAATTGAGAAAGTATAGAAAATTAGTAAGGCTACCTTCCATTCATTATATGATGACTCATGAGCCTTAACTGCTTTCTGATCTTTTCCTGAAGCACTTCTTAGCATTCCAAGAAAAGTAGAAACATCAACTGCCCTCTTTTCGACAGCCTTATCAATGTTTCCTATCCAACAAAAGTATATAGGAAGTTAAGAACACCAGATATAAAATCTAAGTACTCTGAGTACAGGAAATCATGTGAAATGAAGGATACAATTCCATCAATTTGATGAGATAAGCCAATATATTTATGTTGAAAGATGCACCTTTTGTAGTCAGTAACTTTGAAGGGGAATCTTATTCATTATTTGTTAGCCTTAAAAGTTAGGTGTAACATATAGTTTTAGAGAATTATTCGGTGAAATAAGTTTCACACCAAGGATCAAAATCTTGCTATGTTCATCATTTTTTAGCAACTTTTGTTATCGAGTGTAATTTTTCTATTAGAAACTAAAGATTTCACACTATATATTGTACACTTAATAATAATTTGACTTTTCATTAATAAAATATCCTACCTCAAAGATTCAGACAAAACATTATTGTTGATTGCACATGATTTTCAAATAAAGATGATAGTTTGATTAGTTTGAATGAATTTAGTTAATGCATCAAATGACCGAATGATCTTGATGCTTCAAATAATGAGTTTAATTATATCTCCAAATGGCCTACCAAAAATATTATGTCTCTAAATGTCATCAGAGTGTAAATGAAAGAACAATCCAAAGGATAGTTTGGTTTGCATGATTGATCGATTATTTATGGAATGCTAATTCATAGGAAGGCACAATTCTTCTATGAATTTAGATTCAACATCAAAATCTTTTTAACCTTAACCCTCACATAATTGAGAACCCTCAAGCAATGCCTGCAAAACCGAACCGACCATCAAACCAGGAACATGGCAGGTCTGATCTTTTTTATTTTGTTGGTTCAACCGGGTTCAACTTGGGTGGAGCCAGTTTCAATATAAGGTGGTTTACTTTAATTAGATACTCCAGTCCATCTATATATTGCTTATATTTACTTAACATAGTTACAATGTTGGCATCTTGGTTAGTAAGTACAATATTGTCAACCAAGGTTAAAAACTCACCATTTGCACAAAAAAGTTTGGAAAAATTAAAGGCACTCTGAACAGGGTGGTTCAACTTAAACCTAGTTCAGATGGTTCACTGCTTAACCACTGTTTCTGTCCGGTCAACCGGTTCTCTACAAAACTGGATCGGTTTACTGTCCAGTCCTGGTTGAACCTGGCCCAGGTTTGTTCAACACTGCCCTCAAGTTTACTGTCTGATAGAGTATTCCTAATTAATTTTTCTTGTGTTAGTCCCTAATTAAATACTATCACGCCAATGCATAATCATACAACTCAGAAATGGAGAAGACAACATCAGATTGCAATTTAAACTCTCATTCAATTATAAATGTATGCAAATTGCGGTGTACATTGACATATAAATATAACTTTAGATGTGATTTAGAACATAAAAATTATTCTTGCCTCACCAGTCACCATTAGAAAACATAAAAATTAATTTCCCAGAATTCAACTAGTAAAACCAAAACATGAAACTCATGGAGAAGAAAAAAATCAAATAACCAAACACATCATATTCCTCAAGCAGAAGGATGCATAATGGAAAAAGGTCAGGTTTATTGAAGAACTGACCCTCATTTCCGTTAAAGGATGACCGCAGAAGCTGATCTTTGACAAGGGATCTAATTGAAGCTTCATCAACAAGGTCAGGCATAGCCAGTGTATTATCCAACCTCTCCCGCATTTCCAATAATTTCTGCTTCTTATCCATTTGTGCAACTACGGATCTAGAAATCCCCAAGAGCTTATTCTAGGTTATGTTGTAGTTCCACTGCTAAGTTACACAATCAAGTCAACGATCTGTCGAGAAAAGAAAAATTATAATTTGTGACGTTTGATGTAATTCCAGACATCAGATATATATTCCTCTTCACTAAGCATATAAAAGCTAAAAGAGAAAGTACAGTGACCCTATCTAGCCATCATCATAGAATATTTTGGAAACACTAGACATAATATTGTGCGCCGTATGTGTGTATGAGGAAATTTAAAAGTTCCTAATAACAAAAGAAGAAAAGAAAAAAAAGAAAGAAAGAAGAAATTTCCTGGGTAATCAGTAATCACCCTTATTTGATAAGAACATGTAGAGATTCATTCTCTTACTCCCTTTGGTTCTCTCTCTGCCCCCTTCCATTTCCATGGATTGACCCAGGAAAGTTTGGTAACTCTTTCACCTCCTTTACTATCTTACTAAACTCTTCCCTGAGCCCCTAAGTCTCCCTTCTCATCGTTCACCACCTCAAAAAAACTAACCAGCACGAAATCAAAGCTGTCTTACACAACCTGCTTTCACCTGTCCTTGAAATCCTAAAGCTGGCAATTCACTTCCAAGCTCTATCCTACTTAATCAAACTCCTCAAAAGTCAGTGACAACTACTTCATCAAATTAATCAGATTTTTACTTAATTTAGGAAGTGTTTGGCTTTATAGGTTGAGCATGAATAGGTGCACTAGGACCACCCTATTCAATTCATGAGAAAATAACAGAACAATCGAACACAACTTAATTGAGTTGAACCACCTCCAAGTAGGGGTGGAAGTGAGCCTGGTCGACAAGAAAGCACGTGGGCCAGCACAAGATTTTATGGTACATGGGCTAGTACTATTTGAGAATGGATCAGACTTTGACTTCTAAATTAAGGCACAAATTAAATTTGGGTCAGGTATTGGTATGCACTGGCACGACCCATTTAGACCCACAGTACATATACTACTTCACACATGTCAATATTTATATATAAGACGAGGAGAGAGATTAATTAATCATTAAGTTTTATGTCTTCTACGGGATATGAGGAGTCATGTGTTAATTAGTTGAGATACAAAACCATAATTTCTCTCTTCATATGTAGAACATTCACATAATTAATTCCTTCAAATTCTCCTTCTATATCCATTGCACTTCCATTTACTTTATTTTTTTCCTTCTTTCTTTTATTTTCTTAATTTCATTTTTTTTTTACTTTAGAGACATGAATATTATTTCGTTTAATATCTTTGATTGTTAATTCTAAAGTTGGATTGCAAAACTTATTTATTTAAAATAGATAATGAAACTCATAATGTGTAATATATAAGCAAGAAAATATCCTAACGTTTCAGATTTGCCGGCGAGTTAGGCACATGGGTCAACCCAAACCCGGTAAAGCTAGTGCATGGACTTATCAGTCTAGGTCCGAACTGGAACTAGGCCCAGGCACGAACCCAATTGTATATATGTGGATATGGCTTGGGCATGGCTTGGGCAGAGCTAGGCGTGACCCAGCACGGCCCCAGGGCCGGCCCTCACCTTGAGGCCGGTGAGGTGGCCACCTCAGGCCCCCGATGTTTTTGCAATTGTAGGAGTCCCAGGGCTGGCCCTGCACGGCCCGCTTCCACCCCTACCTCCAAATCGTACTGAATTATAAAATCAGAATAACAATACAGGTACAAGAAGAAGAAGGAGAAGGAGCATACTTGTTTCGCAAATCACAACTGGCAGAAATATCAAAGATCCTATATCTCCAAAATCTAGATATGAACAATGAAACAATAGAGAACCCATCAACAAATTGAGCTCACAAACTTATAAAGAAAGTTATAAACCAATCACGATCCAGTGATCTCAATAAACCCACTCCCTATTTCACCGACAAAAGTCCAATCATGAGCAAACCCATTTCCCCTGCATCCACATACAAGAAGCCATGGGCAAAGCCGACACAAGCTCAAACTCCCAAAACAAAAAGTTCTACACCAAAGCTAATCATAACTCTAGGAACCAACAAACACCCCCTGAATATATTCATCCAAAACCCATAATTTGCAGAGAGATAGGAACCATACCTGAAGTTGTGGGGCCCACATAGATCAAGCTCTACAAAGACTCCACTTTTTCTCTTCTCCCCAAAGCTTATCTTCTTTTCCTTGAATTCAACTGTAGAATATTAGATTCTACATTGACAAAGGCGGAGTTGAAGTGGGTGGCAGAATAGTAAATTGTAGGTAGCTGGAAGATGGGGAAGTTGGGTGCAACTACAACGAAAGGCTGCTACTTTTTTGTATAGGTGATCTATGTATTTACTAGAATTGCCCGGGCATGTGCCTATGCCATCTTCGGAACAATACAACATATGAAAGTCTTGTAAAAAGTAAAATAACAATTATGTATCTTAAGTTTGAATAGTAAAACAATAACTGGTTGTAAATAAAAATCTATGTTTTCATTAGTATATGTTGAAAAATAATTATAAATGGGGGTGTAAAATCCAACTTCTTAGACCTTTAGTGTGAAAAATAATGAAATTTAACTGTTGATGAGATATTTGCTATTTTCAATGTAACTTGAGCAATAAAAAAATGCATAAAAAATTTGAAAATTTACAAACCTGAAATTTAAAAATATAAATTTCTGAGTAAATAGAGAAAGAAAAAAATAAATAAATAAAGAAGTTGTTTTGGAATTTGAATTTGAGTTTTGAGGAAAAAATTTTGGGCGAGAAAATATATTTTGTGAAGTTAGATTAAATCATTGATTTCAACCATATCAAAGAAGAATCACTTGATAGCTTTCTTTGTGTTTTATTATATAAATTTATTTTTATTTTTATTTTTTACGGTATAGGTGATCATTTTCCCACTCCCAAGCGCAATGATCCTGCTTTTGAGTCTGCCATTCTTAAGGCCTCGCAATCTTCCAAAGCTGCCTCATGGATTAACGAGGATCCCCTGCTTTTAGAGGAAGAAGATGATCTTAATCGTGTGTGCCTAGCCAAGCAGGTATTGCCTCTTCCTCCAGCCAAGTATTTCTCATTTATCTTTCTTTTCTATGCAAACTGTGTTTTTAAGCTGTTGCATTTGGTTTTGCTGGGTCAAGCCTTTAAAGTGCCCCTTCGGGGCCGACCTCCTCTAAAAATTGATACTCTCAGATCTTCGTTACAAGTTTGGACTTCTCCGTCCCCCGAAACGAAGGTCCGGAGTTTATCGGGGCTTCCGATTCCCTTCCCTCCTCTGTTTTCCTCTCTATGCGATGCAGAGATCATTGCATCGAATAAGGCTCCAGTCCATCATTCTCCCATCCCCTCCAGCACCTCATCCTCTCGCCTCTCACCTATTCTGGCCTCAAAGAGCCCCAATCCTGAGGGCGATCTTTCCTTGCAATTGCCTCAACGCTTCATTAGGTATAGCGCTCGTCTGTTGGCTAATAAAAAGAAAACTTCTCCTTACCACAACGATCATTTCTCCACTGTTAATTGTAGGACTGACAAACATAAAATATTTTCTTCATCTTCCTCCGACCTCCCACTGAATCCCCATCACCAGTTAGGGTCCTTTTACTTCCCTATTTTCGATTCGCTCTCTGATAACAATCTTGCAACCCTTGCGCAGGACATGGGTTTCCTGATCAACCCTTCTGACTCCCATCACATTCGTGCCATTAGAAAATTGGAACGTTTTAGAGTTTTGGAGCATAGTCAGTCCCATGATTAGTGTCTCTTGGAATATCCGTGGTCTGAATTGCCCGTCTAAGCAACGGGCGATTTTTGACCTTATCTCTTCTTCTCGCTGCGACATGATCTCCATTCAAGAATCCAAATTGGAATCACCCTCTCATTCGATTTTGTGCGCATTAGGCGGATCCTTGATCTCGAAGTGGATTTCGCTGGATGCCATCGGATCGAGAGGAGGGATCCTTTTTGGATTCAAAGAATCGCGATTCTCGCTTATAGCGGTTCAACGTCTTAACTACTTTCTTATTATTCAACTTAACAGGATGCAATTCAATTGTCCTCTTACCGTTATATCGGTTTACGGCCTCTCCACCTCCGAAAGGCGACCTTCTTTCTGGAACGAATTCCTTTCGTTACAACAATTCTCCTCTGATCTCTGTATCTTGTGTGGCGACTTTAACGTCACGTGCTTTGTATCCGAAAGATCGAACCCTGTCTTCTCATACTCACAATCCTGCCTATTCAATGATTGTATCCGCGATTTGCAATTATCAGATCTACCGATCTCAGGGAGGTCTTTTACCTGGTCAAACCAGCGTGACCCTCCCACTTTTGCCAAACTTGATCGCTTCCTGGTCTCGCAACCCTGGATCGACCGTTTCCCTCAATCTTCCGCCCAAGCTCTCCCTAACACATCTTCTGACCACGTCCCGATCGCCCTGACATCGAACTTTCCTTTCAACCACCAGCACAAATTTCGCTTTGAAAAATTATGGTTACAAGACCAACTTTTCGTTAGTCTTGTGGTGGAATGTCTAGCCTCGATTACTGGTTCTTCGGGACTGGGCAACATCCTCCTTAAACTTCATGCGATCAAGCACGGATGCAAAATCTGGCGCTCTGAGAGACAATATAATACCTTTTTCCTCAAAAACTTTCTTCTCCAATCCATTGAATCCCTTGATAAGATGGAAGAAATACAGCCTTTGTCAGACGCTGCTCGTGCAGAGCGTCTCTCCTGCAAGCAGGATTACGCTAATATTCTCCAGCAAGATCATACCAAATGGGCGCAAAGAGCTCGCATTAAATGGTTGAAAGAGGGTGATGCCAACACCGCGTTCTTCCACAATTTCGCCTCCCATAGGCAGCGTTGCAACCGTATATCCTTTCTCTCGGTTCAGGGGGTTGATGTCTCCTCCGATGGAGAGATCCATCGTGAATTCCTCAATTTCTATAAAAATCTCATTGGTTCGCATAAGCAGCGCACCATTGAGCTCAACTGGTTCCAACTTTATGGTAACCAATCTCACGATCTTTCCTCTCTCGAAGCCCCGTTCACGATGGAAGAAATCAAATCGGCGGTTTTTGCCTTAAAAAGTGATTCCGCCCCCGGCCCTGACGGCTTCCCTGCCTTCTTCTTCCAAAAATTATGGGAATGGCTTAAGGATGACCTCCTTAAATTGTTTCAGGATCTTCACCAGGGTCATTTCTCTTTTGATCGCATTAACTATGCGCACATTGTCCTCATTCCCAAGATTGCGGGGGCTCACTTATTGACTAATTTTAGACCTATCAGTCTGATCAACACGTCCTTCAAAATTATTATGAAAGTTCTCTCTTCCAGGCTGAGCGACATTATCTCCCCTCTTATCGACTCAGCCCAGTCGGGTTTCATCAAGGATCGATTTATCCTTGATAGTGTAGCCTCAGCCCAGGAAATCATATCCCACTGTCATAGATCTCACTCTGAGGGTATCCTTCTCAAGCTTGACTTTCAAAAAGCTTACGATAATGTTAATTGGGATTTCCTTCTTGACATCCTTACCTACCGGGGTTTTGGCCCCAAATGGATAGCTTGGATTAAATCCAGCCTATACTCTGGGACCTCTTCAATCTACATCAACGGCTCGGAGGGGCATAAATTCAAAATTAAATGCGGTCTCCGTCAAGGAGACCCCCTTTCCTCCCTTCTTTTCGCCCTTGTAGCCGACGTGTTTAGCAAACTTCTCAGGAATGCTTGGAACATTCAAATGATCGAAGGCCTCGGATCCTCCCCTCATCTTGAGGGGGTTCTCAACCTGCAATATGCAGATGACACTATCATCTTTTCCAAACCTAATGTCCACTCCCTTCGTAACCTTAAACTGCTCCTTTACTGCTTCGAAATAGCATCAGGCTTAGCCATTAACTTCCAAAGTCCTCCGTGCTATGGCTGAGCGGTTCCCCCAATCGCCAGGTCGAGGTATCCAATTTCTTTAATTGCCCCATTGCCAGCTTTCCGATTTCCTACCTTGGCATCCCCCTGAGATGGGGCAAATTACTCAGAGCTGATTGGTTCCTGCTTATTGATAAAGTGGAATCTAGGCTTACTGTTTGGTCCGGTAAAGTCCTCTCCCGAGGAGTAAGACTGATACTCATTAACTCGGTCCTCTCGGCCATGCCCCTATACATGATGTCTTATTATTTCATTCCCTCCTGGGTGATCAAAAGAACTGATAAGATCAGAAGTAATTTCCTCTGGTCTGGGTCTTCCGCCTTTAAACTTGGATCGCACCTAGCCCATTGGAAATTAATCTGCTCATCCAAGGATGAAGGGGGTCTCGGCGTTTTGGATCTTAGAGATCATAATATTGCCCTCTTAGGCAAATAGCTGTGGAGACTCCATAACCTCGACCACCTCCCATGGATTCAATGCGTCAAAAATTATCGATCATCCGCCAACTGGTGGGACTTCCCCCCACTGACTTCTCGCCATGCTTCCCCTTTCTGGAAGGGGATTTGGAAGGCGTCTAATGCATTCCAGTGTAGCATCTCTCGTTCCTGCTCTGACGGAACCACAGCTAAATTTTGGTCTGATTTGTGGATCGGGAACATCAAACTGTCATCCGCATATCCTTCTTTATTTCGCTTAGCTGCTTCCCCGTCAGCTACGGTAGCGAACTCTTTCTTCTTCATCGATAATGTGAGACATTGGTGCATCCCTTTTGTGATCGAGCTCCCCCTATCGCTCTTTGAAATTTTTAATAACCTCTTAACCTTCCTCAATGGCTACGTCTGGTATCCTAGCGAGGGTATCTCTTGGCGCTGGTCGCCTTCAGGCGTTTTCTCGGTTAAATCTTTTTACCACTTCCTCAACTCAAGAGGCATTCGATCTTCGACTGCACATTTCATCTGGGACTCCTGTGCCCCTCTTAAGGTTAAAATTACCTCTTAGCTTATGTTTAATAACAAACTTCTCACTGTTGAGGTTCTTAACAAAAGGAACATGGCTTGGGGGCAACTATGCCCATTGTGCGATCAGGAACTGGAAGACGTCAACCATCTTTTCATTCAATGCCCTTTCATCCTCCCTCTTTGGAAGATTAGCACTTTGGCTTGAGATACTGGCTTGATTCCCCCTCTATTAGCTTCCGTTTGGTCTTATACGCCTTCGAACGCGATGTTTCGAAGTGCGTGGATGTTAGCTATTCATACCATCATTTGGATAATTTGGAAGGAAAGGAACACCAGGTTATTCCGGCATCAACGCAACTCAATCGCGTCCATGACTGATGATTTCTTTTTTCTTTTTAAACTCTGGGCTTCGAGCCCAAAGTTCAAAGACAGTGTTTCACTGGCTTTTCAAAAATTACTTGACTCTTTTCATTGTCTTAGAAATCTTCATGCTTTATAGCGACTGTTTAGTAACTCTTTTTAACTCACATTGTTTTCCTCTTCTCTGCTTCGTATCTTTGCAGGTTTGAACTCCCTGTAAGGGTTTCGCAGGCTGGGCGGTTTAATTTGAATCTTTTGATTCAGATGTCTCTCACTCTTTTTGACCTCCTGGGCTTTTGAGTGGTAATGTTCAGGTTGTGTTGTGCAGCTGTTTGGTTGTGTTTGCTGACTGAGAAACTTATGTTCAGTTTCTTTTCTTGGACTGCTTCTCTTGCATATTTTGGTCTCTTATGTTAGTACCTGACTTCTCTATATCTTATTTTGGATGGTCAGCTGAATTGTGCTCCCTCGCACATTTTACTAGTTAAGATTATTAGTGGCCTGTATTTATCTCTACTTATTGTCGCTTCTGTCTGCTACTTACTGCTTTGTTCGCTGTCGCTGGATTGATTCTAGCTGCGTAATTTTTTTGGTAGTGTTTCTTCTTTCTTCTGAACTGTTTTAAAGCGACACTGTGCGTGCTGCTTATAGTATTATGATGCTTTACGCAGTTGGCCTTAGCTCTTCTCTTTTGGATTGGAATGCGGTTAGCTGCATTTCCTCTAACTGTCTGTGCTGCCTGGAGGGTGTTTTTTTGTGTATATTTCTTCTCGGTTACTGCAGTGGTTAGCTGCGATTTATGTACGCTGCTCTTGATGATTATGTGACTACTTTCTCCTTTCAGGGAGTTTTTCTTGCTCCCGTATCTATCTACGGGGCCATGCCCTTTCTCTTGCGACTAGTTTGAGGCATGTCTTTTGTTTCTTTCATGAATGGTTTGTGATGTTTTGGGAACGGGATGGCTGTGTTGCACTGTTTAAGTTTTTCGATCAATGTGGCATTCCTTGAGGTGGACTGACTTTTGCTGTAGAGCTTTCGGCGTGTCAGCGCATCTTTGCTCAGTTTTTTTCAGCGACAGCGATCTCTCTCGTCCAGCTTATCAGCTCCTACGGGATGTATGCAGTCTCCTTTGATTCTGGTGCGAGTTATCACACGTTCTCTTCTTGTGTGGATCCGCGTTGGGTTGCCCGGTGCGCGAGCCCTTTCCGAGCACTATCCGACTCAGCTGGTTCCTCCTCGAGCAGCCGGGTCCTTAAGCTGGAGCGTCTCGATTGCTAAGCTGTAGCCTTATCTCCATCGTTATTGTTTAGCGTTATGTTATATCACTTGTTCTATTTACACTTAGATTTTCTCTCTCTGTAGTAGGGCCTTTCTTTATCGTCTTTTGTTTTACCTCTGGTAAAACCCTTCGTGTAATATATACTATTATTAATTGATTGCCAGGCTGGAGTCCATTGACTCTACCCGTTTCATCAAAAAAAAAAGTCCCAAATACGAATTGTTTACCAAAATGACCCACTTTTTCAAAGTATTTACCATGCTAACCCATTTTCGAAACTATTTACCAAATTGACCCTCTTGCTGTTTCAAACAATGGGTGTAGTTATATGATTTTCTCAACACTCAGAGAAAATTTGAACATGTAATTTCTACCTGAAATGTATACAATAACTTCATTTGAATTATACTCGCCATCCCAGATAGCGTGTAGTTATACTCATTTTTCAGAGAAATTTTGAACATGAAATGTATAGATGAACTCGCTATTTTAGATAGCAAGTGTTGTACTCATTTTTTCAGAAAAATTTTGAACATGAAATATATACAACTACACTCACTATCTCAGATAGCGAGTCCAGTTTAACTGAACTCACTATCTCGGATAGCCAGTGTAGATCTATACATTTCAAGTAGAAATTGCATGATCAAATTTTTTCTAAAAAATGAGTACAAATATACTCACTATCTTAGATAGCGAGGTCAGTTGAACTAGACTCGCTATCTGAGATAGGGAGTTTAGTTATATACATTTCAGGTAAAAAATGTATATTTAAAATTTTTCTAAAAAATAAGTACAACTATTACATGCATGTTCAAAACTTCTCTGAAAAAAGAGTACAACTAGACTCACTATCTGAGATAGCGAGTGTAGTTATATATATTTCGGGTAGAAATTGCATATTCAAAACTTCTCTGAAAAATGAGTATAACTACACTCGTTATCTGAGATAACAAGCTAGCTCATTTGAGCTAGACTTTGCTATCTCAGATAGCGAATAGGTCAATTTGGTAAATAGTTTCAAAAGTGGGTTGGTTTGATAAATACTTTCAAAAAGTGGTCATTTTGGTAAAAAAATCCCCAAATATTTTTGAACTTTCTCGGTTACAGCAAAATTGACACAAAAAAAAGGAAAGCAAAAATCCGGTTTGTTACTAGAAATTGTCTCTAATCTTTGATATTTTTCGGAACAAAATAAATTAAAACAGAGTTACTGGTCTATGGGGAAGTCGCGCGGAACGCACTGCCCTAAGAGTTGATCCGCGGTCTTATGTGCAGAATTTTTGTAGATGCTCCTAGTGGTAAAACCCCCGGTATCACCGGCATCTCGCTGTCGCACACAACGTCGAGAGATCGACCCGAACTTATCCTTGCCCAGAACGGAAGTGAAAAACAGAGAGCGGAAGCAGCCAGAGAAGAAGCGAACCAGAGGAAGAGTTTTCTTTTGTGGAATAAAGATTTTTCAGTAGTTGTAAAAGGATGGGAAGATTGGAATATATAGGCAGAAGAATGTGTGAACGTTGCTGAACGTGTGGAGAGAAGGTGGCCAGATTTTCGGATCTGAATAACTAATCCGACGTTTAGAAGGAAATAGTCAAAAGGTAAAAACAAATAGTAAAAGAAGTTTTGGATCTCACCCCGAACCCGAAGAGCAATTCGGATCAGCATTCGTGTCCGTAGATGCGGGCGCGCACACCCGTGCCCACTACGCACGCCGAACCGAACCGAACCGGGCCGGGCGGCGGCAGCGGCGCGCGCGTGTGGCCCACGAGTTCCCCACACCACACAAGTCTACAATGGAGTAAAGGATGGGTTGTTATATAAACACTCACATGACAAGTCCATTTCCGATGTGGGACTAAAAGCAAACAATGAGGAGGTTGGTTTTGACCAAAATAGCCAACAATCCCCCCCCCCCCCCCCAAAAAAAAAAACCAAGATCCGAAGATAGAGATAACAAAAGAATAATGATGAAGAAGTTCTGGGCAAGAGTATACTATGCATAAATGAAATGGACTACAGCCTTGAATCTCACGTAGTGACTATTGTCTTTGTCTGAAGAAGTGCTTGATGGACTATGCCTTAAATCAGACTTCTTGAATCAGATTCAGAAAATAGCACACATAGTATGCTATAGGTTCTTGGGTCTATTGGGTGGCGCTTTTGAATGGCCATGCGCACTTTTTCCATATTCATGAGAGTTGTCTGAGATCGCCCTGTCCCATAGTCGCGGCCTTCACGACCTCTCATATAGGTAAGTCCTCAAAAGGTTGGTGATCGGAGTCAACCCTACATAATAATATTTGGACCTATTAAGAGTCTAGAACTCATCCTAACCAGATCACACAGGAACACTATCACCATAGGAATGGGATATCATTGTACAACCTCATATAGCCACCTGGGCAATAATTTATGAGAATTTAATCTCTCAGTCAGTGTTCCATAATAGTTACCGAAGTCCAGCTTGTTTCTGCCCATTGAACCGGCTTCTTGGGATCTCCAGTCAGACTCGGTTGGGTTGCCACTGCTGGTGACTTACTTATGGGCTTAACCCCATCCCCCTCGATGATTCTAGGATCAACGTCCTAGATAGATCCTTTGTCAAGTGGTCTGCAAGGTTCTTTTCTGACTTTATATAGTCAAGAACCACATATTTGCCTAATAGGCTCTTGATTGACTTGAAGCGCAGCTGCAGGTGCCTGTTCATGTTAGCATTCACAAAATCATGCTTTAGTAATTCTATAACAGATTTATTATCACAGTTTATGGAAATAACAGGAACATGAATATTAGTAACAGGTATATGCATAATAAAATTTCTTAGCCATTCAGTTTCTGTACAAGTAGTGTCCAAAGCTATCATTTCAAAATTCATAGTACTTCTAGCTATGATGGTTTGTTTACATGAACCCCAGGAGATTGCAGCTCCTCTTAGGGTAAAAACATATCCAGTTGTGGATTTCACATCATGTGAGTCAGTTACCCAGTTTGCATCTGAGTAACCTTCTATGATATCAGGGTGTCTAGAATAATGAAGTTTATAATCTATAGTACCCTTAAGATATCTAAATACTCTTTCTAATGCTGACCAATGTGACCGGTTTGGGTTACTAGTATATCTACTAAGTCTCCCAACAGCAAATGCAATATCATGTCTAGTTCTATTTGTTATATACATAAGAGAACCTATCATTTGAGAGTATCTATGTTGTTCTACAGGTAAACCTTCATTCTTCTTGAGAATGATACTACTGTCAAAAGGAGTACGAGCAGGTATCTTATCAAAGTACTCAAATTTCCTTAGCATTTTCTCAATAGAATGTACTAAGGAAAGAGTATAACCCTCCTTGGATTTGGATACTTGCATTCCTAGAATCAGGTTAGCTTCTCCTAGGTCTTTCATATCAAACATGCTAGATAAATAATCTTTAGTATTATTTATTAACTCAAGAAGAGGCAGATTTTTTCCTGATGTCATCTTCATATCTATTCTTCCTCTTCCTACAATCTGTGCCGTTGATCCATCTCCTAGGGTTATGCCTCCTCCACATGAGTCCTGATAGTTTGAAAAACAGGAGCGATCAAATGAAACATGAACATTAGCTCCAGAATCCAACCACCAGTCATCAGAATGGTAAGAAATATTAACAGAAGGTTGGTAAGTCACAGACCTAAAAGAACTAGAAGATCCATTCAAAATCATGTTGGCTTCTGGTTTGGTAGGGCCTTTCCCCTTATAAGGAGTCTTGATTGGTTCCTTCTTCCTATGAAAACAATTGAAGGATAGATGGTTTTTTCTTCTACACACCAAACAAAACTTCTGTTGATCCTGAGTCTGACCAAAGTTTCTAGTCCTGTGGTTTTGCTGGTGTTGGCGGTTTTGGTGGTTTTGGTGATTCTGGTGATGAGGCTGAAAGTTCTTTTTCTTGAAGGAGTTTTTCATAGGTTTGTGAGGATTATTAGGTTTGGATTTACCTTGGGATGATACTACAAGGTTTACCTTTGCTTTGGACTCATTTTTAGGGTTGGACCTAGCCTAAGTTGATCTTCTGTTCTAATCTTCTTTAGGACTTGGGCAAAGGTAAGCTCACCTTGAGTATGAGTGAGTTCCTTCTTGACATCATATCAAGAAGGAGGGAGTTTATCTATTAGGCAAGTTATCTTATACTCAGTAGAAAATATTGTACCTTTGGCTTGAATATGCCTCACATATTCTTGGAATTCATGGATTTGGTCATTCATAGGCTTGTTATCTACCATGAAATATCTATTAAAAGCAGAAAAATTGAATCTTTCAATTCCAGCATCATCACAACCATATTCATCTTCTAAAGCATCCCAAAGTTCTTTAGCATTTTTATATTCAAAGAATATGTCATAAAGAGAGTCAGATAAGGCGCTTAGAATTCGATGAAAACAGTTAAAGTCTATTTCCTTAGGGGTTTTAGGTTTTTGGGAACTAGAGGGTTCCTTAGGAGTTTGAGAGAAAATAGGTAATTCAGAAACTTCTTTGGTAGACTCAGACTTGTCAGAATCAGTTGTGATGGGTGTGGATCCATCAATTGCTGAAAGTAGTCCTAAGGTGGTGAGCCAGAATTTCATCTGACTCTGCCATCTCTTGAAGTGGGTGCCATCAAACTTGGCTGGCTTGGCAGAAGCAGTCTCTTCTTTCCCAGTCATGATAAATAGTTTAGCAGTCTAGAGTCTGCAGGAATAATATTGTAGCTACTCAATAAAGGTGTCACGGGCTCTAGACAATAGTTTAATGATCTTGCTAATCAACCTAAACAAATCTTTAGTCTATCAAGTTCTGATTAACTTGGGTTAGCTGTAGGAGTCGGTTCCCAGCTAGCGGTGGTCCGAAGACGCTTAAATATCGTGTCGCTTAGGGCTGTTTATGTTGGATATATTGGTATATTCTCTCTATATAAATATAGCACGTGCATATGTGTAACACGTGTAATGAACGTACAATTGATTAGATATTGGAACGCGGGTTTGTGGGCTTATAACCCGATACCCAAACCAGTATTTAGAAATAAATACTGGCTTGTGATAACAGTCTAGGTATTCCAATTTTGATACCTAGGGTGAATATCTCAAGCAACTTAGATCTAGAGATGAACCCTAATTTCGCAATTGTTAATTTCTCACAAAACCTAACAATCTTGAGATATTATTAATCTATTTGTGAGATTAATTAAGAGGGATACCAGTGTTGTTGAATCCCGTCAGAATCGAGCCGCCAGATTTCGTCGGAAACGAAGTAATCGACGTCGGAACCCTATCTCCGTCTCTCGCTTCTTTCCCTGTTTCGATCGCGTCGTCGAAGTCGAAGACCTCCCTGTTCGATCGCGTCGTTGCTGTTGCCGTCGTCCTGTTCTTCTTCTTCAATGGCCACTGCGATGAATCTGAGCGGTCTGATCTTCATCTCTGGCATCCTACGGCTGGTGTTGGTCCTCTACGGCGAGTGGCAGGACTCGCACATGGAGGTGCGGTACACCGACGTTGACTACCTCGTCTTCTCCGACGCCGCTGACCATCGACGACCCCCCGTCGGTTTCGATCGCAGCCCGTCTCCTCCTCCTCGGTCGAATCGCCGCTTGCTGTCGACCACGATCGAGGTGTCGAGCTGAGTTTCCAGCGAGATTCGAACTCGCCAGCGACCAGCGAACCTCTCATCCCCTCCTTCTCCGATCGCAGTGGACAACGATCGCATCTCAGGCGCCGACTACGAGATCCTCCCTCTTCTTCACCATTCAACAGATTGGGTCTTGTGTGGAACCCTAATTGAAGAAGACAATGAAGGGATTTTGTATCTCATTATCCGATCTGTTGAGACGCACACAAGGTGTTTGATGCTGGATCTCTTTGGCGCAGAATAGTTTGTTGTTTGGATTTGTTCCCAACAGACATGAATCTAATCAATTGAAGGGGAAGAGATGACGAAAGATAAGTTCTTTAATTTTCTCGTATTAAATTCCTGTTAAATATTTTGCTATGTGCTGGAAGTTCAAAACACTCGTTCTAAAATTATGTTTTGAATTATAGAATTACTATGATGCTAAGTGGTTAAGTTCAAGACTATATTAATCACTTGTTTAAATTAAATACAAGTTGAACAGTTGTTTTGGCTATGTGCTAAAACACAAAATCTATTTTGATAAGTTAAACTGTATGTTGACTATAAAAATCGAATCTCCAATTAAATTGTTGCTAGAATTAGATTGTGCTAATAATCTGTTTAATTGGCTAATCTTTAGCAATTTGATGAATGTAGGAACTTGAATGTTAGCTACAAATTGTGTATGTTGGAGACGATGGATTTGCATCATTGTATGATAAGTCTGCACTACGCAGGCTTCTCCATCGAATTTGGAAAAACACTTCTAACTTGAAGTGTCGGTATGATCTACTTTAATTTTTTCAGTATTTTTCATGTGATGAATGTGTTAACGTTTTGTGCGTTTGATCATATGATTGAGAGTTTCAGATCATAGTTATTCTTGCTCTGGAAAACTAGCATGCTTAGGGTTATTAAGTGTTTTATCATACTATGTGTATAGATATTTTGACAAATCCATTGTTTGCAGTTTGTGTGAGATTACATATTTGCTTCTCTAAAATTTAAAATAAAATAAAATTGTATAAGATGTATAACAAATGTCTGTAACTTAGGAGAAAGCATCTCTTAAATGTAGAATATGACTCTACTAGTTACGTTGTGTTCCCTCTCGTTCATTGTACTGTGTGTGCAAAGTTAAAATATAATATGTTAGTCATTATCTCATTTAGCGTTATGAAGATGATGAAGAACGAGTAAAGGAAAGAACTCTTTGCTCAATGTGTTTGAGCTAGTAGACATTGTTAGAACCATTAGAGAAAGCAAATAATTTGTGAAAAATGTGATAGGGTAATTTTGTATTAACTCTTATAAAGTGCATATATTGTCAATCGTATGTATAAGTTAAGTTTAACAAATGAGACAATTAATAATAATAGTTCTAATTGTGTTCTTGAACATAGCATAATTGGCTAAGATTTGAGAACTATATATTCAATTGTTTGTGAGGAAATGTGATCTAATTATCAAAACTGTGGGGAAATGGAGTTAAAAGCTATTGAGTCAAAGCTTTAACATCCAAATTGTTTTGAAATTTAGAATCACTATGAACTATATATTAAATTGTTTGTTCTTGTTAAAACTCATAACCCTACTAAATGACACTTCATTAAAATATGACAAATACGAAAGTTGTGCTCAGATTATAATCACTAGAAAATCATTTAGTATGGTCTCTAGGAGCACACAACTTCTTGAGTCAATACATTCTGATATTTGTGATCTCAGTAGCTGTGTGACTAGATGAGACGATTGTTGGTCAGAAATATTTAATCTCTTTTGTAGATGATTAATATAAGTCTGTCATATATATGAAGAATGAAGCACTTGTTATTCTCAATGAATTAAAAATTATAGTTAAATGCTAAAAATCAAGGGTTCAGACTTGATAGAGATAGTGAATATGTTTTAACAACTTTAGAGAAGTTTGCATTGGGCATAATCTCTAGTGCACTCTACTTATAACAGTCAAACGGTATTGATAAAAGTTAGAATCAAACACTTGGTGAAATGTTGAATTCTATATTATTAACTGTTGTTTGTCTTGTGTAATTATGAGTGATGTTGTATTGTTAATCATATCTCTAATGTGTTACTACACTCTAAAATTGAATACACCTTGTAAATCATGGTATGAAAACACAAATAATTTTGTTAAAGTGAAAATTTGTGTTGTGATACATTTGTTAGAGTACATGATCCTAGAAGGCCTAAAGTAGGACCTACAACAAATATTTGTGTGCTTAGAGAGTGCAGAATGTAGCTCTGTGGACAGATGTTGGATCTATCTAATTTGTGTTAAAAGAATCTAGATTTGCAAAATTCTTTGAAGATATGTTCATCAAAGATGAATGTATGAAATAATCTAGTCCTACAGACATGTTCAATGATTCACAGTTGGAATCAAGAACCAGCCTTACTGACACTTGAAAACTTGAATGACAAATGAGCTAAGAAGAGTCTTTAGCAGACAATGAGATGATTCTGTGTCATACAATAATACTTTAATTTAGTTGATCTGCCGAAAGGGGCTAAAACTATAGTAAGTAAGTGGGGTTTTGTAGAAGAAACTTAATTTTGATTGTTCAGTAGCAATTTTAATGCTTTTTAGTAGCTAACAGATTGACTAAGAAAAATGTGGTAGATTTATTTGATGTCTACTCACATGTTTGTCATATTGCTACGATAAGTATTCTTCTTACCCTTACATCTATTGAAAATTTTGTCATTCATAAAGGATAATTAAAAGGCTTTGTACTTGATGTTTTGTACTGAACAGTTTTGTACTGAAAAGTTTTGAACTAATATGTTTAGTGAACAAGATTTACAATATAGTAAAATCATTGTATATTCTTAAAACATGTATAGCCAACAGATAAATAATTTGACAAATTTTTGAAAGAGCCTAGTATATGAATAAGTAATTCAGATCAGTGCCTTCAACTTTGTGGTGTGTCAAATATACTGGCTATTATTTACTTGTTCTGTTGACATGCAAGTTCTTGGAAGTGACCTCTCTACTATAAATGAAGTTAAAATTATGCTATCCAAAGAATTCAACACGAAAACCTAGGTACTGTGGACACCATAGGTATAAGGGTGAGTTTTCAGTTGGCAAGGGATAACTCTTAGCCAAACTCATCAAATCAAAATGTGTTTCAAAAGTGAGGATATAGTGATTGAAAGTGTGTTTTGAAACACCTTATGATTATGATAAAAGGTTGACACCTAATGATGGTGCAACTATGAGACAGGTAGATCATTCTAAAGGAATTGACAGTCTCATGTATACAAACATCTGCCCTAGAATAGACATAGCCTTTGAGGTAGGTATGATCTGCAGATTCACTAATAACCCCATACACATTTGAGTGCCCTTAAGAGGCAAATAAGATACCTGAGTGGTATTCAAGAGTTTGCTTTGTGCTACTCTAGTCATTCTTCGAATGAATGACTGACCTGATGCATTATGATGCTCAGAATTTAGTGAAAGTCGATAACTAGTAGATATGTGTTTTCACTAGGAGAAACAGAAATGTTATGGAAACAAAAAGCAAACAGGCACTGTGCAATCATCCATGAAATCAGACCTTTACGTGTAATCCTCTGCAGGGGAGAAGGCTGAGTGGATTGAAGAAATTGTTGCTAGTTATCCATTAAGAAGTTTAAGTAACTCTCTAATTCTGTTATGCGACTATCAAGCTAAAATGCACTGTAGCTCATAACTCACTCTATAATAGTAAGAGGAGTATATTAAGGCTGAAAGAAGCCTAGTTGAACTTTCTCATAGATAAAGTGTAATTGCGACAAGCATGGCTAATGCTCTTGCTAGGAGACTTGAAAGTGATCTAATTATCAAAACTGTGGGGGAAAGTGGAGTTAAAAGCTATTGAGGAAAAAGCTTTAACATCCAAGTTGTTTTGAAATTTAGAATCCAATTGGAGCCATAGAGAATTTCAAACTTAAGCATCAATTTTAGGCAGTTGACATGTTTTAGATAATTTTGATGATTCGACATAAATTCCACAAATATATAATGTCATTCCAATTTTGATGGTATTATATATCTAGGAATTTACTTAGAATAATCATATTATTCCAATACGAAACATGAAAACTTGTCGATGTATTTCCGATGATTAAATTGTCCTAAATATCATTCCAATTTTGATGATATGTCTTTTATGGTTACATGTTTCATTCCAATTTTGATGATTCAATGTTAAACCATGATTGAAACGGCAGTCTTTTCATTCCAATATGAAACATAGTATGGTTCTTGTGTAGAAACTATAAAGTTCATGTACTTTACTTATTAAAGATACTTGATTGTGATGCTTGCGTTACATTTTTACTAAGCTAATTATGAATTGTACTAAGTTCTTTTGTGGAACTAGATACTTTGTGAAATATGTTGGAATTCTTAGAGATGTGTCTCTTGATATTCTTATTTTCAATAAGCTAGCAAAGATGGAGGAGTTGAATCTGTCAACATAGACTTCAAAAATAATGATTTGCTCAAAATGGAGGAGTAAACATAAAGCAGTGTGCAAGGATAGAATTTCAATTTATTTCTTTTGAGAATAAATTAGTCACTTACTTGGTAAAACTTCTGTTGAGTTTAAGACTCTTGTGTTCATGAGCTTAAAACTCATATTTTGTCCTTGAAGTCTATTTGCTTTGTTTGATTTTGAAACTATGGCAGATTATTCCAGTTGGTTTAGTCTTTGTGAACTATTCTGAATTGGATATGGTTTGGAACTAGTTAATTATATTGGTTTAGTCTTGATTGAACTATTCAGTTTTATAATTCTATTGGTTCTTATGAAACTATACCTTTATGATGCTTTTCCTTTATGGACTGCTATCAGCCAGTCAGTTGTATACTGATCTGATGAGATAATTCTGTACTTTATATATTGAGAATATAGGAGGAGATTGTTGGATATATTGGTATATTCTCTCTATATAAATATAGCACGTGCATATGTGTAACACGTGTAATGAACGTACAATTGATTGGATATTGAAACGCGGGTTTGTGGGCTTATAACCCGATACCCAAACCAGTATTTAGAAATAAATACTGGCTTGTGATAGCAGTCTAGGTATTCCAATTTTGATACCTAGGGTGAATATCTCAAGCAACTTAGATCTAGAGATGAACCCTAATTTCGCAATTGTTAATTTCTCACAAAACCTAACAGTTTACACCCGGTTGACAGAAGGACCCTTTTGGCTTGTTCCCAAATTGATCTTTACTTTTTAGAACTTTAGATTTCTTTTAAAAGGATTTACAAGGTCAATAAACTGTTCCTTTATCTCATGTTTAAAGAATACCAAGTAATATCTAGCACCACAAATTAATAATAGCCTTGATATTGTTATGTAAGCAGTAATGTTATTCACAATATAAACTGACACTTAATTATACTAGGAAATTGATGATTGCAAGTTAATAAAAACAAATTTACAGTGAGAAGTATTCTAAAGCTTTGAGAATATTAAAATGAGTCTAGTAACACAACTATTGGTGTCAATAAATATTGTGATTAATAATAGATCAATACTGTAAGAATATTAAAGCTACAGATATTCTATAATATGGGAATTTATAGTGATTTATCAGTACCGCAATTTGTTAATACCAAGATATGTGATCTATAAGTAATACGAACAGCGCTTTATAAAAAGGATACCATGTGTATATATATATATATTTGCTAAATTAACAACATATGCTTTATCTGATTTAATCAGTATATGCTTTATTTGATTTAATCAATTTTGTAAATAACAACACTTAATTTAATCAGTATATGTATGTGCTAAATTAACCAGTATGCAGTTTTATCAGATTAACAATATGTGTCAACTCTTAGATTGTTACTAGAAATTGTCTCTAATCCTTGATATCTTTCGGAACAAAATAAATTAAAATAGAGTTACCGGCCTATGGGGAAGTCGCGCGGAATGCACTGCCCTAAGAGTTGATCCGCGGTCTTATGTGCAGACTTTTCGCAGATGCTCCTAGTGGTAAAACCCCCGGTATCACCGACGTCTAGCTGTTGCACACAACATCGAGAGATCGACCCGAACTTGTCCTTGCCCAGAACGGAAGTGAAAAACAGAGAGCGGAAGCAGCCAGAGAAGAAGCGAACCAAAGGAAGAGTTTTCTTGTGTGGAATAAAGATTTTTCAGTAGTTGTAAAAGGATGGAAAGATTGGAATATATAGGCAGAAGAATGTGTGAACGTTGCTGAACGTGTGGAGAGAAGGTGGCTAGATTTTCGGGTCTGAATAACTAATCCAATGTTTAGAAGGAAATAGTCAAAAGGTTAAAACAAATAGCAAAAGAAGTTTTGGATCTCAACCTAAACCCGAAGAGCAATTCGGATCGGCATTCGTGTCTGCAGATGCGGGCGCGCACACCCGTGCCCACTACGCGCGCCGAACCGAATCGGGCCGGGCGGCGGTGGCGGCGCGCGCGTGTGGCCCACGGGTTCCCCACACCACACAAGTCTACAATGGAGTAAAGGATGGGTTGTTATATAAACACTCACATGAGAAGTCCATTTCTGATGTGGGACTAAAAGCAAACAATGAGGAGGTTGGTTTTGACCAAAATAGCCAACAAAAATTAGGATGGTAATCAGGACCAGCTGTTTTAATAGTTGAAGCTGATTGATGAGTTGTTAGTTTGTTGCGAATACGGACCCCACCGTGTGAATATGTCAATAGTAAAGAAAAATATTGAAGGGTTCAGTTTAGTGAATTTTTTTTTATATGCCAATTTTTAAAATTATTTGTGCTTATAGGACAGCTGTCAAAGTATTTGTGTTCATAGACTCAACAACTAAACTCGTTGTCCTCAATAGTTTCATTCTCGCAGTTAGAACACGACGTGTTTAGTGCTAATTTTTAGTTCCAAAATTTCAAAAAAGATCCCAATGGCGAGGATATTTATACTAGACTCGCTGTTGGTAACAACGAGTTTAGTTCAAAATTTTCAATGAATACTCATTGTTTCCAACGGCGAGAAAATTTACACTAGACTCGCTGTTGGGAATGACGAGTTTAATTCCAAAAAAAAAATCTATGGAGTTTTTTTTCGAAAATTCACTAGGTCCAATAGAATGTTTCATTCTTTGTAAAATTTCCTACATCCTCGTCGTTCCTAACAGCGAGTCTGGCATAAATATCTTCGCCGTTAGGAACAACGAGTCTTCTTTGAAAAATTTGAACTAAGCTCGCTATTCCCAACAGCGAGTCTAGTATAAATGTCCTCACTATTGAGAACAGCGAGTCTTCATTGAAAATTTTAGAACTGAACTCGTCGTTGGTAATGACGAGTTTCTCAAAAAATAGCACGAAACTTGCTGTGTCCCAATGGCGAGTATGAAACAACTAAACTCGTCGTTGGGAACGACGAGTTCAATTGTTAAGTCCATGAGCGCAAATACTTTGGCAACTGTTCCTTTTCTGCAAATAGTTTTGAAAAGTGTATTATAAAAAAAATTACAGTTTAGTTTAGTGATTTTTTTTCCAAAAGAAAAGATGGAATATAAGTCACTGTTGCTGCTGATTTCGGGTTTGGGAGCAAACAGACGAATTTGTAAGTTCTTTTGGAAAAACAGTCAAGCGAACCTATTGACTCCGCCTATGTGTTGACTCGTTCCTTGCCGCTGCCACGAACCTGCACAAAGTTCGATACACCGGTTTGGATCCCGGCGACGAACCCTTCGATGCTCTTGTCAATAATCAGGAAGATTAAGAAAGAGCTTTAGGTAGGCAAAGATTCATTACCTTGTAACGGTGGGAGGAGGAGGGTATTTATAGCCACCTTAGGGACCTGTTTCGAGAAAAGAACAAATCTCTACTTCCCGGTGTGGATAGATAAGAAGAATTGCTTTGTGATATCCGGGGCCATTTTAACTGCCCTTTATGGATAAGCTCGAATTTGAATTGCCCTCTATCAGCATGGGTTGGGTGGTAATGGGTTGCTACCCATACCCAATAGAACAGATCCGTTGATGGGTTATTGGGCTTTGAAGAAAGGTCGAGTACCCATTTCAGACCCGTTTGTGGTGGAAGTTACCGTTTTACCCCTGAGAGCTTTAAGATCCGTGCCTGATTTGAACGTTCCCGATTTAGTCATATTTTTAGCCATATCACGAGCCCCCCACTCCTAAAGACTATGTTTTGCAGCCTTTGGGGAATAGTTTTACTGTTTCAATGGCGTACGGGACTTTATCGGAGTTCTTAAAGGGGGGTTCGGATCTTGCTCGAGGTGTAACGGTGCCAATCTGAGTTAGAGGAGTGCCCAAAACGATTTTGCAACTTTTCTGAATTTCCCTGATTTTTCCTAATTTGTAAATTATTTTTCGAATTTATTTATTCAATTTTGCGAATCAACAATCTATCTTCAAAAGCATTAATCAACTATTCTAATTAATAATTATTTATCCAGGAGCTCCAAAATATTTTTCCCGAATTCATAATTATTTTTTAGAATTTTTGATTGATTTTTATAATTTTTAATTATTTTCACAATTTTTAAATAATTAATTCTAATTAATAAATAAGAAAAAGGAATTAATCAGCAGAATATCGATGTGGCCGAATCTGGGGCGTTCATCATGTTTCGGCACGAATTTTGAAGTGATCTGACGGCAGAGGTGATCCTTCAGTTTCTCTGTTTTTCGTTCGGGAACGAGTTTGTTCGACGCCAGTGGCAAACACGTCGAACGGTGCATCGAACATGTCGGACGACACATGGCGAACGAGGCGAACGATGGGCGAGCGACACGTGGCACTAGCGTTGTTGACTGGTCAACGCATTTTGCCCATTTTTTGTTCGGAAACACGTATGTTCGACGCATCGTGGTGAACGTGGCGAACGACATGTGGCAAACGAGGCGAACGTGATGAAAGACGGGCGAGCGACACGTGGCACTAACGTCGTTGACTGGTCAATGCATTTTGCCCTTTTTTCGTTTGGAAACACGTCTGTTCGGCACATCGTGGCGAACGTGTTGGACGACACATGGCAAACAAGGCGAACGTGGCGAACGACGGGTGAGCGACACATGGCACTTGCGTCGTTGACTGGTCAACGCATTGTGCCCTTCTAACATTCGGAAGCGCATTTGTTCGATGCATTGTGGCAAACGTGTCGAACGACAGGGGAACGACACGTGGCACTTGCATCGTTGACTGGTCAATGCATTGTGCCCTTCTAACATTTGAAAGCGCGTATATTCGACGCATTGTGGTGAACGTGTCGAACGACAGGGGAACGACACATGGCACTTGCATCGTTGACTGGTGAACGCATTGTGCCCCTTTAACTTCGAAAACGCGCCTGTTCGACGCATTGTGGCGAACGTATCGAACGACAGGGGAACGACACGTGGCACTTGCATCATTGGATGGTCAAAGCATTGTGTCCTGCTAACGTTCAGAAACACGTCTGTTCAGCGCATTGTGGCAAACATGTCGAACGACAGGGGAACGACACGTGGCACTTGTGTCGTTGGCTGGTCAACGCGTTGTTCCCTTCTAACGTTCGAAAACACGTCTGTTCGACGCATTATGGCGAATGTGTCGAACAGCAGGGGAACGACACGTGGCATTTAGGGCATTTGATATGCCTCCGACCGTCTGACGATTCGACTTCCGAGGGACGATTTGACTTCTCAGTGATGATTTGACTTCCGTCGCTTGATATTCTGGCCGCTTAGGATTCCGCGCCCTTTTGGGCTTCCTAACGGCCCAGTACTCTCTCAGCCCAAGCCCATCAAGGTTGGCTATAAATCCTCTCCCCCCTTCTCATTTTACTCCGCTCTCTCATTTTTACCACCTGAACAATTTTCACTTTAGCTCTAGAGAGAGACTCCGGTGTTCCTTTCCGATCTCAGGCGAGATTCCGACCGTGAACGCCAAATCGGAAGGTAATATATTTTTGTTTTAAAGAGATGTCTAGGGTATCGTCTGGTGGAGAGACCTCCCCCTCAGGTCGGGTCGAAGTGACCCCTCCCAGAGCTTCATCTAGGGTTGACAATGGGAAGGTTGTGGTGGTTGAGCCTTCGACTGTGGTAGAGATGGTCGTGGAGAAAGAGAGGAGGATGGGTGAGTTTGGGAGGCACTCGATCACCGTGTCTCACTTGGGAGGGACGTGCTAATACAGTCCCGAGGAGCTGATGCGCGTCGGGCATGGCATGGAACGGTACTATGAGGATAACGAGCCGCGGGAGCGCACTGAGGAGAACGACATTGTCTCCGTGCTTATAGAGGCGGATCTTCGCAGTATCCGAAGGTGCTTCATGATTCCTCAGGAGTTCGACATCCTTCTTCCGGGTCCTGGTGTTAGGTCATGTTCTTTTCTCTCCCCCGACCTTTGCGTGTTTCCCTACGAGGCTTTGAACGCGGGTCTCTGGCTCTCCTTTCACCTGTTCGTGAGGGAGGTGTTGCGATGGTATGGTGTGGGCCCGGTCCAACTTATGCCGAACATGTGGAGACATGTAACGGGGTTCGTGCTTCACTACCAGGTCGATAGGATCGAGCCTCGCCTCAACGTCCTCCGCAGGTTATACAAGATCCATCAGAAGGTGCGAACGGAGTACTGATTCTATCTTAATGCTCGGAAAGGTGTCAATTTGGTCGACAATCTCGACTCCGTGAAATCTTGGTGTAACGCCCCGAATTCCAAATAAGACCGAATTCGAGATTTCACAGGATCTTTATACTTCACTTCGTACAATTTTACAAGGAAATTAAAACTTTTCAACATACATCAGAGTTCTTTACATTTTGTTTACACGACGGAAGAATAAAAGAAATACAACATTGAAAATAAAATACAACTTATACAACTTTATCAATGTAAGTCATCAACTGGATCATAACATATTTACTTCTTCATAAAAAGTCCATTACCTGCATATTAAGCTGTGGGCACGTCAGTCACTTACAACTGACGAAAATATTATACTCGGTCATCCTCTCTATGCCATACATATAACGATCTCATACTTTAACAAACCATAATTTGAATGAACAATGAAGTGTCAAAAGTGATTACTCTAAACATATAAGTGTATGTGATGCCTTAATGCCTAATGCACACATTTTTATACTTGGATGACACTAATGCATACTTGTTCGGATTTTATGCATCCCATACTACATAGGTCCGAGGCAAGCACCTACGTACTCCACATTTAAGGGTTCGGTCCCTCGCCATGAAAACTACCCAGTAATAAGCAAGGTTTAGATCATTCCACGAATATGGATCCCAGTCTCGAAATCCACCGCCCGACTGTTATAACAGATCCATCATCGTGCGAATCATCCCGCAAGTGCCCCTCTAGCCCCCAGTATACGTATATACATTGGAGAATGGTAAACTATCCGCCCGACTATGCATAGTCCCAGATTTAAAATAAAATGCCATCTCCCACGAAGCAACCACAGTCCCAGAATCCACCGCCTGACTGGGTCTATAGTCCCGTAATTCACCGCCCGACTATATAGAGTGCCCCACTTACGTTTGCCCAGGTTTACTACATCTTCACTTATGTGCCTAATTATTTAGTTCAAGACATGAATAAATTTTCAAACCTAGAATTAGTTTTACCTCCTACCGGACTTAATCAACAAATACAAGATAGCTCCATGGCCATATCTCAAATATATCTCAATTCTTTTCAATTCAATAGTGCCGGTACCCGAGGTCTCACTAACTCTAAATCACAACTTTATCATGTACAAGAAATTCATGGGTACACATACCCTTTAATAAACATGTCTTAAACTTAGATACTTTAATTTTCAACTTATTCACAAATGATCAATATCTTGTCTTAACATTTATCCACAAAGTAGTCATTTTTTAGTCTTGACACTATTCATGATCTATTTATTCATTCATAATCTTTATAAGCAAATAATTTATTTCAAGAACACAACTTTATCATATGAAATTTTATTAACAAATCCAAGTTCTTACAATGTCTCAATTCACTTCAAGTATTTCTTTTAAAATGTAATCTCTTAAAAAAAAATCACTTCACAAATTAATACTTTGCTTTTCTTCACCACAAAGTTCTATTCTCAAAATTCTATTTCTTTTTATACTTCAAAATATACAAGAAAACCTTATAATTATCTCTTATAATTTTTCATTTCATTTTATATCAATAATAAAGTTTATTTCTAACGCTTTTCATACCAAGATTCTCCACATAAGAAAAAAAACTCAAAAAAATATCAAAAAGGGTGCTCTGGGTTTCGAACCCATGACCTCTAAGAACACACACAGCCAACACCCAAACCCAATCCCGCTAGCCAGTGAGTCCAATGGACTTTGGCATCAAAATCCTATGCTAAAGTGTTCATATATCGACTCTCGGTTTCGAAATTTATTTAAAAGAAACAAAAATAAATGTGACTATCAAGTTTCGAACCCAAGATCTCTTACAAAGAGAGCTCTATGTTGCACTGGCTAACCAGTAAGTCAATTTCTGTTTAAGAGTTGTATTAATATAGTTTTGTTTAAACTGTTCAGAAATTGTTTCTTTTTCATACAAGCTTGTTTATCCAAAGATCCAATCTTTTTTAGGATTTTGAAATAAGCCTTCTCTTGACTGAGAATGAATTTTAAAACAGTAAACAACAAATTTCAAATTCATTAAAACCATATTTCCATTTCTTTTAACAATTTCTCTACTCATTTTACACATAGACATGTATTTTTCTCAAAACTTGAATTTAATAATAGTGTTCATAAAAACTAGTTTATGTTCTCACTTATACAAATAAAAAAAAATTATAACAACACCAACATGTCTCTCAATCATGAGAATTTCACAAAAACCTCTTTCATGGAGAAAATTATTATTTTCAAATACCATATGGCAAATATACATATATCAACACTAACTAAATTTTGTTTAGCTTTCTCTTTTTCTTTCTTAGTCATTAGATTCTAAGGCACGATTTGAATATGACATTCTTCAACAAATTTTCATATACTCAACATGTACAAAATTTTACAAGCATACTCCCATGATTCATTGTATCAATTCTTTAGTCAAAAATCTTCTTTTTATTTAGTATGGTATCTATTATTTGCTTAATCATCACAAGACTATTCTCATTCATAACATATTACACTAGCATGGATTTTAACTCCATATTTTACATCAACATCAACTTAAAGTACTCATTTATAGTCTTTAGCATGCATATTCTACAATTAGAAAGTAAGAAATCACCCACCTCTAAGAAGAATGAAAATATCTCAATGAAGAGACCTCTCTTAGCTTCTAGCTCCATTAGCACCTCTTTGTCCTTCTCCTCCTAGCAAGCCTCCAAGCACAAAGTACTCTCTTTCTCTCTTTCTTTTTCTCTCTAAATTTGTTAAGTTTTGGTGTGACAAAAGAGGAAAAAATGAGGGTGTATTTATAGGATAATGGGAGGGTTTAATTTGCATTAATCTCCACCTAATAAATTTCTCTCTTAATTCTTCCAACCCTTCACAATCCTAACTCCTAAAACTCCCAACCTTTCATGCTTTCAACCTTTCAAAAACCCAACTCCCCTCCTCCACTAAAAAAATTCGACCACCCCCTTCTTCTCTTTGTTGCACTAGTGTACACACACACGTACAAAAATGAATACAATTCTCATAGCTTAAAGATGTGTATTAAAAGTTGTTACATGCCATGTATTAGTCCATGCACAACTTAAAATAGGATTTTATTAATGGGCTTGTCCCATGGGCTTTCATTTTAATTTACTAACTTAATTATTCTAGTGGGCTCTTCTTTTAATTAATCTAATGGACTAGAATTTAACTTTAGGTCAATGGATTAAAAAAGTCTAAATAAGATTATGCATGCTAAAATTAGTAAATGAGAGTAAGAAAAGAGATGGATAAATTTGCACGTGCATCATACGTGCAAAAAATCAAAAAATACATTTTTAATTAAAATAAAAATGTGGGGTGTTACACTTGGAGGCACAAGTATTTTTTGATTCGCAGTAGAGTGCCGTGGGATATCCCGACTGTTTGGAGGGACGATGTGCTGAGGAGGACAAAGGCAGAACCATTTCTTAGCCTGAAGGAAGATAGGATGGTTGGGATTCTTCTGGATCGACCCACGATGAGTAGGAGAAATATCTCCGAAGAGAGTCTCTTTGGGGGGGTCTAAGCTTGATGAACCCTAGTATGCATTTCTTTGTGTTTATCTCTATCTCTTAGCTTGTAAGAGTCAAAAAAATTCAACATTCATCTTCTTTCTCGCAGGAGACCCGAGCATGGACTTTGACGACATCATGAGCAAGCGTTCATCGCTGAGTGGCAGGCGGGTCGATGAGAGGAAGAGGAAGCGTACGGTCGTTCGATCGTTGCCGTCGAAGACGACAAGGAGCGAGAGTGGTGCCACTCCCGTTGTGGACTTAGAGTCCACGCCTGCGGCACCGACTGCACCATCAGCCAGTGAGCTTCCCCTTTCGACAACGCTTGCACTCGAAGCTCCTCCCCTCACAGCGGCGGCCAAGACAATCTTGACCGACGAGTTGAAGAGAATCTTCATCCCCGACTAGCAGATCCGGAGGCACGACGGCTTCCTAGGAGATTCGACGAGCTGCATGGATGTTGTTCGTCATTTGGCCACTCCTAAAGACAAGGCTTCTATAGAGCATGGGACCGTGGGCGACTCGGCCTTGGAGATTGCGAAGGTGCAAATGACCGTAAGTTTGGTTTTTTGCTTGGTCGTAGGTTTTCTTAGCAAACTTCCCCTAGTTGGCGATTTTCGTTCTTGTTCACATTCCTAAGTTCTTTCTCGCAGGCGATCTGTCACTTCAGCCACCTACTAAGGCAAGTGGCGGAGCAAGAGAAGGAGCTGAAAGCGGTGCTAGACCGGGAGAAGGTAGAGCGGTCGCGGGCAAAGAAGGAGTCCGAAGCAGCTGCTCTGTTGGCCAAATCTCAAGCCGCCAAGATTACTCTATTAGAGGCGGCATTGGCGAAGGCGAAGGAGAGCGCCGAACTGGAGAAGGCGGAGATCACCCTGGAGAGGGCAGCCGAGAGGGAGAAGGTGGCTTTGGGAGAGGCCGAGGTCACGACGGAGAAGAAGGCCATTGGCTACCTGGAGAACAACATGCGGAAAGCCTATGCCAAGACCTTGAAGATGTTGGCGAACGCATTCCCGATCGCACAGGGTATTATCTGTTCCCCGAAGAGATGAGAGAAGATGCGGAGGCAAAGGGGGAGAAGAGGCAGATGAGGAGGAGGGCGACGAAGAGGAACACATCGAGGCGGACCCCCAAACGGCCCTAGTGACCGTGCCAAAGGCAGCTGAGGGGCGCGGCCACGAACTAGCAACCCTCGAGGTGGACACTTGATCTCCTTAGTAGCTTTTCTTTTATTTTTAGTTGTAGGTTTCTCTTTTGGGTTTTACTGTAGTGATGCCTAATAGCAGAGTGGACACCGCTTTTGTATCCCTACTGAGTAATGAAAACTGTTTTGATGTTTCAACATGATTTTTTACTCAGTATGAAACTATCTTTTTGCCTTGGTCGGGTATAGTCATCTTTTCAGCTTTACCTCGTTCTAAGAGATTTGCATCTCATTTGTTTCCCTCCCTAGGATAGCGAGGTGTCCCGTCTCCACTCTGAGCTAAGCGTCGTCAAGTTGGGATTTGCTCGAAATCGAGAGAGGCTTTATAAAGCTGAGTAGGAGTTGAGCCATCTGAAGCTGACCTTAGCTCGCCGTGACAGAGAAACGAAGCGATTAGAAGAAAGAATCCGTGAAGCAGCGCCCGAAGGCGAGGAGGCGTGTCCATCGATGGCTGTCAACCAAGGTTTGAGACTTAAATTCCTTTGCCACTCTCTGTTCGAGGCGAGATATGCGAGAGATGAACTTAGGAACGTGGTTCTCGAGAAAAGCAATGAGGCGGCTCATCTTCGGAAGACAATTTTTGATGTCTCGCACGGAGCTAGTTCAGGACGACTACCTCGCTTGAAGATAATGGCCACCGATGATGCGCTCAAAGAACGGGTTGTCGAGCTGGAGGCGGAGAATGCTCGTTTGCGACGGTTTTCCAAAGGATGCAACGTTAGGAGCACCTCCTGCCCTCGGGGTGAATACGCTCAAGGGAGGTCGTTCCATGAGCTAGCACTCGTTCGCCCCGTATACTGTGAAATCCCGAAGATGCGCAAAGTGGCATGGCCAGTTCGTCGAGCGGAGCATCAGTTGGGGTCACTGTTAGGTTGGGTACCGATGATGCGACTCGACTCGTTGGGCTTAGGGACGTCTGTGGAGACGGGGCATTAGCAACACAGCGCCCTCGCATGTCGCTTAATAGAAGCATCCTACTCACCAGGAGGGGTTAGGGCGACCCATTGTAATCTTGTAGTTTTTGCCTTGTACGAATTTTGTATCTCAAATAACGAGTTTTTGGTCTAGAATTAGACTTGTACATCAAATTTTGATGAAATAATATAACCATTTCTCGAGCTTCCTGTGAGAATTTGTGTTTCGTTAATGTTTGCAAGTGTATCCACAGTTGTAGGAGCAATTCCAAATGGTGAGCTACTTTGTACTCGCTCGTTCGCAAGTAGCAAAAGTTGCTTCGAACTAAGTGTTGGACTCCAAGCTTGTTGTTAAGAGAGTGTTCAATAGTTGTGGGAGCAATTCCGAATGGTGAGCTACTTAGTACTCGCTCATTCGTAAGTAGCAAAAGTTGCATCGAACCAAGTGTTGGACTCCGAACTTGTTGTTAAGAGAGTATTCAACAGTTGTGGGAGCAATTCCGAATGGTGAGCTACTTAGTACTCACTCGTTCGCAAGTAGCAAAAGTTGCATCGAACCAAGTGTTAGACTCTGCACTTGTTGTTAAGAGAGTATTCAACAGTTGTGGGAGCAATTCCGAACGGTGAGCTACTTAGTACTCGCTCGTTCGCAAGTAGCAAAAGTTGCGTCGAACCAAGTGTTAGCTCCGAACTTGTTGTTTAATGAGTTTTTTCTTTTTTTTGTAAGCCCAAAAGTAGTACAACCAGAATGCTTAGAATAGAGAATCTCCAAGGGGCAGAACATTTTTATTGAAAACAACTAAGCGGCTGCTTATAAGTTGCGAGCTATTTATTACACTTAATAAAGAAAAAGAGACAAACTTCAACATGCTTTAAGGAGAATACTATTGGAGAATTTGCTTGGAGCGATGTTTAAACACTCTCTTGGTACTTCAATAAGTGCTCTGCATTCCATATCCTCGGCACCCTCTTGCCCCCCAGATCTTCAAGTTGATAAGCACCCGGGCGGACAACTTTGGAGATCCTATATGGTCCTTCCCAATTGGGTGCCATTTTGCCTTTCTTGCTGGGAAAAGAAACAGACAGCTTCCTGAGCACAAGATCTCCTTCTCTGAGATTGGTAGGGCGGACTCTCCTGTTGTAGGATTGCTCGATCCTACACCGATAGGTTTCTTGCCGAATGGAAAATCTCTCACGGAGCTCATCAATGAGGTTCAAGTTGCCACGAAGCTCATTCGGGTTTTGCTTTTCGTTGTAAGCAATCAAGAGGGGGGACGGTAGACCCACCTCCAAGGGGATAACGACTTCGGAGCCATAAGTGAGGTTGAAGGGCAATTCTCCCGTGGGGGTCCTCTTCGTAGTGTTATAGCTCCAGAGCACATTAAGGAGCTGCTCAACACATAACCCTTTAGCCGACCTACTCAGTCTTTTTTTCTGGCCAGAGAAAATTTGTCGATTGGCATTCTCTGCCTGACTGTTGGACTGGGGATGGGAAACTGAGGAGAATTGTTGCTAAATGCCAAGATCTGCGCAGAAAGCGCGGAATGCTGCCCCCGTGAACTGAGTTCTGTTGTCCGTTATCAAGATTTGGGGCACTTCGAATCTGTAGACAATGTTCTTCCAAAAGAAGCATTGTACCTTATTCTCCGTGATCGTTGCTAAGGGCTCGGCTTTGATCCACTTAGAGAAATAGTCGATCGTCACGATAAGGAACTTTAGCTGGCCTTGTGCTGGAGGGAATGGCCCGAGCAAGTCCATTCCCCACATTGCAAAGGGGGTTGGACTGGATAGAGAGGAGAGGTGAGCTTGCGGTATGCGACGAATCGTTGAGAATTTTTGGCAAGGGCCGCATTGACGAACGTATTGTTCGGCGTTGCGAAGGAGAGTAGGCCAGAAATACCCACAGTTTAAGATTTTGTGGGCAAGGGACCTTGCTCCAGAGTGAGCGCCACATATCCTTTCGTGCACTCCCTTCAAAGCATACTGGGATTCATTCGGGGAGAGACACCTTAAGTAGGGTCTGCAGTCTACTTGGGTGTAGGAGCATTTGTACAAAGCTCCCTCGATAAGGGGGTACCGCTCAGCTCTAGTTCGAATCTTTCGGGCCTCTTTAGGATCTAAGGGAAGGATTCTGTCTCTGAGGAACTCGAGCAGAGACCTCATCCAATTCTCCTTGAGTTGCAAAGGCAACGTCTCCATCGGCTCAGGGCCGTCTTCCTCAATGTTGAGCTTCAGCAGAACTTCTTTCAGGACAGTTTGTTCGAGCCCTTGGAGGGAGGAGGAAGCTAGCTTTGAGAGGGCGTCTGCCTGTGCATTCTCTTCTCAGGGAATCCGATAGAGTTGTGCCTTCTCAAAAGAGGCCATCAGGTCTTTGACCTTGGCCAAGTACTTGGCCATGCGACCATCTTGCGCTTCGTATTCCCCTGATACTTGGTTCACCACCAGCTACGAGTCGCTAAATATCTTGACTTTGCCCCTGCCTTGCAAGCCATGCATAGGCCTGCTATAAGGGCTTCATACTTGGCCTCGTTGTTGGACGCTCTGAAGTTGATGCGGAGTGAGTACTGGAGGATGAAATCATCTGGGCCTGCCAGGATGACTCCCACTCCACTCCCATCGGCGCACGAGGACCCATCTACATACACCGTCTAGACGGGGGGTTCCTCTATTGCTTTGCTGGCCTCGAGAATAGTACTCTCCACTATAAACTCGGCCAGGGCTTGAGCCTTGATAGCGGTTCGAGGCTGATAGCTGATATCATGTTGGCTTAGCTCGATGGAATACTTTATAAGGCACCCGGAGGTCTCGGGCTTGTGGAGGACTTATTTAAACGGATGGTCGGTAAGAACGACCACCGAGGGAGAATGGAAGTACGGGCAGAGCTTTCAGGCTACCATGACCAAGGCATATGCCATCTTCTCTAACTTCGGGTAACGGAGTTCAGCGTCCCTGAGGATTTTGCTCACGTAGTGGATGGACCTCTGCGTCTTGTCTTCTTCTCTTACTAAAACAGCGTTGAGGGTCTGCTCCGAAGTGGGGAGGTATAGGTAGAGGACCTCCCTGGGCCTTGCCTTGCTCAAGAGTGGGGGGTTGACTAAGTATGCCTTGAGCTGGTCAAAGGACTCTTGTTGCTGTTGTCCCCATTCAAAGCCTTTAGCCTCCCTGAGGGCCTTGAAGAACGGGGGGCATTTCCCCTGGATTTGGAAAGGAAACACCCTATCACCGCAAGGCGCCCGGTGAGTCTCTGCACATCGTTAATATTGGAGGGGGGCCATTTTGAGTATGGCCTGGATCTTTTCGGGGTTGAGCTCTATGCCCCTTTGGCTGACTATGAATCCCAAGAACTTGTCGGACGAGACTCCGAACGCACACTTGTTCGGGTTCAGTCTCATATTGTGTAACTCCCTGTCCCAGTTGTACGTATTTTACTACGTAAATTTTTGTACTTCAATTTTCAGATCAGTTTTATTTTTCTCTTTGGACTATTTATCTAAAGCCAGAATATTTTTCTGATCAATTCTATAATTTTGTGATTTTTCGATCGGAGTTTAAATACAAATTTTAAACCGTGATTAATCCTAATCCTAATACTAATCCTAATCCTAATCCTGCCTAACCCTACACCTTATTTTTCCACCACCCTACTACTCCTAATCCTCTCCAATCCGTCAACCCCCTCCTCCACATTTTTCCACACCCACCTTTGATTTTTCTACACCCCTCCACATTTTTTTCTACACCCCCTTTGATTTTTCTACACCCCATGCAGCACACTCCACCTCATTTCCCTTCTATATATACACACACACACACCCCTCACTCTCTACATCCCATTCTTCTTCATTTTCCCTTCTTCTCTTTCTCTGCCTCCTTCACATCCGAGAGCAAGCAACACCCAAGCTCCACTTCACATTCCACCTTCGAGCCAACGACTCTGCTTCTACGATCCCGTGAACCCCGAAAAATAACCCGACGCTGCGCCACCTTGTTGTTGTCGTCGCTCACCGTTGCTACCGTTAGCTACCGTCTTACCGCCATTCTTACCGCCGTTGTGCCGCCGTCCGTTGCCGACGTTGCTTCTTTCCGTGGTTAACACCACCACTGAAATCGTCACGTTATAAGGCAAGTACCTTGTACACTATTTTTGTTCTCGTACAAGCATTTTCCTTTGACTCGTGGCAAGTAGTCTAGTTATCATCATATTTTATTGTCAAACTCCGTTCTAGTCACTTGTTCCATGCTATATCAACTCAAGAGTGAACCGTTAATACATTTCAAATCATGTTATCGAATATCGAATATCGAATATTCAGCCTTACTATCTCTAAAATCTCTTGACCTTGCACTAAGAATTCGACCATGTTCCCAATACTGGATTGAAGATTTTTTATATGGAAATCGTAGCCCATCGAGTCCCGAATCCAGAACATCTGACGGTTTCTCAATCGGATGTATAGATTGTGAGATATCGCGATTTTAGTACTGACATATCACGAATTTCTGAACCCGCACGGGATTACTAACCGGCATCTTATACTGAGAATTTGACCATCTTCCCGACACTGGATCGAAAAACTTTCTACATGAAAATCGTAGCCCTTCGAGTCTAGATATCCGAAACATCCTATAGTTTCTCAATCGGATGTATATATTGTGAGATATCGCAGTTTTAGTATTGTGACTCCGAATTTTCAGAATGCGCACGAGACATCGAAACCAGCGAAGAATGAATTTGTACGCATCGCTACTGTCCTTAGAATGTATCGTGTGAATATGCGTTGGAACCGGGAGAGAGTCTAATTTCTAGAATCTCTGACGGAATTGGATTTGCTTTTCTATAACAACGGGAAAGTGAATTTGAATATGTCAAGTTGTCTAAAAATTCATCTATACATTTTGCATATAAACCCATTACTTTTCATATTTAATGAACTGAGTGTATTATTGTTCTTGTAATAATAATTTGCATATATATAATAGGTTGATAGAATGCATTTTATACCACTTGATAATTCCATAATAATTACTCTCGATACATGTACTCGTTTTACGTCTCATGTCCATGAGAACTGCCCTTGATATTTTCCTTAACTAAACTATTTGATTACACCGTTCTACTAGTCATACCAACTGCATGTTCATAATTAATTATAAAAGAATAATAAGCCGAGGTTATAAGGGTACGACTTAATAGTGGACAATATAGGGGAGTATACTCGGAAGGGGGCCCGTGTTTTCCGAAATAGTGATTCTTGATTCTTGATTCTTGGTTACACAATTCTTGATTACATAATTCTCGATTACATGATTCATGATTACATGTCTTGATACTATCACTGGAAGACCCGAGTACATGATCCTATAGAATTCACTACTTAAGTCTAAACGTCACATGATTGATATGCACCGAACTTGTGGTATGGGACACAGGATTGCGTGCATTAGATAAGTTAATAAAACAGATAAACTTGAGATTTCCACTAAGCATGACTCTTGATTACATGATTCTTGATAACATGACTCTTGATTACATGACTCTTGATTACAAGACCCTCGTTACATGACTCTTGATTACATGACTCTCGATCCTTGATTACATGATTATCGATTAACTGAGCCTAGGTTATCAATTACTTTTATCTTGAAGTCTAGAATACACTAGTTATAGTTATTACTTACATGATCATATTGTCCCAATTCCTTGCTTACTTCCATATTGTATTTGTACTTCTACTTCTTGTTTCTTCCATGTTATATCTTGTTATATTACCCCTTTTTTCTGCTTGTTGCTACTTGCTGCCCGAAACTTGCTCTAACGGGAACTTTTCTATTTTTCTTTGAGTTAATGATTATACAGGTACTGATGGACCAGATGAGCAGACTCTCTAGATGATCGTTGCTGCTTTGTTACTACATGTTGTTTTTCTTTCAGTCGCTATTTTATCTAGTTGTTATAGCGAACTGCTTATCATATTATTTTAATTATGACACCTTGTATTCCCGGGCATTTTGACCCGATGTTGATGTATTATCTGGATGATGGTTATTTTATTTTCAGCTCATGTGATCATTATATTTGTCTGCGTAAATGTGTTATAAATATCTTGTTGAGCTTATAATTGTACAGCTTATGGATGATGTATATCATTCGCTGGACCTCAGTTGCGTGCCTGTATTTCCGTATAGTGGGAAGCGGGGCGTGACAGGTTTTTAGTGGTATCAGAGCCTAGGCTCGAACCATGCTAAGCTCAACAATATACACATCACGTGGATCACATGAATGTTAATAACCAACTTGCCATCTGGAGATTTACCCTATTCGAATATACATTTCAGACTATGGTTCACGGAGGATCTTCGACTTCTACGCCCAGGGATGAACTATCGGAGATCGTCGCCATTCTCCAGGAGATGCAACGAATAATGGAGCTATAGCACTCTATTCCTTTTCTTCTTTTCTGCTTGTTTCTTGTTCTTATCTTAATTTTTTTCTTCTTCCTAAACCTCTCATTTATAGGAATGAGAGATGAGTAACTGACAAATTATTCATTCCCGTTTCTCCCATTTTTCTTTGCGGCACAAATCTTGCCATAATTTTTCAATATTGTTTGGTGGGTGTGGCCCACTTTACCAAATAAGTTTGACAACCAATATCTTCGTGTTACAAATCTCTTAATTCTTCTCAATTCGTCGATCGCTATCACTTGGTATCAGCAGCGAGAAGCATCACCATCAGAGTGGCGCAGCAAAAACATAGCAGAGTCCCATATTGATTGATGGAATGAATTTCAAAGCAAACTTCATCGTCATCAACAACTCAAGGTTCGATGTTATATTTGGAATGGATAGGGGCCGAAGTGTAAATACTGATCATAGGCCGGTTATAGGGGGCGGTGCATTAATGAAGAAAAGACAAGAAGAAGAAGAAATAAAAAGAAGAGAAAGAGAGAGAGAGAGAAGTCAAAGAAAGAAGAAAGAAAAAAAAGAGAAAGAAAGGAAAAGAGAAAGAAAGAGGAAGAAGAAAGAGAAAGAAGTCGGAGAAGGAAGAAGAAAGAAAGAGAAGTCGGAGAAGAAAGAAAGAGAAGAGAGGTCGGGGAAGAAAGAGAAGAAGAGAAAGAAGAAGACAACTCGGGAGCAAGCTTCGGAGAAGAGAGAAAGTGAGAAGCCGATAGCAGAAGCGGAAGCAAGAAAGAAAGAGAGAGAGAATAGGAGCTCGGATTTTCTTGGCAAATGGAAAGAAGAGATCAAGAATCGGTAGCGGGGATGAAGAGGAAATCGGTGGAAGAAGAAAGTGAAGCAGAAAAGAAGATGAAGCTTTCTTCATCTTTATCGAGATTCGACAGGATTTGTGTATTTTGTGGCAGTAGCTCTGGCAAAAGAGCTAGCTATCAGGAAGCCGCGATCGAGCTCGGTAAGGAGCTTGTAGAGAGAAATATCGATCTCATCTACGGTGGTGGGAGCATAGGATTGATGGGCCTGGTTTCTGACACTGTTCGTGCTGGTGGCCGACACGTTTTGGGAGTGATTCCCAAGTCCCTGATGCCGAAAGAGATTACTGGAGGAACTGTGGGAGATGTTAGAGTTGTCTCTAACATGCACGAGAGGAAGGCTGAAATGGCTCGAGCTGCTGATGCTTTCATAGCCTTGCCCGGAGGTTATGGAACACTTGAGGAATTGTTCGAGGTGATCACTTGGGCTCAACTGGGGATCCACAGCAAACCGGTGGGTCTTTTAAATGTTGATGGATATTACGACTCACTTCTGTCCTTCATAGATTCAGCTATGGCTGAGGAGTTTATATCCAGTAAGGCCAGACGCATCTTGATTTCAGCTTCATCGCCCCAGGAATTACTCAGAAAATTGGAGGAGTATGTGCTGGAGAGAGATGAGCTTGTGACTCAGCTGAACAGGGATGTTAGCGATGTCGGTGGTTCAGATTCTGAGCCTAGACATTAAATTGTTGATTCCTCCAGTTGAGGATGCACAATTTGTCTTTAGTTGTATTCGTGCATTTCTACTCTTTGTTTCTTTTATCTTTTGTTGTACTCTCAGTTGAAGAGTATTGCATTCTTAGCTATCCTATATCTCGCCTAAGTAAATTTCGAGGACGAAATTTTTTGTAAGGTGGGTAGGATTGTAACTCCCTGTCCCAGTTGTACGTATTTTACTACGTAAATTTTTGTACTTCAATTTTCAGATCAGTTTTATTTTTCTCTTTGGACTATTTATCTAAAGCCAGAATATTTTTCTGATCAAATCTATAATTTTGTGATTTTTCGATCGGAGTTTAAATACAAATTTTAAACCGTGATTAATCCTAATCCTAATACTAATCCTAATCCTAATCCTGCCTAACCCTACACCTTATTTTTCCACCACCCTACTACTCCTAATCCTCTCCAATCCGTCAACCCCCTCCTCCACATTTTTCCACACCCACCTTTGATTTTTCTACACCCCTCCACATTTTTTCTACACCCCCTTTGATTTTTCTACACCCCATGCAGCACACTCCACCTCCCTTCCCTTCTATACACACACACACACACACCCCTCACTCTCTACATCCCATTCTTCTTCATTTTCCCTTCTTCTCTTTCTCTGCCTCCTTCACATCCGAGAGCAAGCAACGCCCAAGCTCCACTTCACATTCCACCTTCGAGCCAACGACTCCGCTTCTACGATCCCGTGAACCCCGAAAAATAACCCGACGCCGCGCCACCTTGTTGTTGTCGTCGCTCACCGTTGCTATCGTTAGCTACCGTCTTACCGCCATTCTTACCGCCGTTGTGCCGCCGTCCGTTGCCGACGTTGCTTCTTTCCGTGGTTAACACCACCACTGAAATCGTCACGTTATAAGGCAAGTACCTTGTACACTATTTTTGTTCTCGTACAAGCATTTTCCTTTGACTCGTGGCAAGTAGTCTAGTTATCATCATATTTTATTGTCAAACTCCGTTCTAGTCACTTGTTCCATGCTATATCAACTCAAGAGTGAACCGTTAACACATTTCGAATCGTGTTATCGAATATCGAATATCGAATATTCAGCCTTACTATCTCTAAAATCTCTTGACCTTGCACTAAGAATTCGACCATGTTCCCAATACTGGATTGAAGATTTTTTACATGGAAATCGTGGCCCATCGAGTCCCGAATCCAGAACATCTGACGGTTTCTCAATCGGATGTATAGATTGTGAGATATCGCGATTTTAGTACTGACATATCACGAATTTCTGAACCCGCACGGGATTACTAACCGGCATCTTATACTGAGAATTTGACCATCTTCCCGACACTGGATCGAAAAACTTTCTACATGAAAATCGTAGCCCTTCGAGTCTAGATATCCGAAACATCCTATAGTTTCTCAATCGGATGTATATATTGTGAGATATCGCAGTTTTAGTATTGTGACTCCGAATTTCCAGAATGCGCACGAGACATCGAAACCAGCGAAGAATGAATTTGTACGCATCGCTACTGTCCTTAGAATGTATCGTGTGAATATGCGTTGGAACCGGGAGAGAGTCTAATTTCTAGAATCTCTGACGGAATTGGATTTGCTTTTCTATAACAACGGGAAAGTGAATTTGAATATGTCAAGTTGTCTAAAAATTCATCTATACATTTTGCATATAAACCCATTACTTTTCATATTTAATGAACTGAGTGTATTATTGTTCTTGTAATAATAATTTGCATATATATAATAGGTTGATAGAATGCATTTTATACCACTTGATAATTCCATAATAATTACTCTCGATACATGTACTCGTTTTACGTCTCATGTCCATGAGAACTGCCCTTGATATTTTCCTTAACTAAACTATTTGATTACACCGTTCTACTAGTCATACCAACTGCATGTTCATAATTAATTATAAAAGAATAATAAGCCGAGGTTATAAGGGTACGACTTAATAGTGGACAATATAGGGGAGTATACTCGGAAGGGGGCCCGTGTTTTCCGAAATAGTGATTCTTGATTCTTGATTCTTGGTTACACAATTCTTGATTACATAATTCTCGATTACATGATTCATGATTACATGTCTTGATACTATCACTGGAAGACCCGAGTACATGATCCTATAGAATTCACTACTTAAGTCTAAACGTCACATGATTGATATGCACCGAACTTGTGGTATGGGACACAGGATTGCGTGCATTAGATAAGTTAATAAAACAGATAAACTTGAGATTTCCACTAAGCATGACTCTTGATTACATGATTCTTGATAACATGACTCTTGATTACATGACTCTTGATTACAAGACCCTCGTTACATGACTCTTGATTACATGACTCTCGATCCTTGATTACATGATTATCGATTAACTGAGCCTAGGTTATCAATTACTTTTATCTTGAAGTCTAGAATACACTAGTTATAGTTATTACTTACATGATCATATTGTCCCAATTCCTTGCTTACTTCCATATTGTATTTGTACTTCTACTTCTTGTTTCTTCCATGTTATATCTTGTTATATTACCCCTTTTTTCTGCTTGTTGCTACTTGCTGCCCGAAACTTGCTCTAACGGGAACTTTTCTATTTTTCTTTGAGTTAATGATTATACAGGTACTGATGGACCAGATGAGCAGACTCTCTAGATGATCGTTGCTGCTTTGTTACTACATGTTGTTTTTCTTTCAGTCGCTATTTTATCTAGTTGTTATAGCGAACTGCTTATCATATTATTTTAATTATGACACCTTGTATTCCCGGGCATTTTGACCCGATGTTGATGTATTATCTGGATGATGGTTATTTTATTTTCAGCTCATGTGATCATTATATTTGTCTGCGTAAATGTGTTATAAATATCTTGTTGAGCTTATAATTGTACAGCTTATGGATGATGTATATCATTCGCTGGACCTCAGTTGCGTGCCTGTATTTCCGTATAGTGGGAAGCGGGGCGTGACAGGTTTTTAGTGGTATCAGAGCCTAGGCTCGAACCATGCTAAGCTCAACAATATACACATCACGTGGATCACATGAATGTTAATAACCAACTTGCCATCTGGAGATTTACCCTATTCGAATATACATTTCAGACTATGGTTCACGGAGGATCTTCGACTTCTACGCCCAGGGATGAACTATCGGAGATCGTCGCCATTCTCCAGGAGATGCAACGAATAATGGAGCTATAGCACTCTATTCCTTTTCTTCTTTTCTGCTTGTTTCTTGTTCTTATCTTAATTTTTTTCTTCTTCCTAAACCTCTCATTTATAGGAATGAGAGATGAGTAACTGACAAATTATTCATTCCCGTTTCTCCCATTTTTCTTTGCGGCACAAATCTTGCCATAATTTTTCAATATTGTTTGGTGGGTGTGGCCCACTTTACCAAATAAGTTTGACAACCAATATCTTCGTGTTACAAATCTCTTAATTCTTCTCAATTCGTCGATCGCTATCACTTGGTATCAGCAGCGAGAAGCATCACCATCAGAGTGGCGCAGCAAAAACATAGCAGAGTCCCATATTGATTGATGGAATGAATTTCAAAGCAAACTTCATCGTCATCAACAACTCAAGGTTCGATGTTATATTTGGAATGGATAGGGGCCGAAGTGTAAATACTGATCATAGGCCGGTTATAGGGGGCGGTGCATTAATGAAGAAAAGACAAGAAGAAGAAGAAATAAAAAGAAGAGAAAGAGAGAGAGAGAGAAGTCAAAGAAAGAAGAAAGAAAAAAAAGAGAAAGAAAGGAAAAGAGAAAGAAAGAGGAAGAAGAAAGAGAAAGAAGTCGGAGAAGGAAGAAGAAAGAAAGAGAAGTCGGAGAAGAAAGAAAGAGAAGAGAGGTCGGGGAAGAAAGAGAAGAAGAGAAAGAAGAAGACAACTCGGGAGCAAGCTTCGGAGAAGAGAGAAAGTGAGAAGCCGATAGCAGAAGCGGAAGCAAGAAAGAAAGAGAGAGAGAATAGGAGCTCGGATTTTCTTGGCAAATGGAAAGAAGAGATCAAGAATCGGTAGCGGGGATGAAGAGGAAATCGGTGGAAGAAGAAAGTGAAGCAGAAAAGAAGATGAAGCTTTCTTCATCTTTATCGAGATTCGACAGGATTTGTGTATTTTGTGGCAGTAGCTCTGGCAAAAGAGCTAGCTATCAGGAAGCCGCGATCGAGCTCGGTAAGGAGCTTGTAGAGAGAAATATCGATCTCATCTACGGTGGTGGGAGCATAGGATTGATGGGCCTGGTTTCTGACACTGTTCGTGCTGGTGGCCGACACGTTTTGGGAGTGATTCCCAAGTCCCTGATGCCGAAAGAGATTACTGGAGGAACTGTGGGAGATGTTAGAGTTGTCTCTAACATGCACGAGAGGAAGGCTGAAATGGCTCGAGCTGCTGATGCTTTCATAGCCTTGCCCGGAGGTTATGGAACACTTGAGGAATTGTTCGAGGTGATCACTTGGGCTCAACTGGGGATCCACAGCAAACCGGTGGGTCTTTTAAATGTTGATGGATATTACGACTCACTTCTGTCCTTCATAGATTCAGCTATGGCTGAGGAGTTTATATCCAGTAAGGCCAGACGCATCTTGATTTCAGCTTCATCGCCCCAGGAATTACTCAGAAAATTGGAGGAGTATGTGCTGGAGAGAGATGAGCTTGTGACTCAGCTGAACAGGGATGTTAGCGATGTCGGTGGTTCAGATTCTGAGCCTAGACATTAAATTGTTGATTCCTCCAGTTGAGGATGCACAATTTGTCTTTAGTTGTATTCGTGCATTTCTACTCTTTGTTTCTTTTATCTTTTGTTGTACTCTCAGTTGAAGAGTATTGCATTCTTAGCTATCCTATATCTCGCCTAAGTAAATTTCGAGGACGAAATTTTTTGTAAGGTGGGTAGGATTGTAACTCCCTGTCCCAGTTGTACGTATTTTACTACGTAAATTTTTGTACTTCAATTTTCAGATCAGTTTTATTTTTCTCTTTGGACTATTTATCTAAAGCCAGAATATTTTTCTGATCAAATCTATAATTTTGTGATTTTTCGATCGGAGTTTAAATACAAATTTTAAACCGTGATTAATCCTAATCCTAATACTAATCCTAATCCTAATCCTGCCTAACCCTACACCTTATTTTTCCACCACCCTACTACTCCTAATCCTCTCCAATCCGTCAACCCCCTCCTCCACATTTTTCCACACCCACCTTTGATTTTTCTACACCCCTCCACATTTTTTCTACACCCCCTTTGATTTTTCTACACCCCATGCAGCACACTCCACCTCCCTTCCCTTCTATACACACACACACACACACACCCCTCACTCTCTACATCCCATTCTTCTTCATTTTCCCTTCTTCTCTTTCTCTGCCTCCTTCACATCCGAGAGCAAGCAACGCCCAAGCTCCACTTCACATTCCACCTTCGAGCCAACGACTCCGCTTCTACGATCCCGTGAACCCCGAAAAATAACCCGACGCCGCGCCACCTTGTTGTTGTCGTCGCTCACCGTTGCTATCGTTAGCTACCGTCTTACCGCCATTCTTACCGCCGTTGTGCCGCCGTCCGTTGCCGACGTTGCTTCTTTCCGTGGTTAACACCACCACTGAAATCGTCACGTTATAAGGCAAGTACCTTGTACACTATTTTTGTTCTCGTACAAGCATTTTCCTTTGACTCGTGGCAAGTAGTCTAGTTATCATCATATTTTATTGTCAAACTCCGTTCTAGTCACTTGTTCCATGCTATATCAACTCAAGAGTGAACCGTTAACACATTTCGAATCGTGTTATCGAATATCGAATATCGAATATTCAGCCTTACTATCTCTAAAATCTCTTGACCTTGCACTAAGAATTCGACCATGTTCCCAATACTGGATTGAAGATTTTTTACATGGAAATCGTGGCCCATCGAGTCCCGAATCCAGAACATCTGACGGTTTCTCAATCGGATGTATAGATTGTGAGATATCGCGATTTTAGTACTGACATATCACGAATTTCTGAACCCGCACGGGATTACTAACCGGCATCTTATACTGAGAATTTGACCATCTTCCCGACACTGGATCGAAAAACTTTCTACATGAAAATCGTAGCCCTTCGAGTCTAGATATCCGAAACATCCTATAGTTTCTCAATCGGATGTATATATTGTGAGATATCGCAGTTTTAGTATTGTGACTCCGAATTTCCAGAATGCGCACGAGACATCGAAACCAGCGAAGAATGAATTTGTACGCATCGCTACTGTCCTTAGAATGTATCGTGTGAATATGCGTTGGAACCGGGAGAGAGTCTAATTTCTAGAATCTCTGACGGAATTGGATTTGCTTTTCTATAACAACGGGAAAGTGAATTTGAATGAAGATATGTCAAGTTGTCTAAAAATTCATCTATACATTTTGCATATAAACCCATTACTTTTCATATTTAATGAACTGAGTGTATTATTGTTCTTGTAATAATAATTTGCATATATATAATAGGTTGATAGAATGCATTTTATACCACTTGATAATTCCATAATAATTACTCTCGATACATGTACTCGTTTTACGTCTCATGTCCATGAGAACTGCCCTTGATATTTTCCTTAACTAAACTATTTGATTACACCGTTCTACTAGTCATACCAACTGCATGTTCATAATTAATTATAAAAGAATAATAAGCCGAGGTTATAAGGGTACGACTTAATAGTGGACAATATAGGGGAGTATACTCGGAAGGGGGCCCGTGTTTTCCGAAATAGTGATTCTTGATTCTTGATTCTTGGTTACACAATTCTTGATTACATAATTCTCGATTACATGATTCATGATTACATGTCTTGATACTATCACTGGAAGACCCGAGTACATGATCCTATAGAATTCACTACTTAAGTCTAAACGTCACATGATTGATATGCACCGAACTTGTGGTATGGGACACAGGATTGCGTGCATTAGATAAGTTAATAAAACAGATAAACTTGAGATTTCCACTAAGCATGACTCTTGATTACATGATTCTTGATAACATGACTCTTGATTACATGACTCTTGATTACAAGACCCTCGTTACATGACTCTTGATTACATGACTCTCGATCCTTGATTACATGATTATCGATTAACTGAGCCTAGGTTATCAATTACTTTTATCTTGAAGTCTAGAATACACTAGTTATAGTTATTACTTACATGATCATATTGTCCCAATTCCTTGCTTACTTCCATATTGTATTTGTACTTCTACTTCTTGTTTCTTCCATGTTATATCTTGTTATATTACCCCTTTTTTCTGCTTGTTGCTACTTGCTGCCCGAAACTTGCTCTAACGGGAACTTTTCTATTTTTCTTTGAGTTAATGATTATACAGGTACTGATGGACCAGATGAGCAGACTCTCTAGATGATCGTTGCTGCTTTGTTACTACATGTTGTTTTTCTTTCAGTCGCTATTTTATCTAGTTGTTATAGCGAACTGCTTATCATATTATTTTAATTATGACACCTTGTATTCCCGGGCATTTTGACCCGATGTTGATGTATTATCTGGATGATGGTTATTTTATTTTCAGCTCATGTGATCATTATATTTGTCTGCGTAAATGTGTTATAAATATCTTGTTGAGCTTATAATTGTACAGCTTATGGATGATGTATATCATTCGCTGGACCTCAGTTGCGTGCCTGTATTTTCGTATAGTGGGAAGCGGGGCGTGACATATTGTGTCTCCTCAATACGTCAAAATCCTCTTAGAGATCGGAGACATGATCTGATCAGCTGACGCTCTTCACCAACATGTCGTCCACATAGACTTCCATGTTCCGCCCAATCTGCTCCTTGAAGATCTTGTTAACAAGGCGTTGGTAGGTGACGCCAGCGTTCTTAAGCCTGAAGGGCATGACCCGGTAGCAATACAGGCCCTGATCGGTGACGAAGGAGGTCTTCGGAATATCAGGAGGGAACATTCTTATCTAATTGTACATAGAGAACGCATCCATGAAGCATAAGAGTTCATGGCTCGAGGTTGCATCAATTAGGGTATCGATGCTCGGGAGCGGGAACGAATCTTTGGGGCAGGCTTTGTTCAGATCCGTGAAGTCAATGCAGATCCTCCAACTCTCGTTTGCCTTCTTGACCATCACGACATTGGAGAGCCACTCCGGATAGTTGACCTTCTTTATGAACTGAGCCCTAAGGAGTTTCTCAACCTCCTCCTTGATAGCTTGCTGGCACTCGGGGGGGAATTTACATCGCTTCTGCTGAACGGGTCTGGCCCCCGAGGCGACACTAATGTAATGCATGAGGAGCTTCTCGGAGATCCCCGGCATGTCAGTTGCATTCCAGATGAAGAGGTCTCAATTTTCCCTTAGGCACTGGATAATGTCAGAGCGAACGGGAGGGGAAGGACTTTGCTAATCAGGAATTTGTGGGTTAGATCTCCTTCTGAAAAGGCCACCTCTTCCAACTCATCGACCAGCTCCGATATAGGTGGGATACTCCCTTGGGGGAATTCAAGAGCTTCGAGGAAGAGGACAGGTCCTCCCACCGAGGTCATGTAGCACTTGTGGGCTGCCTCCTGGCTTCCTTTGACTTCTCCCATGCCCGCTGTGGTGGGGAATTTCATCTTCATGTGGTAAGCCGAGGGTATGGCCTGCAGAGCAGCTAGGCCTGGTCGACCTAGGATGACGTTGTAGGTGGCTTTCACATCTACCACCATGAAGTCCATCGACTCGGATCGGGTGGTGGGAGTTTTGCCGGTGGTTACGTCGAGAGTTATGACACCCTCGATCGTCACTAGCACTCATGTGAACCCATGCAGAGTGTAGCCGGCAGGCTTGAGCCGATCCCTGGATAGCTTGAGCCCCTGGAAGGCCTCTAGAAAGAGAATGTTAACCGAACTTTTGTTGTCTACTAGGACCTGACGCACGTCAAAGTTGGCCATGTGGAGGTTTATGACCAACGCGTCGCAATGGGGGGTTCGGACGCCCTCTAGGCCTCTATCTGAGAAAGTGACCAGGACCCCTAGGCCCCTGGGGGGAGGACGATTCTGCACAGAATTTACTTCCCGAACGAAGGCTTTTCGGGAGGAGTTGGAATGTAATACCCCGATTTTTATTTATGAAAATTATTATTTTTGCACGTATTGTGCACGTGTAATTTTTGTAGTATAAAATCTTATAATTATTTTCATTAGACAATGAGTATATATATATATATATGCGTATGTGTTCTCTAATTGTTTTTATTAAGGCCCATTTTCTTCAAATAAACATAAGTCCTTTTATAGCCCAAATCTAATTTATTTTGTAAACTAAATTTGGCCCATTAAATAAAGGCCCATGAATTTATTTTCCCTTTTAATTACAACTTGTAATGTAGACTATTTTTATAGATCATTTTTGTAAAAAATAAAATGTACAACTTTTTATATGGGGAACTAGTAAATGCACGTGCATTGCACGTACACGTTCATGGGGCACCTTGTGTGGCCGGTTTTGAATGGGAGGGAAAGGGAAAAAGAGAAGTGGAGTTGTGGGTGGTAGTTGTTTGGATCATGGTTGGTTACTACAACTTCCCCTTAAATCCTAGCCTTTTATCCTTAACCCCTAGATTGATCATAGCCCTTCATTTGCTCCAAAATTTAGTATAAATACCCCCCCCCCCCCCCCCCCCTTAGCCTAGTTATTCTTGCACTCTTCATTTCTCCAAAAACCTATAGTAGAGAATACAATTGTTAGTAGTAATTTATTAGTAAGAAGTGAGATAAAAGATTGAGAGAGAGGGTGAGTGTGTGTTTGCAACAAGGGAGGCCGGCTACTACACTACTAGAAGCTCTCGGGTTGCAATCTTGGAAGGTTCGGTTGCACATCAAGGAGGAGGAGGAGCGTTCGTTTGGCAAGCTCGCGAAGGACTCTTTCGTTTAGGATGTGTTGCAAAATCTTTTCTCTCCAAATAAGGTAGGTTATTTTCTATATTTTTAACTGGATACCATGTTAAGGTTGATTGAAACGATAAAAGAAATTAATAAGAGTACACTTAATTGGAAAAAGGACTTGTTAGTTGATTGAATTGATGCTAAATAGATTGCATGTTATTTCGTCATGAATCTTAAGTTGTATGTGAGTCGGTTGTAGCTATGGAATGTGTGAATTAAAATTTGTTGTCATTATCAAACTAAGTACAAATGCTAGTAGGAGAAAATTGTTGCTTTATGTACTTAGATGGACTTTCGTGATAATGTTTAGAATGAGTAAATTAAAATATGCTTTTGGGTTTATAAAAGGAAAACAAACAGAGAATTAATGTAGGAAATATTAATATTAAGTCGTATGAGAAATGTCAAAATGAGATATGGAAATAGTAGTATACAATCTAAATTAATTGTATGAAAAATATGTGTGTAATTACTGGAAAAATTATTTTAAATTACTGGAGTGTTAAATTATGTTTAAATACACATTCTGGAGATTTAAAGGAATTTTAGTAAAAGCAAAACTAAAATAAGAGCTTTTGAACATCGAAATGTTCTAATTGAACAGAAAGTTAATTTAAATAAAATACGAGTTGTAGTCAAGACAACTTGAGCCTATAGCTCAAGTGGTCGGTGAGCTCTTTAGCGCTACAGTAGCGCGGGTGTGTTGGGTTGAGGTCACTGGTTCGATACTTGAGAACACCATTCTTTTTATGTGCGTTTAAAATTAAACCAATTTTTAGACCGAGAGTATAAAACTCTCTGACTTCTCCTTGTATCGATAAGCGCAAGTAGCCGGATGGCTAGTGCGCGCGGCTGTGTTCTCTTGGGTCGCTGGTTTGATTCCTGGCTTGGTCAGAATGTTAATTTTTTATAAAAAAGTGATTTTTTTTTGGTTTCTTGATGTGTAAAAATTCCGAAAAAAATACTATTATTATTTTTAAATCATGTGTGACTTATGAAAAATTATTGGGAGTTATTAGAATAAAAGAAAGTGTATTTTTTGAAAATAAAAGTGTAGTTGGGACTATAGTTTTGCACTCGTATATTTTCGTAAAAATGCGTTTTGCGAAGAAAGTGAGATAAATATTAGAACAGGAAAAATTGGAAGAAAGAAAGTATATGTTGTGAAGTTTTGTATGAATTATTCTTGTTAAAGAATAGTGTGACAATAACGAGTTTGTGAATATTCACTTTGACTAGATATTTTGTGATATGATTTTAATGTGGAAATAAATGTTGGTTATGAAATACATGATGTATAATTGAACTCCATGTATGGTTATTGACTCATGAAAAATTTAGAAATCATGTGATTGGAAAAGAAAAATGTTACTGAGTATGACGACTCAAATATGTGAATTTGTGAATTGAAATTGAAAATTAGGGTGTAGCCAAAACTCACACCGGCAAGTAAAAAGTGATGAAATATGATTATTGAAATTGAAAAGACCAAGCTTGGGTCATTGTAAAATGAAAGAAATAAGACCGGTAGTAGTGAGTGGGCTAACTCTAAGAGATTGATTTTGTTCATGATTTCATTAAGAATTAGTACATAGTGATGAGGTGATGAAAGTGAGAGAAAAACACAAGTATGGGGGCCTCGAGTCTACGATGTGGGTGTGATTCACAGTTTGTCTTCACGATGCGTCGTGACATGACGTGGGCACTACTCCGGAATTATCGGGATCCTGTCGACGCTTGTGGGGTGTTTGGTGACTGCGAGAGAATCGTGTGCCATGAAGAAGGCTGAATTGTCCATAGATAGTCTTCACGATGCGTCGTGACATGACATGGGATTCCCCTCCAGTTTTTCTGTACATGAGCTCGTACTCATAGGACATCTAGGATACTTACCGTAGTTACAGTAGTAGATTAAGTCATGACGAGGGATTGAACCCTACAAGATGAAGAACGATTAAGAGGCTTGCCCTCGGACCTATGTAGTATGGGATGCATAGAATCCGAACAAGTGCGCATTAGTGTTATATAATATAAATAACTGCATTAAGGACTAAGTGCACAATCACAACACGACATCAATAGGGTATTCCCTTTAGTTTGATATGTGACAAGTTTGTGTTTGTTAAATATGGAAAATCAGTTATACTGTTTCCGACATAGAGAGGATGGTCGTGTATAATGTTCGTCGGTTGAATAAACTGACGTACCCACAGTTTTGTATGCAGGGTAAATGACATGATAAAGATTAAAGGAGAAATGATGCCTAGCGATTATTCAAATGTGGATGTACCTTTATATAAATGTTGTAAATTTGCTTCCGCTGTAAAATGTAAAGTGTAAAGATTTTTTGTAACTCTGATGTAAAGTGAAAAGTTTTAAATTCTTTGTAAAATTGTATGAAAGAAGTGTAAAGATCCTGTGGAATCTCGAATTCAGCGTATTTTGGAATTCGGGGAGTTACATGGATCCTCCCCCATTCGGCCTCCGTGGATGAGATACAGGATGGCCTCTGGCTCGGAGTCCAGGGTCTCCGCGTGTCGCTTAGGTGCTTATTAGCCCCCCGGGGGGCGGAGGAGGATTAGCCATGTCCTTCCTCACGAACCTAGAGAGATGTCCTCGCTGAATGAAGGCCTCGATCTCGTCTTTCACGGCCCGACAGTCATCCGTATCATGGCCGTGGTCCCCATGGAAGCGGCACCACTTATTCCGGTTCCTCTTCTTCCCCGGGGTGTTCATCTTTGGAGGGAGAAGAAGAAGACCCTCTTTCCCAACCTCCATCAGGATGGCTGAGACACTTGCGTTGAGCGGAGTGAACTTCTCGAAGCGGGGAGGAGGGCAACGCTGGCCTCCGTTGTCCTTCTAGAGCTTCTTAGCTCATTCTTCTTCAGTGCCCTTTCATTTGTTTCCGAAGGACGGTCCTTCAAAAGCAGGGCGGGAGAGGGCTTCTTCTGCTCAGATGTATTTCTCACTCCTAAGCAGGAGTTCTGAGAAATCTCGAGGGGGCTTCTTGGCGAGGGATGCTCAGAGGCTGTCGTTAGCGATATTGGATTGGAAGGCGTCGGAGGCAACGGACTGGTCCAGGGAAGCGATGGATCTAGCCTCCGTGGTGAAACATTTGACATAGTCTCTCAGCCACTCGCCATTCCTTTGATGAAGCAATAACAGAGAGGTTCTCATCTTTTCAGCTCGTCAGCTGCTCACGAAGTGAGTCAGGAAGAGGCCTTGGAGCTGATCGAAGGAGAAGAGGGAGGCCGGGGCCAGACGGGAGTACCATTCCCTTGCAGGCCCCTTCAGAGTGGCAGGAAAAGTCTTGCAGAGGAGGCATCTGATGCCTGATGTATCATCATGAGAGTTTTAAAACTCTCAATGTGGTCAGCGGGGTCGGACTCCCCGTAGTAAGATTCAAAATGAGGAGGCTTGAAGTTATCTGGGACCGGTGCTTCCATTATAGTCCGAGAGAATGGGGGTCTGCTGGGGCAGAAATTCTTCGCCCGTTGCTCCTCCTCTCTATCCAATCGACCAAGGCGCCTCTCCATCTCGTGGAGACGGTGGTAGACCGAATCTTCTCTCTGATCATGCCTTGCTGAGGCCCAAGATTCGTCCTCGCGCGGAAGGGGACTGGGAGTGCGACGACGATAGCTTGGGGCCGCTTGAGGACTGGGCGTACGATGCCTACGGTCCTGGGTAGGCTGAGGACTGGGCGCCTGCTGACCGTGGTTGGGGGAAACATTAAGGGCCCTTAAGACTGCCTTTTGGAATTACTGGAACTCTGTCCTCGTGACGGGGGCCTCATACTCTCGGTGATCCTGAGGAGCGGGTTAGTCGACCGGAGAGCGGCTTCTCTTTTGATGGCACTGGGGCGACTCTCTCCTCCTCCTGGGAGAGTTGGACCTTCTGCGATCTGGCCTACGGGGGGACCGAGCTCTAGGGGACCGGATCGTTGGACCCCTGTGATGCTCTCGGTGGGGTATCCCATCATGGGTCCGCCTCTCATCTAGGCGGGTCCGGAGATCTTCCCTATACTGCATGTTGATGATGATGTTCCGGAGGTCCTTTGGCATAGGGGGACTGTGCGAGGCCATGGAGTCGGACGAGGTGTTGTGTACTGATAAATGATCGCGATGAGGATGCTACCCCTTTCGACTCCGGCGGGAGGGTCCCCCGGCAACCTCTTGTGGCCCTTGAGGAGCCAGCTGGGGCTGAGGCTGTTGAGGAAGAGGTCGTCCAGGCTGTGGTTGCTGGATGGGTTGAAGAGGAGGATGTCCAGGCTGTTGGACTTGTTGTGTGGGTTGAGGGGGAACCTCAAGTATTGGCAGGCCCGGCTCAGGGGTAAGCCCAGCAAGCCACTGGGCTTGGGCAACCCCCCTTTCATGGGGCAACAAAATTTTTTTAAAAAATTCAATATATATATATATATATATATATATATATATATATATATTAAAATAAAATTTATTAAGGGCTTATATGTAACGTTAGAATTTTTTTTAACTCTCCTCTTTCTCTTCCTCTTCCTAACGCTCTTTCTCTTTCTCTTTCTCTCATCCCCGAGCTGAAACCCAAATTCATTCAGCGAGCTCTCATCGACCCAGAATTTCATTCAAGGTAACTCGAATGCCTCGATACATACTCATTACTGCAGCGAAATCCATGAAATATTTTATAAGTGCATGCCAATTGCTTGATGAAATGCTTCCATCACCTCACCTTACTTCTATGTTGCCATATTACCCGGCTGTTATTAGATGTATGCTTTCAATTATTACCCCTGATTAGGATGATCTCTAATATTATAATGGGAGAAGGGGTTAGTGTCATTTGTCATTGACTGTTTTGTCAACACGTGCAGCGCACGTGTTGGTGGATTTTTTTTGTCCTTTTCATTCCCCCTACCAATTTTTCCCACGTGCAGCGCACGTGTATAATACTAGTATATATAATGATGATGGACTCAAATATGCTTATGCTTTGAGACCCACAAGGTACTTACACAATTTAATTACTAACTTGAGTGTGTTAGTACATTGCAAAGTTCAAACCAGGCATCATCATAAATCAAACACAATTAAGTCAGTCAACCATTGTCGACAAGCACCCTAATGCGAGAGAGTATTAAAACCGATGGTGCCTAAAACTCCAAGGGGATAGGTTGATAGGCTTTCGGTCAACAGAGCCGCGAGTGTATCTCCCAATTCAAATTTTAAGCTTCTGAGTCAAGCTGTCAGATGGGTGAGTACTCTTACACTAGAGAGCTTCATTGAATGACAACTTTCGGTAGTTAGTTAGTCGAGGAGTGTTAAAAGTTCTCTTTAGATTTCATGCCATTGAAATGTTTGAACTCACCAAAAACACATCAAGAGAGCTTTTGTTTCCTTTTTGGAGAACATCACATCAACTGAAGTTGGTGGCTCTGAGTTGATTACTTCTGAGATAGATTTTAAGAGGACTTGCAAACCTGTTTCTTACTTTGTAATAAAGTTCCACAATTTGTTTTATTTTTGGTATATAAAATACCATAAATTAATTCATAAAATTTACCATCTCACTTCCACCAAAATGTTAGCCATATAAAAGAAAAAAGAATGCTAGTGGATATGTAATCATAAAGTATCAGAGACCTTCATTTATTAAGATGGCCTAGACTTAAAAATTAATGGAAGAAAAAGACTTTAGGTATTGTTGATATACTTGACCCCGTTGGCATTTACCATTCACAACCCAGATGACTATCAACTTAGCCTTTTAACATTAGTATGTTCTCGCTACAAGGAGAAGAGGGGATTTTGTGCACACTGTAATAGAAGGTGCTTCGTCCATGTCCATGTTCTCTTTCGATAGTCCTCTAGATAACTCCCATTTGAAAGAATAGAGAAGATTAGCCAGTGCGAGTTCGACAACTAGAATATCTGATTACATTCCAAGACAAATTCAATGTCCTGAACCGAAAGGGATGAGCTGGAAATCATGGCCCATGAAATTAATAGGGTTGTCGATAAATCTACATGGATCAAACTCTTCCGGCCTTTCCCAAACTTTTGTGTCCCTTCCTATCACACATGCATTGTAGCTTTTACTAAAATTAACAGTTTAGTAGGAGAAATTTTTTAATGATCTATTGCTTGTAGCTTTTACTAAAATTCAACATGATATATCGTTTGTAGTTAGTTGTTGTAGTCATGGTTTCAAAACTTGGTGTCATATCAGGTATCGACTGTCATTTCCAATCTAACTCAGTCAATTCATCTCGGTATTGTATTGTCTGAGATTGGATTCCATGCTTGTAGTTAGTTCTGAAGGGAAACTTTACGTTAAATTGCGCACTAAAGGACAACTTTATTAGCTGTAAAGAGTTAAATCAGTTGAAAGTAGGCAAGAAAATGAAGGAGATTATAAGTTTGAGATGTTGATAATTAATTAACTATACTTTTTAATGACTTTACCTAATAGTTTGTCCACCACCTACAAAACAGCTTGAGTTATAAGAGCAAAAATAAGACTTGATGCTACTGGTTTCTAAATGTGTTTGGCTAATTGGCTGCTCACACTCATATGTGCAAAATATTTATACTTCATAAGCTATCCGTTTACTGGAAAAAGATCGAAAATTGCCAATCACTGAAAATGATGATCTTTTTAGCATCTGTGCGGAATCCATCTTATTCTTTGTGATCTGTGCCCAAGGTATTTCCACATAGATAAATCTTAGTTTGCTAAATATTCTATAGCTTTGTTGGAGCTTACAAAATTTTCAGTTCCTAGATTAATTTTTATTTTAAATCATGAAATATTTTTGCATAAATTGCTTTCCATGGCTTAGTGTACATTTGGTGCTTTCCATTTGTTGCGTAAATTTATTTTATTTGCGTTTACTTTTACTTTTCTTTTGTTAGTATTAATTTTTGTTTACTAAGGGGCAATAAAACATGAGCTTGGCTAGAGCAACCTAGATCTTCAGGCCGGCCCTGTACTGGAGGAAGAGAAGGTGCGGGAGTTTCTCTGCTGTTAGAGATTGTGGTCTCCCTTCTTGGGAGGCATGGCTCGAAACTAGTTTGGCTGAGGAGAGAGGACCGGTTCGCTACTTCTGCTTTCCCACAGACGGTGTCAATCTGTTGCTGTTGATTTAGGGTGTGGGAGCAAACAGACGAATTTGTAAGTTCTTTGGGGGAAAACAGTAAAGCGAACCTGTTGACTCCGCCTATGTGCTGACTCGTTCCTTGCCGCTGCCACGAACCTACACAAAGTTAATACACCGGGATGGATCCCGGCAACGAACCCTCCGACGCTCTTGTCAATAATCAGGAAGATTAAGAAAGAGCTTTAGGTAGGCAAAGATTTATTACCTTGTAACGGTGGGATGAGGGGGTATTTATAGCCGCCTTAGGAACCTGTTTCGAGATAAGAACAAATCTCTACTTCCCGGTGTGGATGGATAAGAAGAATCGTTTCGTGATATCCGGGGCCATTTTAACTGCCCCTTATGGATAAGCCCGAATTTGAATTGCCCTCTATTCGCCTAGGTTAGGTGATAATGGGTTGCTACCCATACCCAATAGAACAAATCCGTTCATGGGTTATTGGGCTTTGAAGAAAGGTCCAGTACCCATTTCAGACCCATTTGTGGTGGAAGTTACCGTTTACCCCTGAGAGCTTTAAGATACGTGCCTGATTTGAACGTTCCCAATTTAGTTATATTTTTAGCCATATTAGTCACCTTAATCCAAATCAACAATTCAGAAACCAAAATGTGAGGGAAAAAGGTAAAAACAAGTATCAGGCAAGAGATATGTACTATGCTACTCTAGTAGATGGTGGAACTCGATCTCGTCATCATCGTACCCTTGTACTTGAAAAACTGATAAGATCTGTCTCTGTGTCTCCACCTCTACTGCCTCTAAAAAATGTCTGCCTAAGTAGAGGCAAAACCCAGCCCCACTTTTTGCGAGTTTGCAAAAAACCCACCACCAAATTTTTTTTTGGAGTATGCTATATTATCATGCTAAAGTAATTGCGGTTTGCAACTTGGTCATTTCCTTCGTTGCATGTATGGTGTTTGGACCATTTTACCCATCCGACAAGTGATAGAAAATCCACCTCACTTGTTTTAATTTTTTTTAATGGACCGTTATTGTAGCAACTACTTTAGCCCAATAGTAAAGCAAACCGCACAAAACAAAGGTGGAGTGGGGTTTTTAGCAAACTCGCGAAAAGTAAGATAGGTTTACTGAAATTTTCCCATATTATTTCTATCTGGCTAAAGAACTCTAGTTACCGCAATAGCAATGATCTAGATCTCACGAATGACAGCAATACTAATGATTCATATCTCACGATGTTTTTGCCATAGGTCTAAAGAATGTAGAATTCACCGACAAGTCAAAAGAGTTAATTCAGGTAATCAGACACCCTAGCTAAATGGTTGTAGCACTGCATTCCCAGTGGCCTTACTTCTACTGCAGTTTATAAGAGCATCCACAGTCGTTTGCTAAATATACATAATATGCATATTTTCGCTCAAAAAGCGCAGAACCTTCATGCTCCATCGATATTAACCTTAGGTTTTAAAATGTAGGGGTCTTAGTTGCAGAAAAAAGATTTGCATACATTTTTTTTCTCTTGAAGAAAACTGGCATATTAAAACCGACTTTAGTATGCTAGTCGAGAAAAAAGACATTCTCCAACCCAAGACCCATCCACCACTCCCCACCTTCCCCCCAGCCTCCCCTTCGTGACAGACGTTACCCCTCATCAATGGCTAAGCGTAGTCGAGATGAAGGAGAGCCTCAACACCGTGAGGGCGAGCGGAGCAGATGGAAGGGCTCCACTCGTGAGATCCACAGGGACTCGTCGCCTCGCCGACCGAGGATGGAGCGCGCTGAGTACGTGAGGGGGAGATCGTCCTGTCGTGAGCTTCATCGAGACTCTGATGATAGACTGAAGATCTCGAAGAGTTCGACCAGGAAAGATCACCCAAGCCCAATCATTGAAGGGAGCAACAAGAGGAACTGGACTTACGCCGATGTCACCAGAAGGAAAGCAGCCCACGTCAACGAACATAGAGTTCGCCGTCGTACCCCATCACCAGAAACTCCACGTCGACTAGCCAGAGAGGAGGAAGACGAAGAATGGGTCCTTGTTAAGTCGAGGAAGCATAGGAAACCCATCAAGAGTAGTAGCGGCTCGGAGGCTTCCCGCATCGATGGACGGCAAAATTGTCACAAATGTGCTCGTCCTGGCCACACCATTAGCAAGTGCCCACACGATTGGTTCTGCTACTACTGTAGGAGCTCTGGACACATCTCCACGGCATGTCCTAAGCGCGCCAAAAGCTCAGCGTCCAACTCGAAAGCTCACATGGAAGCGATCCCTGTGGTGTTGGAGGAGAGTAAGACCCAAGAAAGTGTCGCTGGGGAACGTCGAGTTGTTCAAGCAACAGTAGTTCCAACACCACTCATTGCTGAGTTCGAGCGCAGGTTCAATGGAGGCATCGTGACCAAAGCTCAGACGGGCTGCCCTACATCTAACGACATATCGGAGCTCCTTAGAGCAGCACTGGTCACTACCCCGTCCCCTACCTGGGTCATACAGGAGATTAGCTCGAATGTCTTCTTTGCTCATTGCAACAACGAGGAGCTAGCCAAAGAGACTGTTAGGGTAAAGGGGTTAGAGGGGCGGGACTCTCAGGGATTAGAGTTTTTCGTTACATTTAAATGGTGGAGTAGAGATCATGGCGCGTTAAAGGCGGAAAATTATCCTCCGGTTTGGATTCATTTATTCAATCTCCCGTTCCACGTTTGGGTACGTTCGGGCTTCCAAAATGTAGTGCGACCGTTCGGGATGCTGATTGATATAGATCGCCAGACTCTCACACATTCGGCGAGAAAGTTCGCTAGATTAAAAATTGGGGTGGCGAACAAATCAGATATCCCTTCCAAGATCCTCGTTGAGTTCGACAACATCATCTACGAAGTTAGAGTGATCGTAGAGGTCCAAAAAAACGTTTCATTCAGAGAGTTAGCGTTGCCAAAGGAAAATGAGTTCAACGGTGGAGATCGAAAGCTAGAGGAAGAAGATGAAGCACAACGGTCGGATAGAGGAGATGAGATTGGCTCGGGATCTGTGTAAGGAACAGATGAGGGTAAGGTTCGACCGTTGGATGTCGAGCGCCAAGCTGGTATTTCAAACGTTCGATGCAAACTCACATCGCAACCGTCCAAGAGCACGTCTGCTCCTTCAGTGGTTGCTAACAGCTGGCGTAGGGTCCCACCAGTGTCACACCAGCTTCAGAGTGAAAAGCTTTTGACAGGAAGAAATGATAGGTCCACTGTGCAAGAGGTGACTGCGTGCGGCGAAGTGATGGGGAGAGTAGACTTCTCTAATAGGGAAATAGAGTTGTCAACTCCTATTGGTCTAAAGACCCCTGGCATCTTGAAGACGCAATCTGCGCTAAGCCCAGACTTAGTCAAGTCGATGGGCTTGATCTCCGAGCCTTGGATGGGATTCTCTAAAGAGGATATTGAATTATCGGTGAAAAATGCAGTCACTACGTTACTTCATTCCAAAGTCAATACTGTTGGTGGGCCTGAGCCCATGAGTCTCCCAGTAGCGAAGCCCACCAGTGGTTTAGCTACGATAGGCATCATAAAGTCGGTGGAAGACCAGACAGGGATTGACCCTATCTCGCAGCAGAGCCAGGCAGACAACATGCCTCCTACATCGGGTCAAGCCTCTGGGAACGACATTATTGGAGCTTTAGAGGGTATTCGGGAGGACAATATTGTCTCCGCGGCGGAAACAGAAGGCGAAGAAAGGGAGATCAGAGGAAGTGTGGGTAGTACATCAACCATAAAAATCACTGAATATCAGAGGAAAGGAAAGAGACAGATGATCAGCTTGGAGAGTCAGAATAGTGACATAGGTGGTTGGTCCATGAGAGGAAACAAGCAACAGGAGGAGACCACGACAGCAGAAGGTACTTCACATCCTAATTGTTCTGTTCTTAATTCTTTATCAGATGAGTCATTAATGTACTTTGCAAGCTTGTATGAGTTAGCTATGGGATCCACTAGGGACATTCAACTTTCTAACTTAGCTATCATTAGAGAGGAGACCAGAATAAATAGTAAGTAGTCTCATGGTTCATTAGCGGGGGAGGGTTCGTTCTTTAGATGTCGTTATTGTTATTTTATGGTATACATCTTCTGGAACGTTAGAGGGATGCGTCAAAAGCTGAAAAAGAGAGCTATTGGCATCACGCTTAACAAGATTCGCCCAGACATCTGTGGTATGCAAGAAACTAGGATCGAAAACCCAACAGAGGATGATTTCACTTCTCTTAGAGGAATGGCAAATTTCCAATGGAGATTTAAGTCGGCTAGAGGTTTTTCGGGGGGGGATAGCGGTAGGAGCTAGTGCGATGACCTTCGAGATTGTCGACCATTTTATCAGGAATTTCTCTGTGTCAATTAGAATTAGACGAAGATGCGATAGTTGGATTCAGACCGTTACAAGCGTCTACGGTTCGTATGACAGTAGATTGCGCAAAGAGTTTTGGGCGGAACTTAGATTCATCAGGAACAAGTGGGGAGGTCCCTGGATTGTAGGCGGCGACTTTAACATTACAAGATTCCGGGATGAGCATAGAGGCAGAGGTCACAGTCAGTTGGAGCAAGACTCTTTCAATGAGACGATAGACGCACTAGATTTATTGGAGCTAGAAATGGCGGACAGGAAATTCACTTGGACGAATATGCAGCGGAACCCGACACTGGCCAAGCTGGATCGAGTGTTGGTCTCACTTGATTGGGAGAACGTACATCCACGAGCTAAGGTCAAAACGACTATTCGATACACCTCCGACCACCTGCCTTTGGTTATTGACTGTGGGGACACCAAAAGGAAAAATGTTATCAGTTTCAAATTCGAGAAAGCTTGGACCCTGTGTGAGGATACTCGCCAACTTATTGCTGATTCTTGGAACGCAAGCACAACTCAGGTGACGGTAGTTGGTATTTGGGTAGAAAAGACTAGACGGCTAAGAAGGTGCCTTAAATCTTGGGCTAGGTATAAAACGCGTAACATCAGTTTACAAAGAGATGAGTTAGCTATCAGAATTGCTTCTCTCGAAGCCACTCAAGAGGATACAGACCTTCAGGAGACTGAGAAAGATGAGCTTGCAAATAAAAGACTTGAGTTGCAACAGATAGCAAAGATGGAGGAAATCTATTGGCAACAGAGAGCGAGGATTCAATGGTTGAGAGAAGGAGACGCTAACACAAAATATTTCCACAAGATGGCTAGCGGTAGGCGTAGACACAATCACATCACAGGCATATCGATTAATGGGTGCTGGACCGAAAACGAAGATCAGGTCAAGGAGCAACTGGATGATGTCTATCATGCTTTGTTAGGGCGAAACCAAGAGGCTAGATGTTCCTTATCTCAGGACATGTGGGACAGACTAGATGGGAGCAATGATATCAAAATGAGATTTGAGGAGAAAGAAGTTCTAGACGCTATCAAAAGCTTAGGACAGGACAAGGTGCCAGGACCGGATGGATTGCCGATTTTCTTCTATCGAACTTATTGGAGCATAATCAAGGATGACTTGATGAGCATCTTTCTCGAGGTTTTTGAGGGTACGGCTAATTTGGATAGGTTAAATTATGCCTCAATCATCCTAGTGCCCACGAAAAGTGAAGTCAGGTCACAGGAAGATCTCAGACCCATAAGCCTGCTAAACGGGTCGTTCAAAATTATCACGAAAGTATTAGCCCAACGCCTGGCTCCGCATCTCAATGATATTATAGCACAATCTCAAAGTGGGTTCATTAGGGGTAGGGACATTATGGATAGCATTGCGTCAGCCCACGAGATTGTTTATAGAGGTCACAGTACCAAAGCGGAAGGCTTCATTCTTAATCTTGATTTCCAGAAGGCTTACGATTCCGTAGAGTGGGACTGTGTGGAGGAAGCCCTCGCCCTAAAAGGCTTTGGTTCTAAATGGAGATCATGGATGAGCAAGTGTATTCGAGGAGGGAAATCGACCATCCAGGTTAATGGATGGCAAGGAAAATTGATATTATGTAAGAGAGGTCTTCGACAGGGGGATCCACTATCGTCCCTGCTCTTCGCAATTGTCGCAGACGGACTCGCAGAAATGATTAATAGGGCTATGGTGAACAATACTATCAAGGGGATCCAGATCAAGGGAATACCTACTCCAATGTCGATTCTTCAATATGCGGACGATACAATGTTGTTTGGGAAAGCTTCGGTTGTAGAAGTTGTGGCCATGAAGACGGTGTTGGCTTGTTTCCAAGGATGGTCTGGCCTCAAAGTGAATCTGACTAAAACTAGTATCATTCCGATGACTGACCTTCCGATCAATTTGCTTAAGGATATTTCGGATAGCTTGGGCTGCAAGACTAGCGCCTATCCCATTAAATACCTCGGTACCCCGATTAGACCAGGTGCGCTCTTGAGGGAGGATTGGAATCCTCTTATCGATAAGATTAATAGGAAACTCTCCGGATGGCAGAGTCGTTTTCTTACTCTCGGAGGAAGGATCATCTTACTTAATTCGGTCATTAGCGCAATCCCACTGTATCTTATGTCCATTTTTGAATTGCCAAAGTGGGTAATCAATAGAATTGATAAACTGAGGCGGAGATTTTTATGGAAAGGCTCCGATGAGGGTAACAAAGGAGTCAATCTGGTCAATTGGGGAAGAGTGTGCAAGAGAAGAGAATTCGGGAGTTTGGGGATCATGTGTCTGCAAGACATGAACAAAGCCTTACTTAGCGAGTGGTGGTGGAAGATCAATAATAACCACAGAGGTTGGTGGAGCTACTCGGTTGCACAATTCAGGAAGAGACGCAAAGTTAGATTCGGAGGCAAAAGCCCATCGGCTAAAGCTTCACATATGTGGAAGGGCATAGCTAAGCAAGGAGTCTTGTTTCATTCTAACACTAGGTGCAAAGTTGGTAATGGGAAGAAAACCAGGTTCTGGAAAGACAAATGGTGCGGAATGTCCACCCTGCAAAATCAATTCCCTCTGGCCGCTGAAGCAACTATCAATTTAGATCTTACGGTAGCAGACGTTAGAAAGAGGGGTAAACTCAACTTTATTGTGTCCCAGAATATCACCCCAGAGAGTGTGGTACAATTCGAGGCGTTAAACGATCTTATTATGCAGACAGAAGAGGGGAGGGGGGGGGGGAATCGACAGAAGATGAGAGGTGGTGGGACAGAGATAACTCTAAGAGTTTCTCGGTGTCATCCATGTATAAATGGATCAACGACGGCGGGACGAGATGTCAGGCTCAATCGATCATTTGGGGTACCAAAGCGCCTTTCAGGGTCAAAGTGTTATGCTGGCTGGTCAACAAAAATGCGATCCTGTCAAAAGCAAACCTTAATAAGAGGGGTTTGCATATGGATACGAGCTGTGGGAGCTGTTCGTCGGCAGAAGAAGACGCCAACCACATCCTGTTCCGTTGTCCTAGAGCTAGGCTAGCTTGGGAGGTTGTCAGTATAGGGTTTGGGTGTAATCAGAGTCCTAATTCACCTTCGGAAATTTGGGGGGCATTAGAGAAACTTACATTAAAATAGATGATAGAAGGGCTTGGGATATTGCGATTGCTGCTTTACTTTGGTCATTATGGCTTCAAAGAAACGATCTTCTTTTCCGCAATGTTACATACAGATTCCCTCACTTTATGAATAAGATATTTATGTTGATTCATGATTGGGCAGGTGCCATGGAGGCAAACAAGAGGCTAAGGACCGCGGAGGGAGAGTAGTCAGACTGGGATTGGAGCGTACCTTCAAGCATATTCGAGCTTGATGGAGATAGCTGGCTGTATTTTGGAGGTTGCTTTTGATTCTGACCGGTGTACCATCGGCCTAGATTCAGGGATGGATTGTATTTGTCTATTTCGATGCTATGTTGTCTTTAGTACTTGATCCTCTATGTTGTAATCGCTTATGTATGTTCTACATTGTTTCCTTAATAGTTCATTAATGAAACGATGGCTGAGACCATCTTTTTATCAAAAAAAAAATAGATTTGCATTAATGGTCAGCTGTCAACCATTTTAGCTTCTAGTTTTGTTTTTGAATCTTTGATGTTCAGATAATTTCCCAACAATATTTATAAGAGATTTAAAGCAGAGAAAAGAGAGTGTGGGGATGTAATGGATGCAAATAATTTCAATCAGATTCTGCTACGTATCGAATTGTTGGATATCTGTTATCTGTCCGTTCATAAATGACTACCAACATCAACAGTGACACTTCACCTAAAACATTCCAATAATAATGATATGATGTACCACTAGTGATATACGAATATGTGCTATAAACAAACAAATACAAACAAATGGAGCCTATATCAAACCCCTTCTGCACTCCCAATTTAGGAGGCATAAACAATACACAGTATGCCTGGAAAAGGCAAAACCAATAGTTACTTGTACTCGTTTTTGACACAAAAACAACAAACTTAAAACACTTTTACCTCAAATACCCAAACTTAAAATGTTTGCTCTGTTTATTATATTGTAATCACAAGGAAAGAATCCTAAAATGATATATAAGGCACTTAAAGTGTACAGGAAGGCGGCACAATTTCTCAACACATATTATTTATGCAACCGAGTAATGCTACATTTGTATGCTACATGATACTGCAGAGTCTCCATTATAACAGTCTAGCATACATTATTGAGGTTTTAAGATGTAAATTTAAAAATCAACCACCAATGCGATGAATGCAGACAGTAACTCTAGTTCATAATTCATAGACTGCCATAAATGGCATAAGTACTGACCCAATATAGAGCTTCCCATCCTTCTCCTCTACTTCGCTCACTGCTCTAACCACCTTACCTTGTTTGTCCTCCAACACTTTCAGCAACTTCCCATCCGAACTATATTTCATGATCATTCCATGAAGCTTGCCTTTAACCAGTATCATGTAGTGATACTTGGCTTTGATAGGGAGCTTGAGAAGGAACTTCCTCAATCGAGGATATGCACTCATCACATCAGCGTAAAATGAACGGAGACAATGGATCCCCACCCAAAACTCACCCTTATCATTTGTTCTCACATTGTCAGGAATACCAGGCAAATGAGCGAAAACCTCTGCCGTTCCTGCCTTTTCTCCCTTCAACCAGTAGATGTTCAGCCTGTAACAAAACATGGCTATTTAGTAAAGGAGAAGGCAGAAGTACGTATATGACAGTTTCATACTGATCACTAAGGGCAATTTGGTATTTTCTCCTAAATTTCTTGTGTGACAAGCTAATGTGTCCTTGGACCAGTTCAAAGAACACTCTAAGGGCAATTTTCAACATTAGATTTGGACGCCCAATACTGAAATCTCTTCCACATTAAAGATTATTTTCTCTTGCTCTCTATAAACTAGGTGCTTCTTGGATTAGAGAGAAAGGACATGTTGAACCTAACTGGCGATTTGGAATATCATCACTGTATAAATTAGTTGTAAGAGGTTCTGTTAATATAGATTGAAGCAGAAGTAAACCTTGCACGTGATGATTCAGCGAATACAAAAAATGATTGATCTTTGCTTAAAGATACACCATTTGGGAATTGAAGGTTCTTGAGGAGGACCGTGGTCTCCTGTGTCATTGGGTTGTATTTTAGAAGTCGGCCTGAGGGCTCGGAGGTGAATAGCAGCTGCATGAAGTTCCTACAAACAAACAGAATCATGAATAACAAACAGAATCATGAATTTTTTATACGTCTTGAGTATAAATATACTTGCAAATAAAAGAAAAAATGAGCCTAATCAAGGTAAAAGCTTTAGAAGTATAACATTAGCTGTAAATCTTCAAGCTTTAGAAGTATAACTTTAGAAGTGCCTCCTCCAAATCTTCCAGCTCGGTTCAGCACTTTGTGGTACTGCAAGATGAAGCCTGTCAAGTGCCTCCATAGGTTGGACATATATTGCACCGGGCTGAGCTTGTACCAATTTAGTACCTCATTCATGAGGGGTGCATGGGGAGACGCTACCCGAAATGAAAAGTGTTAAAGGGAATGACACAATACTCCTCGGACAACACCAAAAACACACTGACGCCGGGGCCCGGTAGGAGTAATTCGTACTCGGTCGGAATTTGGAAAGCGGCTTTAATTGTCAAGAGATCGTCCTTTCTGAGGATTGTCTTAATGTGGTCAGCCTCGGACATAGGGCGATCCTCTAGTTCAGGATACCACAGATCAAATTATTAGGATTGTGTCTTGAATACTCGTTGTTCTGATTAAAAGAAGGTAATATGAAGCACGGAGGTCGAAGCGTCGAAGTGAGTAGAAGGAGAAACAGCAACAGTAGGGTGCAGGCTAGTTGCGGTCGACCGGTCTTGGTGACAGTCGACCGCACCCCCGACCGCGCCCCCCGACCGCTCGTTGTACATGGATTGTCTGAAAGAGGTACGGTCGACCGGTCTTGTTGGACGGTCGACCGACCGCGGCGCTAAATCTGTTTTGGGTCCCGATTTGTTAGGTCGCTTTAGCCCAATCTTCAACTCCAAGTTAGATCGTGCGGCTCCTATTCAGTTACTTCTTTTCTAGGTTTTATCGGACAACTGAGGATCGAGATTAGACCTAGGTTCTCTTTATTCTTCTATATATATTGTAAACTCCTCCAATATGAGAGACAGTACTTCATAGATTCTTTTCTCCATTGCAAAGAGAGTGATGTAAAACGAACCCTAAATAGAGAATTTTCAAGAATCTTAACGGGTTAGTTTTACCAACATATAATGCGGATCAAAGTTAGAATTTTAAAATAATTAATTAGTTTGATGGATTTTCAAGAACTGAATTATGTTTAACTATCCCAATTAATAATTCAACTCTACAATCAATAATTAAATCCCTAAGCATTTTTTTAGCAAGTAAATAATTTAATTTTGATTCGTACTCTAATCAAGCAAGTGGAACACTCAATCTCAATTGTTTTTGTGGACGACGGGCAAATCGGATAATATAATAGATAACAGAGCAATAGAACACAAATATTAAAAAATGAAAAGAGTATACCGAGAGTTCGAAGACCAATAGCGACAATCGAAAAGGTAGCTACTGTTGGAATGGTGGATGGCTAGATCTGGTGATGGCTGGCGGCGCGTCAAGGGCATCGAGCGGCACTGAGGGTGCTGGCGATGACTGCGAGTGCTGCAGTTGGTCGAGGGCAGCGAGGGGATGCTGGTCGACACTCGAATGGTGAGGAAGGGAGGACTGGTGGCACCCGGGGGGTGATGGAGAGGAGTCGACGGGGTTGTGATGAAGGTTGCGGGTGGTCGGGGTTGACGACGATGAGGTGGAGGATGGAGACGAGCACAGGGGATTGCGGGGTGGTGATGGGTTTCGACGGGCTAGAGAAGCAGTGAGAGGGTCGGGAGGTAAGGGATTAACCGGAGAATGGAGGATTGGGAGTTGGTGGCCGAGGCTTTTGGTGAATAGGGTGATTTTGTAATTGAGAAATTAGGGTTAGGGTTTGTATTGGATTTTGGGGATGAGGGTTTAATTGATTTGGGGGATTTTTTTTTTTAAATTTGGGGATAGATTTTAGAGTTTATCACAAACCCTAAAATTGTATTAGGATTTATCACAAACCCTAATAATTTGGATCTCACTTGTATCACACAGAGAGAGAAGAAGAGCAAAAACTCAACACAGTTTTTTTAATCAAGAATGACATACTTTCTCATTAATCTCAAGGCCTATATATAGGCTTAAAACAAATCAAGATACAAATCTCAAGATATTCTATAAATCTACAAAATACAAAAAAGATTACATATGGCTATAATTGCCAAAAACAAATATGGTATTGAAATAAAATCCTAAACTAAATAAAATTGATGTCCTCATCAGAGAGGCTCGAGAGAGAGAGTTCTTGGTGGGTGAGTTTAATTCCTTGTATCAAGTGAATCAGTAACTCCTTGTAATCTCTTCTAGTTGAATATCAGATCTCCCAATATTTCTCCCCGGATTAAGCAAAAGCTAACCGGGATAAGTAATCGTTGTTGTGTTTGTGTTAGTTTGGTGGATCTACTTGCTTACTCAATTTATTCGCCTCGTCTACTTCGACTTCCTCGTTGCTCTAATTAGTTCCGCTGCGACCAGAGGACATTTGTTGACGCCCCAATCCCAACAACTGATATCAGAGCTTCAGGTTGCTGAGTTCCTTGGTTAAGATGACAGACCACAGTATTTTGAAGATCAAACAGTTCGATAGAAAGAACAGTTTCAATCTTTGGAAGACTGACATGTATGATGTTCTTGTTCAAGAATGGTTGCAGTTAGCAATCAAGAAGAAAGAAAATCCAGCTGATATGATGGATGACGTTCGTGAAAGAGCCATAAGTCTAATCCGACTATCCTTGGCGGACGAGTTCAAGTGCAGATTTCTTGTAGAAACTGATGCGGCGAGTTTGTGAGAAAAACTCATAGCTGACTACTCTGGTTCGTCGTCATTAGATCGGATGCATTGGAAGAGGAAGTTGTTCCGTTTATCTATGAAGGAAGGTACCGATCTCCAAGACCACATTACAGAGTTCAGTAAGATATTATCTGAACATAAGGCGATCAACGTAGATGTGTGTGAGGAAGATAAAGCTTTCAACCTGATATATTCACTGCCGGATTCGTACAAGCCTTTGATCACGACCATGCTACACGGTAGATCTGCAAAGGAGAGTATTTCGGTAGATGGTGTAATCAAAGCATCGAAAGAAAATCAACTTAGGAAGGAGACCCATAAATCTTCATCGTCTATCGTACAAGTTGTCTAGCGGTGGATGGTCCTTCAGGGAGAAGACAAAGTGCTTTGCAAAAGGATTCGATCCGTTGTTGATATTGCAAGAGACCAAGGCATATCAAGAAAGACTGTTGGAAATTACAAAATCAAGAGAGCGCCAAGAACGGGAGTTCAGCTGCTAATGTAGTTAGTGCCTTTGGTGCCTTTGATTCAGGTGGTTCGTGTCTTCTTGTTTCAAATTCTTTAGAAGTGGATTCTAGTTGGTTTCTTGACTCAGGGAGTTCATCTTATATTTTCTTCGAGAGAGTTGTTTTCTACTTATAAGTCGACTATAGGGCGTTGTGTGACAACGGGAACTAGAGAGATTTGTGAGGTAGTGGATGAGGGGACAGTTGAGTTGAAAATGCCAAGTCTAAATATGTTCACTTTAAGGAATGTTTTGCATATTCCTCTGCTGAAACGGAATCTGATTTCCTTGGAAACTCTTGATGCACGGGGTTGCAGGTACACAGCTCGAGGTGGAGTTCTGTCTATTTTTCAAGGTCGTCGTAAGGTGATTAGAGGTATGAGAATGGTTGGGTCAATACAAAACAATCTCTACAAGCTTTGGGGAATCCAAAATACTTGCGCAAGTGTTACTCCTTTTTCCGTTATTCCCGCAAGTTCAGCTAGTTTGCCGCAACTAGATTCATCGAGACGAGACCACGACGTTCGAATATCGTCGAGAGGTAGAGAAAGCCTACGGGTAGGTGGAGTTCGTGCGGAGTTTGGCAACTTCGTGAGTACATCTATGGAGGTGTGCCTTTGAAGGGGCATACTGGATTTGGTGAGGTTGGGTAGAGATCAGTTCAACTGGAAGAAGAAGCTATTGTTCTAAGTTTTCTTTGCAAGTAGAATTTGTTAGAGTTTGGAGATGAGTAACACATCATGTGATAGCACTCGTATGCAATCCAAGGTGGAGTTTGTTAGAATTGTGTCTTGAATACTCGTTCCGATTAAAAGAAGGTAATATGAAGCACGGAGGTCGAAGCGTCGAAGTGAGGAGAAGGAGAAACAGCAACAGTAGGGTGCAGGCTAGTTGCGGTCGACTGGTCTTGGTGACAGTCGACCGCACCCCCCGACCGCGCCCGCCGACCGCTCGTTGTACATGGATTGTCCGAGTGAGGTACGATCGACCGGTCATGTTGGACGGTCGACCGACCGCGGCGCTGAATCTGTTTTGGACCCCGATTTGTTAGGTCGCTTTAGCCCAATCTTCAACTCCAAGTTAGATCGTGCAGCTCCTATTCAGTTACTTCTTTTCCAAGTTTTATCGGACGACTGAGGGTCAAGATTAGACCTAGGTTTTCTCTCTATTCTACTATATATATTGTAAACTCCTCCAATATGAAAGGCGGTACTTCATAGATTCTTTTCTCCATTGCAAAGAGAGGCTCGAGGGAGAGAGTTCTTGGTGGGTGAGTTTAATTTCTTGTATCAAGTGAATCAGTAACTCCTTGTAATCTCTTCTAGTTGAATATCAAATCTCCCTATATTTCCCCCCGGATTAAGCAAAAGCTAACCGGGATAAGTCATCGTTGTTGTGTTTGTGTTAGTTTGGTGGATCGACTTGCTAGCTCAATCTATTCACCCCGTCCACTTCGACTTCCTCGTTGCTCTAATTAGTTCGGCTGCGACCAGAGGGCATTTGTTGACGCCTAAATCCCAACACAAATCTCATTAGATCAGTCACGTATTCAGGATATTGACGAACCAGAAAAGGGGTGTACAAAGGATGAGCTCGGTCGAAGAGGTACCATGTTATCTGCCTGGTCTCCTTCTTCACCTCAACGATGACGGACCACCCGACTACTATGTTCCCCTTCTCTTTCCTTGAGGGGTGGGCTTGGCGGACGAATAGTACCTTGTCCTCATTAGGATCCAAGGAGGAGAAATGAAAAAAATGAACCGTAGACATGGACCTTTAATTTATAATAAATTAATTACCTGATAGTCGGCAGCGAATTTACAACAAAAAAGTGCCGAAAATATCGCCGAAATCTGAAATCTAGAGAGAGAAAGGGTAAAGAGAAAAGAGAAGCTCTAATGAAAAATGAGGAGCAGTGAAAAAATGTGTGGGGGAGTTTTATAAAGAGAGTATCTCAAAAGACCCCTAGAAAACCGTGTTGATTACGTGGCACAATCCCAGCCTAGATTTCGTTGATGAAATGTAGAGTAAGGGAAAACGAAACATCGAAAGGGGACATGGTAAGAACTCAACAATCGCCTTCAGAAAGCACGTTATAACCACCAAGCTCAGTGCCTGGATTGTCGCTCGAACAACATGCGAACTCACTCCATGATTGGTGAGCTTCGTGCTCGGTTTATCTTCCGAGCAACGCCACTAAATTCATCCCAGGACCTGGCGGCTTGGTGCCCGGATTGTCATCCGAACAGCACCCGACACACTCCATGGTCAATGAGATTGGTACTTAATACGTCATCCGAACAACACCATGAAACTCATCCCGAGACTAGACAGCTCAGTGCCCGGATTGTCATCCGAGCAACCTGCAAACTCGATTCAAGATAGACTGGCTCGGTGCTCGGTTTGTCTTTCGAGCCATGCCACAAAACTCATCCAAAACTAGGCAGCTTAGTGCTCGGATCGTCATCCGGAACAGCTCGCAAAAAAGCTGCAAGGGTCAGCGATCACTGCGCTCCGTTTGTCATTCGAACAACACCGAGAAATTCGCGCACCTCGGTGCTTGGGTTGTTGTTCGTGAAGCACCGAGAAGTTCGTGAAGCTCGGTGCTCGGTGCCAATGATGTCATTCGCGCAACACCAAGACATTCGTGCATCTTTCGAGCTGTCATCCAAGCAATGCGGAGAAGCTCACGAAGTTCGATGCTCGGTGCCAATGATATCATCCGAGCTGCTAGAGCCTAAGGATAGGATCTAGCCATTAGTACCCACAAAATTTGTGTTCTAATTTTTGATTAAAATTTCTGAAAAATAATTATGAAATCAGGAAAATTAATTAAAAATTCCAAAAAAATTAATTCGGAAAATTCTAAAAATATTTATAAATTTGGGAAATTTTATAAAAAAAATTCTGAAAAATAATTATAAATTCGAAAAAAATAATTAGAGATTCTAAAAAATTATTATTACCTTAAGAAGCGTCAAGCAAGACACCAAGCGTCCCCGAAGGTCTTATATGACCAACCGTTGCCCAAAGCAGAACGGAGTACTCATCGGAGGCTGCGATATTCAACCTTCAGGAGGGGGGTTTATGATTTGGGTAAAACGAAGCCATATGATCTCAGCACGCATCTCAAAACTACCAAGAGTAATACAGTAAATTCACAGTAAGAACATGATGAGGATATCGGTTCAAGATGATTTGGGCGTTTCTATCAGCGCAGGCATCATCTAAGACAGCTGCTTTATTAGCTTAGAATTTTATTTCAATACCATATTTGTTTTTGACAATTATAGCCAAATGTAATCTTTCGTTTATGTATTACAATATTTCTGAGATTTTAGAATATTTTGATATTTGTATCAAGATTTGTTATGAGCCTATATATAAGCCTTGAAATTAATGAGAAGTCGTGCAATTCTTGATTTAAAAAATTATTGTGTTGAGTTTTGCTCTTCATCTCTCTCTTTGTGTGATACAACTAAGATCCAATTTTAGGGTTTGTGATAAACTCTAAAATTACCCCCAAATTAAAATCTCAAACCCTAATCCCCAAATTAATTCAACCCCAAAATCCTAATCACCCCCTCATCCTGTAGCCGGCTCTCTCTTTATCTATCCCCGATAGCCTCCATCCTCCTAAACCCATCTCCCCGTTTTGGAGCACTATGACAGAAGGATTGGTTTTGACTCAACTGGGTTGAGCCCTCTCCCACCCGAGGAGAATGATGAGGACATCAGTTCAAGATGATTTGGACGTTTCTATCAGCGCAGGCATCATCTAGGACAGTTGCTTCATTAGCTTAGAATTTTATTTCAGTACCATATTTGTTTTTGGCAATTATAGCCATATAAATTCTTTCTTTTATGCATTACAATATTTCTGAGATTTTAGAATTTATGATATTTGTATCAAGATTTGTTTTGAGCCTATATATAGGCCTTGAGTTTAATGAGAAGTCATACTATTCTTGATTAAAAAAATTATTGTGTTGAGTTCTGCTCTTCATCTCTCTCTTTGTGTGATACAATTGAGATCCAATTTTAGGGTCCCAAATTAAAATTCCAAACCCTAATTCTCAAATTAATTCAACTCCAAAATCCTAATCACCCCCTCATCCTATAGTCGCCTCCCTCTTTCTCTATCCCCGATCACCTCCATCCTCCCAAACCCATCTCCCTATTGCCGCCATCACCCAGCGCCTCCCGCTCACCCTGCCTCCATCCTCTCACCCTCGGTCGACCACGTCCTCATCCTCTTCTCATCGAGCCCTCCAAACCCAACCTCCCTCCTTCTGCTCACCGCCCTCGTCTCCACCAGTCGAGCCCCCTCGTCTTCTCTCCTTCCATCGAGCCGCCCACCAGTCCTCTTCCCATCACCGTGACCCGCCCCAGTGCCGCCAGTCGCGACCACCGCCCTGGGTCACCACCACTGCACACCCCGCCGCTGTCTCCCCCTATGCGTCAGCCTGCTGCATCCACTGACTCACCGACTGCCAGTCCGCCATTAGTCATCGTCAGCAAGCCAAGCCGCGAGTTTCCTGGTTGTCGCTCCTACTGTTGTTGCTGATTGCTGTGTTCTTCGCTGCTGCCAACCCGAGATCTCACGATGGTTGCTTCGAACCCCGGTATACTCTTTTCACTTTTCAAATATTTGTGTTATACTACTTTATCATCTCTATTATATTATCTGATTTCTCTGTCGTCCACAAATATTGAGAGTGTGTTCTACTTGCCGATTAGTGTACAACTTCTATTAACTACCTTACATGTTAAGCACGATTAAGTATTACTATTGATTGATCGGATTTAACTTTTAATTGGACTGTTAAACATAATTCAATTCTTGAAAATCCATCGAACCAATTAACTGTTTTAATTTCTAACTTGATCCGCATTACATGGTAAAATTAATCCTTACAAATTCTTGAAAATTCTCTATTTAGGGTTAGTTTTACATCATTTTAGTATCAGAGCAAAGGTTCTTAAAACCCTAGTTCTTATATCATTTAGGCATTATTTTTGCATTCATTTAGAATAGTTTAGAGTCTTTTTTTTTCTTTCTTCTTTCATTCTTTTAGCTCACTTCAGATTTAAAAATAAAAATAAAAAAATAAGTGCATTTAGAACTTGTGTCCCCAAATGTTAACAAACACACATCCCCACGACCCTTAGTTTTCACCGTTGGTGAATGCGTCTTCGCAGCACCATCATAGATCCTATAGTCTTTCTTGTCCCTCCCAAACCACCCAATTAGGAATTTTAGACCTCCGCGAACCCCTCCACAAACTGAGATGGACAACTCTGATATTTTTGCTACCCTAGCTACCATTCAAGCAACTCTTGCCAACATCAATCAAAGGCTTGAGAAAGTGGAATTAAATCAAAGTGTTTCCTCTGAGCTTCATGCTAATCGTCAGATCCCTTAAGGGAATGATCGTGACGGCCGTCGTCAAGATCATGACCTTGACGAACAATACGAGAAGAACGTTAAGGCGTCCGTTCCCCATTTTTAAGGCCACATGGGACCCCAAGCTTATCTCGATTGGACCGTGCCATGGACCACTACTTTGTGTGGTTTGACATAAGCGAAGCCCTAAAGGTTATATTTACCACTATGAAACTGACGGGTAAAGCTCAACAACACTGGACCAATCTTGAACATGCCCGTAGGGCCGTAGCCTGGACTCATAGCCACTTGGAAAGCCATGAAAGAGTCTCACTAAGATATATGTATCATTATCGTTCCACACTCGATTGCTAGATTCATGAAACCAACTTTATCAAGGAAGCAAATCCACACAAGAATATGTTGATAAGTTTGATGACTTCCTTATTCGGTGCAATGCCTTAGGTAAAGAGAGTGATAACAAACTCTCTCTAGGTTCAGAGCTGGACTACGAGCCGACCATAGGAACGAGCTAATTCATAGAAATGTGGACTCATTAACGGTAGCCTATGCTCTTGTCCTCGATATGGATTCCCTTAAAGCTACTTCTCATTCTAAGTTCAGCAATTCGGGAGATCATTCCTCTAGAATGACCTCTACTGATCCATCTAGGCCTAAGCCTCCCTTTCAGCACCCCAATAAATCTTATCCCAGCAAACCTAATTCAAATTTCAATTCACATAGAGATGAACATAAGGGTAAGGACATCGAAAGAGACTACTCTAAGATTGATTCTCTCACTAAATGCTATAAATGTAAGGGATACGGTCATATTGCTAGCAACTTTCCAGTCCCAGTAGGATCAATATAGTAGAGGGTACCGCTGTCATCACTGATGATTCCGACAATGAGTTTTCCTATGACCCTATTGAAGGCAACTTCGATGAAGAAGAGGACGACCAGTATCTCCACTGTATTCGGTCTATCCAATCACCTCACGTGAATGGAGCAGATGTGCTTTGTCCCAGCCAAAAGAAGAAGATGATTGGAAGCGCACTACTATATTTCACACATTTACGACTATAGGTGGCAAAAGCTGCAAGGTGATTGTTGACAGTGGGAGCTGCGTCAACGTTGTCACTTCTGCGGTCTTAGCTAGGACCGGACTTAAGGCTGAACCACATCCACGCCCATACAAAGTATCTTGGATTGATGCGACAACCCTCCAAGTAACACATCGATGTTTGGTCCCTGTGGACTTTAAAGCTTACAAAGATGAAATTTGGTGTGATGCGCTAAAAATAGATGTGGGTCAAGTCAGTTTAGGGAGACCTTGGTTATACGATCACGATGTGACCATATATGGTCGATCCAACCAGTGTGTGTTCCAGCACGATGGACTAAAAATAAAGCTCATATCCGTGAGACCACGAACAGGTCCGGCTGAAACAACACTGGCTCTCTCGAGAAAGAGCAAGAAAGTAACGTATATGGATGAAAAAGAACTCACGAAAGAAATTGACAATGGGGCTACAATTCTTTTACTCACAGCGAGAGAAGTCCCTAAAGATCCCAAGTCACTTATCCCGCCTCAAGTTACTTCCGTCCTACAGGAATTTGCAAATGTGTTTCCTGCTGACCTCTCCAACCAGCTGCCTCCACTGCGTGACATCCAACACGCTGTTGATCTGGTTCCAGGAGCGAGTCTACCCAACTTGCCACATTATCAGATGAATCCGACAGAGCATGCCGAGTTGAAAAGGCAAGTTGATGAGTTACTGGCAAAGGGCTTCATCAGAGAAATCTTAAGTCCTTGCGCTGTTCCTGCTCTATTGACACCAAAGAAAAATGGAACCTTACGTATGTGTGTGGACAGCCATGCCATAAATAAGATCACGGTAAAGTACCGTTTTCTCATTCCCCATTTGGATGACATGCTGACATGATGTCTGGTGCCACAATCTTTTTCAAGATTGATCTTAAAAGTGGCTACCACAAAAAACGTGTACGTCCTGGTGATGAATGGAAGACCACCTTCAAGACGAAGGATGGCCTGTACGAATGGATGGTCATGCCATTTGGAATGACAAATACCCCGAGCACGTTTATGAGAATCATGACGCAAGTACTCCGTCCCTTTATGGGCAAGTTCCATGTGGTGTACTTTAATGATATTCTCATTTACAGCCGATCCGTTGGGCAACATCCTGACCATTTGAGACAGGTCTGCGGTGTTTTGAGGTAGGAACAACTTTATGCTAATCCTACCAAATGTACCTTCCTCTCCGATCAGACTATTTTTCTGGGATTTATTGTTTCTGCCCGAGGAGTATCCGCTAACCCAGAAAAGATACGAGTTATTACTAAGTGGCCTGAGCCCCGCAATATTCGTGATGTGCGAAGTTTTCATGGTCTTGCCACCTTCTATCGTCGGTCTGTGCAAGGATTTAGCACGATCATGGCTCCGATAACCGACTGTTTGAAGAAAGGTAAATTTATCTGGTCGAAAGAAGCCACGAAAGCCTTCAAAGAGATCACGAAGAGAATGACTCAGACACCTGTTATGAGGTTGCCTGATTTCACTAAAGTCTTCGAAGTAACGTATGATGCTTCTGGGTTTGGTATAGGTAGAGTCCTCAGTCAAGAGAGTCATCCTGTTGCTTATTTCAGCAAAAAGATGAACGAAGCAATAACAAAAATACTCCACTTATGACAAGGAATTCTATGATGTAATTCAGTCACTTCGCTATTGGCGACATTATCTCCTGCCGCAAGAATTCATCATTTTCTCAGACCACGAGGCCTTAAGATTCCCTAATTCTCAACAAAAGTTGAATTCGAGACATACTAGATGGGTAGAGTTCCTACAAGAATATTCATATACCATTAGGCACAAAATGGATTGATAATAAGGCCGCGAATGCGCTAAATCGTTGTCACATGATCTTATTATCTACACTACGCACCGAAATTATTGGTTTTGCGAGATTGAAACATGAGCATGCCTCATGCCCAGATTTTTCACGAGATCTACACCTCTTTGAAGGATGGCATCACTCGAGTGACGGATGATTATTTCCTGAAAGATGATTATCTCTTCTATCGCTTCAAACTGTGCATTCCTAGTACATTATTACGAGTATCTTGTTTGGGAATTGCACGTTGGTGGCCTTGCTGGACACTTTGGACATAGCAAGACCATTGATGCCGTAGAACATAGGTTTTACTAGCCAAAGCTAAAGAGAGACATTGCGAGACTTGTTAACGGATGTCATACTTGTCAACTCGCCAAGCAACAAAAATAGAACACAGGCCTGTATACTCCGTTACATGTTCTCAGTCGCTCTTGGAAAGATGTGAGTACGGATTTCGTGTTAGGCTTACCGAAAACACAAAAGAAACACGACTCCATTCTTGTCGTCGTAGACCGTTTTTCTAAAATGGCCCACTTCTTCCCGTGCTCGAAAACTTTTGATGCATCTCGTGTAGCTCAGATCTTCTTTGATAATATGGTGAAGCTCCATGGATTGCCAAAAACCACTGTGTCTGATAGGGATGTGAAACTCACGAGTTATTTTTGAAAGATCCTATGACACAAAATGGGTACGAAAATGAAGTTCTCTGCAGCATTTCACCCACAGACTGAGGTTGTCAATCGGAGTCTTGGCAATCTCTTGCGTACTCTTGTGAGTGAAAACTTAGGAACGTGGAATTTAAAATTAACGGTTGCTGAATTTGCTTATAACACATCTAGGCATAGAACCACTGGCATGAGTCCACACGAAGTTGTACACTGTTATCGTCCTAGGCAGCCCATAGATCTTGCCCCCATGTTAGAACATCACTGAGTCCAGAGTCTGCATCTACATTTGTATCCCGCATTCATGACTTGCATAGAGAAATTTCTAAGAAAATTAATAAGAATAGTTTTAACTACAAGCTAAGAGCAGATATTAGAATTAAATTTAAAACTTTTAATGTGGGTGACGAAGTGATGGTTCGGATACGTCCGGAACGGTTTCTAACTGGATCCGTGAAGAAGTTGAATGCCCGTGCTGCAGGCCCATTTAAAATTCTTCATAAAATCAATGATAATGTCTATGTCGTTGACCTTCCTGAAGATTTTGGCATAAGACTTTCAATATTGAGGATATAATACCCTATGAAGGCCCAACATTTAACCCTAGAAATTCTCTTATAGATGAACTTGTCCTGCAGCCTAATGGTAAGATTCCCACATTACCCCCACTACCTGATACTAACCCATCAACAAAAAAATTGGATAATATTTTAGATGATTAGATAATCTCTACTAGAGATTGTGGTATTCATAGGTATTTGGTAAGATGGAAACACAAGCCAGAGTCGGAGAATACTTGGATAGCTCGTGAAGAGCTCTAGCGCTTGAATCCAGACCTTTTGGAGCACTATGACAGGAGGACTGGTTTTGACTCGACTGAGTCGAGCTCTCTTCCACCCGGGGAGAATGATGAGGACATCAGTTCAAGATGATTTGAGACTTTCTATCAACGTAGACATCGTCTGGGACAGCTGCTTCATTAACTTAAAATTTTATTTCAGTACCATATTTATTTTTGGCAATTATAGCCACATGTAATCTTTCTTTTATGCATTACAATATTTCTGAATTTTAGAATATTTTGAGATTTGTATCAAAATTTGTTTAGAGACTATATATAGACCTTGAGATTAATGAGAAGTCATGTTATTCTTGATTTAAAAAATTATTGTGTTGAGTTTTGCTCTTCATCTCTCTTTTTGTGTGATACAATTGAGATCCAATTTTAGGGTCCAAAATTAAAATCCCAAACCCTAATCCTCAAATTAATTCAACCCCAAAATCCTAATCACCCCCTCATCCTGTAGCCGTCTCCCTCTTTCTCTATCCCCGATCGCCTCCATCCTCCCAAACCCATCTCCCCGTTGCCGCCATCACCCTGCCTCCATCCTCTCACCCTCGGTCGACCTCGTCCTCACCCTCATCCTCTTCTCATCGAGCCCTCCAAACCCAACCTCCTTCCTTCTGCTCACCGCCCTCGTCTCCACCAGTCGAGCCCCATCGTCTTCTCTCCTTCCATCGAACTGCCCACCAGTCCTCCCATCATCGAGACCCGCCCCAATGCTGCCAGTCGCAACCACCACCCTGTCGTCACCACCACTGCACACCCCGTCGTTGTCTCCCCCTGTGCGTCAGCCTGCTGCATCCACTGACTCACCGACAGCCAGTCCGCCGTTAGTCATCATCAGCAAGCCAAGCCGCGAGTTTCCTGGCTGCCGCTCCTACTGTTGTTGCTAGTTGCTGTGTTCTTCGTTGCTGCCAACCCGAGATCTCACGCTGGTTGCTTCGAACCTCGGTATACTTTTTTCACTTTTCAAATATTTGTGTTATACTGCTTTATCATCTCTATTATATTATCTGATTTCTCTGTCGTCCACAAATATTGAGAGTGTGTGTTCTACTTGCCGATTAGTGTACAACTCTTTATTAACTACCTTACATGTTAAGCACGATTAAGTATTACTGTTGATTGATCGGATTGAACTTTTAATTGGACTATTGAACATAATTCAATTCTTGAAAATTCATCGAACTGATTAACTGTTTTAATTTCTAACTTGATCCGCATTACATGTTGGTAAAATTAATCCTTTAAAATTCTTGAAAATTCTCTATTTAGGATTAGTTTTACATCAGAACATGTTGATAGAAAGAATATGGGTTGTCTCTAGTCCCATTAACCCAACCAAATCTACAATTAAGGCTTGCTTGCTTCCCAAGAAAAAGGGAATTTTCAGCCAATCATAGCTGTCAATCAAATCTCCCCCAAAATCAAGAATTGGTGGCTAATTCTATCCCTTTACCATAATAATCTCCAGCCAAATCAGTGAAGGTACCTTTCTGGTTTATCTTCTATAACCAATTCATGGCCTATAAATACTTTCCACCTTCATCAGTCATATGTAATTAATATTTTCTCTACTAAAAAACCCTAATCATTGTTCTGGTGACCGACTTAAATGTCAGAAGGTCTTACGTTAGAATTAACTTCCGGTGTAAGATTTTTTGCAGGTCCCCAAGCGTTCATAGCCAGTCAGATCCATATCCTAATCGACGATCTAGATCGCGGCTTTCTCTCTCAATAAAAGAACTAGTATCTGATTGCTTCCACACCAAAATTAGCAACAACAAATCTTCATATGGAAATAACAGAAGAAGGAAAAAAAACCTTAAAATGTCCTAAAAATTTATAAGCATTTATTATCTCAGAGAAATCCGTTCAGTAGACAAAACTGTGAGAAAAAATGAAATATTTGAATACCTCCTTTGAAAATTGCTGCTACTATCAGTAAAATAGATGTTCCCTTCCTGGTCAATATCCAAATCATTTGTGAAATTCAATGGGACTCCTTCAGCCTCAATAGTCAACCGTGAAGCCAATCCACCTTCTGGCCCTACCTTTAACAACCCAAAATATGCATCAGCGATATATAAGTCTCCTGTTTTCTTGTGAAAACGCAAACCCAGTGGCCGTCCGCATATATGCTCATTCTTCAAGTAGCTCATAGCTGAAGGCTTAGGGTTACAGATTTCTGACCTACACATAGCACACAGTTATTCTTCAAATAGCTATGTCAATGAAATGAAATATAGAGAGTGCATTAAGCACTTTAGGAAGAAGATATATGATACTATAAATTATAGATATGATGCATCTTCATGAATATAATTGACTGGAGAAACAGTAAAATTAAATAAAAAACTAAAAAAACAGGACAAGATGGTCAGGTATAGCTGTCAATTAATCACGAGTATTATGAATTATGACAAGGATTTTCACCAAGAGAGTAGAATTATAATCTGCTACATATCACTGCATATAGGTCCATTTATGGAAGATTACCAGATACTCCACTCATTTCATCCTTCAAGAATCTCACTTCTCTAAGATTCCTCAGATAGTTATCTATTTAGTTCCTCACATCACTCGACTTCTATGATTTGACCAAGTTAGGTGAGATATCATCTAATCATATCCCCAATTAACAGGCAATTGTTTCGTGGAGCCTACTACTTCATCACTAACCCAAAAGTATCTCACTCTTTATCCTACATCAACATGTGTAATGGAATTCTGCCTTCTGATTGTTTAAGAATGTCGTGGTCTATCTTTGTTTGTTTTCATTTCGAATTTGGATCTTCTCTGGCTAAAACTTTTGGCCTTTTCTCCGAAGAAATCATGATTGAGCTATATTGGATACCAAGAAATCTCTACTCTCAATATCAATTATATAATTGAGGTTTAGGGATAGTATGAATTGATGTAAAATGCAATAAAATTGTGGAAAGCAACATTTCATATTTTCATGCCCCCTTCTGTGTAAATGGAGAATTGGAGATAGATTGAGGGTGTAAAACTTTTCCACCATCTGATTTGACATCCCTTTTCCCCAAATATTCTCCTACAAAAAGTTAGGAACAACGGAGAAGTTCTCTAGTACCCTTCCGTTTGGAAAAACATCATATGAGCAACTGGGTATATAAAAGACTGAGAAAAGGCCAAAAGCCTTTGATTCTCCTAAAAAACCATGCCTCCTACATGATCCCTGCAGATTTTAAGCGGATCATGTAGGGGGAACAATTCTTGAGGAGCATTATTTTCTTTAAAATTATCCGTCTCTCCGACAACCTTCACAACATGCTTGCTACTATCTAACCAAGACACTCATTTTACTCTTGTGCAAGCAAAAAAAAACAAGACTGGTATGCAACTGAGGGGGTAAAAAATAAGTGTGTGTATATATATATATATATATATATAGAGAGAGAGAGAGAGAGAGAGAGAGAGAGAGAGAGAGAGAACCCCTTGGTGTGCACTCGCCCTTCTGGCCATTGCATGAATGATCCAAACCATTCACATTGATCTACATGTCTAAATTAATCTAAATATTTAAAATCAAGTCATTTGAAATTCGTTTACCCATGCATTGAAGTGTTACAAAATTGTATGGCTGAATATCCCTTTTTTATAATGACATGATGAATGGACAAATGAATTTCAAATGACTTGATTTTACATATTTAGACTAATTTAGACGTGAAGATCAACGTGAACGATTTGGATCATCCATGAGATAGCGAGAAGGGCGAGTGCACACCAAAGTGGTGCACAACATAAGGTTTCTGATGCATCAGTTGATTCGAGTACAGGATCAGGTGTTGAGAGACCAACACGAATCAGAAAGAGGCCTGATCATTTGAAGGATTTCGTATTGTAGCCAGCACGCGCAATGGGGCAGGAAAAGGAATGCTGACGTGGATAAATCAGTTGGGAGTTTGTTACAGAATGAGAGGATGTAATGAGAGTTATGTTACAAATTGTATGAGGCTATAAATAGACATTGTAAGCTGTAACACGGGGGAATCTAATAAGTAATAATGTTTCTCTCATTTTCCTGATCTTAACTGAATCTCTCTTCCTCTGTTCTTCCACAAATCATCAATTTCTCAATTCCCTAGCTCTTAATTCCTTATTTCAACTAATACAACTGTATCAATTGGTGCTTCACCGATTTGTACTCTAATGGCAGATGGAACTAGATGAAGATTGGCGGTGGATGAGGTGATTATAGGATTAAAGGAGTCGGCGAAGCAACACGGTGAGCAGTTGCAGGAATTGTCCTCGTCCATGGCGAAGCAAAAGGATATGGTGAAAGATCAAGGCAAACAAATTCAAGATCAACAAGGAATGCTCTCATAGTTAATGCGACGTTTTACAGTGTTGGATGCAAAGATCGATCATCAATTCAATTGCTTTCAGGTGAATGAGGAGACTCCTAGCATTGTTAGGCATTCTACAACTCACCATGATTCTTATATCAAGAACCCTAGATTAGACTTTCCAAGATTTGAATGAGAGAATCTGATGGGTTGGCTTATTAAGGCAAATCAATTTTTTCATAATCATAAAACTCAGATTGAGCAGCAACTTTATATTGCTTCGTTCCATATGGATGGAAGAGCATTGGCATGGTTTCAACATAAAATTGATAATGGAGAATTCAAGAATTTGGCATATTTTGTTAAGCAGTTGGACAGTAGATTTGGACCCTCGGCATATGTGGATCATGCAGGGCTATTGTTCAAACTAACTCAAACGGCATCATTATCTACATATCAAAATGAGTTTGATATGTTGGTTAATAAAACCAAAAGTTTAACTGGGTCTACAATCTTGAGTTGTTATGTATCTGGATTGAAATCAAAAATTAGGATGGAGGTTTTAACACACAAACCCTCTTCTTTAGCTGATGCAATCGGGTTAGCGAGGTTGCAGAAAGAGAAGTTTCCTAATTTGAGAACTTTTGGTAATAAAGGAGGGGGCTATAGACCATCTTGACAACCTACACCTAGCACACTACCACCATTACTACCAACCCCTTCAAAGCCTATGCTGCTATACATTCTTCTCCAACTATTACCGTTGTTAGTGATCAGGGAAAGAAAATGCCTATACGAAGAATTCCCATGCGAAGTGGGTTTCAAAAAAGGAGAAAGTTCTATGTTTTAATTGTGATGAGAAATTCATTCCAGGCCACAAATGTAAAAGACAATTTCTTGCTCTTAAGTGATACCGAGGAGGAGAGAGTAAATTCTTCTTTTGCTGTACATGAAGAACATATATATGAAAGTGCACATGAAAGCGAGTGTGCACCTGAGATTTCTTTTCAGGCTCTTTCAGGCCACTCTTCATTGCGAACTCTAAAGGTTCAAGGGACTATAAGCAACACAAATGTTCAAGTGCTTATTAATTCAGGCAGCACAAATAACTTCATACAGAAGAGGTTTGTGAAATTTTTTAAGTTGCTCGTATATCCTTCTCACAATTTCAATGTCATGGTGGGGAATGGACAAGTATTAAAGTGTGCGGGACTTTGTTCAGTTGTGCCAATAACCCTGCAAGGAAATCCATTTATCATAGATTTTATGTGTTGCCTTTGCACGGAGCTGATGTGGTGTTAGGGGTGCAATGGCTCAAATTGTCAAGGCCAGTGTTAACTAATTATAGTGAGATGACCATGAGCTTCACTCACAATCAAAAAAGCAAGCCCAGCAAGAGCCCCATCTCTTCTCCAGTGTTGCTTGTTAAAAAGAAAGATGGAACATGGAGGTTTTGTGTGGATTATAAGGCCCTAAATGAAATAATAATTAAAGATAAGTTTCCTATTCCAACTACGGATGAACTCTTTGATGAATTAGACGGGCGAAGCATTTTTCAAAGCTTGACCCAAGGCATGCTACCATCAAATACGAGTGCAAGAAGGTGACACTTATAAGACAACATTCTGAACTCATGATGGGCATTTTGAGTTCTTAGTTATGCCATTTGGGTTAACTAATGCACTGTCTACATTTCAGGCAGCAATGAATACAATTTTCAAACCATACTTCAGGATTTTTGTATTGGTTTTTTTTAATGATATTCTCATATATAGTAAGGATTGGGATGCACATTTGAAACATTTGGCAGTTGTTTCGACAGTTCTAGAACAAAATTTGTTATATGTGAAGATGTCTAAATTGATTACTTGAGCCATATAATTTCTACCAAAGGACTGGAGGTGGATGATAGTAAAGTTCAAGCTATCAGAGAATGGCCTACACCTAAGTGTGTGAAGCATGTTCGAGCTTTTCTAGGACTCACTGGTTACTACAGGCGATTTGTGCACCATTATGCATTGTTAGCTGCCCCTTTGACTGATTTGCTAAAGGAAAGATTTGTGTGGAATACTAATGTTGAGATAGCCTTCAATCAGCTTAAGGTAGTGATGCAACAATCACCAGTTGTTGCCTTACCAGATTGTCCAAATCTATTTGTGGTGGAGACAGATGCGTCGAGTGTGGAAATTGGTGTTGTTCTATAGCAAGAAAGGTACCATGTGGCCTATTTTAGTAGAAAGATGACTAAGAGAATGCAAGCAACATCTACCTATGTGAGAGATGTATTCAATAACGGAGGCAGTTAAAAAATAGAGGCAAAACTTGCTAGGCATGGAATTTACTATACAAATTGATCATCAAAGCATTCATCATTTGGTGAATCAAGTCATTCAAATACCAGAGCAACAAAAATGGCTTCACAAGTTAGCTGGGAATAGATATAAAATTGTGTACAAATCTGGGGAAAAAATGCAGCTGCGATGGTTTGTCAAGGGTCCCATGTGATGAGGGTGTTCTAGTGTTCTACTTTCTTTGGTATCCAGTCCACAAGTAGTGTGGCTGGATAGATTGAGAAAAGAGTTGCTTAAACAAGGGTAATACAAAACGATAATGGAAGAAATATCAAGGTGTCTAGAGCCCAAACTTTATTTTCGGGTGAGAGATACTATTTTACTATACAAAGGCAAAATTGTGGTACCGAAGGAGTTACATGAAAATTTTTTGCATGAAATGCATTCATCTCCACTTGGATGCCATGCTGGAAATGCCAAAACATTGGCAAGAGTATGCGCTTCATTTTATTGGGAAAACATGCACAAGTTTGTGCATGAATATATCAGAGGTTGTGTAATATGTCAGCAAACCAAATATGAGACTACAAAACTAGGGGAATTACTTCAACCATTGCCAATTTCAGAGAATATATGGGAAGACATAACTATGGATTTTATCATCGGGTTGCCAAGTTCTCAAGGTAAATCAATGATTATGGTGGTGATTGATAGATTAACAAAATATGCCTATTTTTTTCATTGCCTAGTGGGTTTACAACGGTGAAAGATGTTGAAGTATTTGCTGCGAATATATTGAAGCTCCATGGGTTGCTAAAGTCTATTTTTCAGGTAGAGACCCAATTTTTCTCAGTAATTTTTGGTAACAATTGTTTTCCAATCAAGGTACTACACTTAAATTGAGTATTGCATGCCATCCACAATCGGATGGTCAAACTGAGGTGACAAACAGGACTCCAGAGCAATATCTTAGGGCTTTTGTTAGTGATGAACCCAAACAATGGTGTACGTATTTGGTGTGGGCGGAATATTGGTATAATACTTCCTGGCATTCGGCTACAAATTGTACGCCATTTGAAGCAGTGTATGGAAGGCAACCCCTGCAAAATCCTGACTATATTAAGGGTAATGTTGCCAATTATGAGGTTGATTCTAACTTGGCCAAGCGCAAGGAGTTGCTACACAAGTTGAAGTTGCATTTGGTTCAAGCCCAATGCAGAATGAAAATAAAGTGGATGCTCATAGGAAGGAGAAAGAGTTCCAGGTGGAGGACTGAGTATTCCTCAAACTTAAACCATACCATCAACAATCTTTGATCCAGAGGCATAATCAGAAATTTTCTAAGCGAAATTATGGACCTTATCAAGTGGTCAAGAGAGTGGGGGTGGTTGCTTATAAGTTACAGTTGCCCGAAGGAGCGCGTATACACCCTGTATTTCATGTTTCTCTGCTCAAATGGTGTGTGAATGTGCCTTCGCGGGTGGTGTTAGAGTTGTCTGACATTAATGAAGGTCATCATTTGGTGTTTCATCCAGCTAAGATTGTGGGCAGGCATCAAATTAAAGTTATGGGGACATTCATCAACGAGGTGTTGGACTGTTGGTGCGATGGGAAGGGATGCCTGAAGAAGAGTCAACATGGGAAAGAGTTTGTCATAGTTAAAGCATTTCCAACTCTGAACCTTGGGGACAAGGTTCATTTTGAGGAGCAGGGTATTGATGCAGCAGTTGATTCGAGTACAGGATCAGGTGTTGGGAGACCTACACGAATCAGAAAGAGGCTTGATCATTTGAAGGATTTCGTATTGTGGCGGGCACGCGCAACGGGCGGGAAAAGAAACGCTGACGTGGATAAATCAGTTGGAAGTTTGTTACAGAATGAGAGGATGTAATGAGAATTTGTTACAAATTGTATGAAGCTAAAAATAGACATTGTAAGTTGTAATAAGGGAAATCCAATGAATAATAATGTTTCTCTCATCTTCTTGATCTCAACTGAATCTCACTTCCTCTGTTCTTCCCCAAATCTTCAATTTCTCAATTCCCTAGCTAATAATTCCTAATTTTAACTAATACAACTCTCTCTCTCTCTCTCTCTCTCTCTCTCTCTCTCTCTATATATATATATATATATAGGAAAATCTTCCATTGTGCACCGCCCCTCCGTGTGCACTTGTGTGCACTCGGCCTTCCCGCCTTCGTATCGACGATCCAAACCGTTAACATTGATCTACACATCTAAATTAGTTTAAATATCTAAAATCAAATCATTTGAAATTTATTTGCCCATCCATCAAATGACTAAAAAACAATGAATTTTAGGCATACAATTTTATAACACTTCAATGGATGGGCAAATGAATTCCAAATGATTTAGACTAATTAAGATGTGTAGATTAATGTGAACGGTTCGGATCGTCTATACCAAGGCGGGAAGGCCGAGTGCACACGCCGTGTGCACCATAGGTGGTGCACAACGGAAGACTTCCATATATATATATATATATATATGTGGAAAATTATTCTAGTGATATATTTCTCAAATTTTTAGCGTAATATCCACAACTATCACTACAACTTTGGAGTTATGGTACAGCGGCATGGTCTTTCACATGGTAGAGGAACAACTCAACTCCGAATTGTTATCTTCGGAGTTTTTTTGTGTAGTGGCAGGGTCTTTCCACATAGGCACATACATCTTCCTAGAAACAACTTAATAATACAAGCAGTCAAGCACTACTAATTGGCACGAAAAACGAAAGAGACACTACCTATTTGGTGAAGTGTAGGCGAAATCGGTCCACGCCTCCCCATTCCAAAACAAGATCCTACCATCAGCCACACCTGCGTAGGGCCCACGCCCCATCGGATCAAACGCAACGCTCTCCGGTCCCTGAATCTGGTTCAAGAACTTGACCTCCGCCTTCTGGAGCAAGTCCTCACCGTCCCTCGCACCCGCCACCTCCGAAAACGGCGGGAACTCGACCGGGTAAGTCGCAAACCCTGGGAACTCCACCATGGAGCTGTGCCCCAACGGGTCGGTCCCACAGTAGATGGCCGCTGCGAGGAATATTAAGGCTAATATTCTCGTTGCCGGCGACATTGATGAAGGCGGAGAGATTCGGTCGATTTGAAGGTTTATCTATGAAAGGGAATTGGGCAGTTGGAGTGGCATGGGTGGTAATTATGGTGATGGGTTTTTTGTCTGACTATTATTGTACTTTGGTGTTTGGTTGTCCACTTCATTTATTTATCGGAACGTGGGGATTTAATAATAAACTAGTATCTGCATCGTTAATTAAATTTTTTTTATACAGTAAATAAGAAGATGTAATCAGGCCTCAAGTCCTGAGATCTCGCTTTACTCATCGCATACTCTTTATAAATTATTCCAAATGACACAAACTTTTATTTTATATAAGTGACATTTTTATAAATAATTATGTTATAAATAAATTTGAACTTTGAGGTATTCTAGTAACTAACAACAGTTGAATAAATGAATGGTTAATACAAATCCCACTTTAAAAAGAATGGTTGAATAAATGTCTACAAATTACAGGTTGTCTACAAATGACAAACCCAACTCTCCCATTATAATATTGGAGAGGTTTGGAATACGTATTGGGCCTTTTAACATATCTACCCCTCTAATATCAAATATCTGTATTATCATATTTGTTAGGGTACTAGATTTGTCCGTGGGCACGTGCCTACGGCACATCTTCGGAACGATACAACATATGAAAGTCGTGTAAACAGTAAAATAACAATTATGTAGCTCAGGTTTGAATAGTAAAGCAATAATTAGTTGTAAATAAAAGTCCATGTTTCCATTAGTATATGTTGAAAAATAATTATAAATGGTGGTGTAAAATCCAACTTAATAAAACTTTGAGTGTGGAAAATGATGAAATTTAACTGTTGATGAGATATTTGCTATTTTCAATGTAACATGAGCAATTAAAAAAATGCATTAAAAAACTGCAAATTTACAAACCTGAAATCTGAAAATATAAATTTCTGAGTATATAGAGAAAGAACGAGAAAGAGAGAGAGAAAGAGAAATACATAAATAAATAAATGAGTTGTTTTGGGGGATTTGAATTTGAGTTTTTTGGGAAAACTTTTGGGCGGGAAAATATGTTTTGTGATGTTAGATTTGGACCATTGATTTCAACCCAATTGAATGAGAGCCACTTGATAGTTTGTTTTGTGTTTTATTATATAGACTAGATTTGCCCGTGGGCACGTGCCTATGGCACGTCTTCAGAACGATAAAACATATGAAAAGCCTTGTAAACAGTAAATCAACAATTATATAGCTCAAGTTTGAATAGTATGACAATAATTAGTTGTAAATAAAAGTCCATGTTTTCATTCGTATATGTTGAAAAATAATTATGAATTGGGGTATAAAAGTCCATGTTTCCATAAGTATATATATACTAGGTTTGCCCGTTGACACGTGCCTACGGCACGTCTTCGGAACGGTGCACCTGGTTTGATTATATAAAATAGTTTTGGAGGTCCAGCAAATTAATTGAAGTAGCAAACATATTATATGAGAAAGCAGTATATCTACCTTTAAGTTCAACCATCGCCTTATTGATCATTAGCTTGAACTTATCTCGAATGCATATAGTTTACTAGAAACACTGCATAGAGTTTTTTTTTTAACTTCAGCATTACTTTTAGATGTTTGTAATGGTTATGCAAGAACATTATCATATAGGTTTTATAGAGCTTACTCTAATCCCATAACCACTATGAGTATGGCTAAATACAATGGTAACGCAAGTGCATGTGTGAATGTATCTACAATACCAATATTCTAAATATTTATTTGTCTGAGACTTAGTTTGAAATTGAAATACCTCTTATTATTATTTCAACCAAAATGAAATACATGAAGTTCTCAAAACTCGAATCCAAGCTAATCATTTTTTTTATCTCAACTTTGTCTCACTATTGCACCTTTATAAAAAAAATCAAAATGGGTAAATAACAAAGTTACTTTAGCTGTCTTTTTTGAGTGGAAAGTTTGCATCATTCACTGGTAAACTCCAGTCATCCCAATCCTATATATCCAAATATACACTAAAAGTTCTTATATGTTATGTTATCCATGGTTTTTAATAACCAGTGAAGGGAACACTTCACGATAGTATTTTCTCTTGTAATAAAGAAATTAATGTTGCATATTTGCCAAGTTAGTTTAGGTTGCTAATCAGCTTACCTGTCCTGCTATGATTTGGAAGTCCAAATTGAGACCACCAAATAATCCATCTCTCACTTGCATACACCTTAAATCAAAACCAATAAAAAACTCATCAAATAAATCACCAAATTAAAATTTTTTAAACCCAAAAATAAAATAATCATACCTCTGTGAA